>CM075885.1:12319139-12766639 GCA_038021265.1 Cyprinella venusta
TGCTCTTATGGGTGGTTGCCCTGCACGCATAATAAACAAACTACTGCTGGTCCAGACCAGAAACAGGAAGTATAACCATTTTAACCCCGTTCTGCAAACACTACATTGGCTACCTATTGAATTAATTATATCCGTGTGTATGTTAGGCAAACATGTAAGTCCATTTATAAAAACCAAACTGGATTTACCAACCTGTCCAGCAAACACATAGCTACCAAAATGTCGGATTAGAAGCACTTCTGCCGGCGGAGATCTTGCTACCTTTCAAAGGCTTTTCCAATGTAAATCCTTCCGCCATTCACACATTTTTTTTAAAACCTACTTTTTCGAACTCGTCCTAGACGGTTGATCCAATTTTCACAAATATTTAACCAAATCATCTTCAGACCATGCTGACAAAACGTTATAGTTGATAAAAGTTGATTCGTCAAACTGTTTTTGAATACTTATTTTACTTTGCAAAAACAGACTTAAAGCTGTATCTCTGCAACGCTTTATCGTATTCAGACCAAGCTTGGTACATGTCATCACAAGCATGACTCGAGGCTACATGCTGCGTTTCGGCACAGCGCTACCTACTGGTCCGGATGTACGAAAAATTAAAATTTTTGTTTAGAACTTCGGAACAATTTGTCCAAAAATCTTAAGTGGTCTCGCTATATCAGGGCATCATGCCGAGTCGACTGATATCCGGCACAATGCTCTGAAAGAGTCTGAGAAGTTTCGAACTAGGGCCATCTAGTGGTGAAAAAAATATCTACATGCTTAGAACTTTGGATTTGGTTTACTTATTTTCATGGGAGTCATCTCCTTACATTCCTGAATCCTTGCAGAGTCTAAAGATACCAAACATTCTAGGTTTTGCCTTATGGTTAACACAATGTTGTAAATTAACGCTTAAAAACATTTACCAATATCTTCGAAACCGTAAGACCAATAGAAACGAAACCACCTTAGGAAGTTTGAAAACATAGGTTGTTGGAACAAATACCCAAATGTCAAAAATTTTATAGTAAGTAGCAAAAAAGTCCAATCAAAGTCACCCAATGGTCATTTTTATGCTCTCATACATATAAATGTTTATAACTCCAAAAAAAGAGAGATATTTTCATCAAATTTCTTTGCGCTTGGCCATGATAATTGCTGCTTGGAGCTAAATTATTTCTCTTGTTTTGCATGGGATTTATTAAAATATATATATATATTTTTTTAAATCCCATTTTTAAATAATAATTTTTAAATAAAGGGTGAAGATGTGATTTTTTTCATGTGAATCACATTTGGCAAAACATTCCATTTGTGTTACTACTCTTTCATTTTTATGGTATCAACAAACAATGATTGGCAGTCATAAAACAAAGCAGTTCAATCATTCAGAATCCGATTTATAATAAATATATTAAAATCTAAGATGTCATTTTATTTCTGATATTTCTATTTTGGCTAGTTGAAGTTCTGAATGGCAGGTAACATAGGTAATTTTGTAGCCAATTTGACTGGTTAATTAAAAAAGTTAATTTCAAGCCCTGGACCATAAATATTGACTGTGGTCATTTACAGCATCTGAGGAATCGGTTTGTGTTTTATTTAAACATAAACTGATTCCACATATTCTGCTAACTTCCACAATTTCATTTTTGGATCTTTACCTGGTGGGACATCTCTCCATGAGGTGATGAGCCTGGGCGTGCTCTTACTAAGCACAGGACCCACCTCAGAAGCCCAGGTGTCCCCTGTGCTGCAAGCCAGGGCTCCTAATAGGGATAAGCACATCCATGAAGCAGAATATTGCTTCCCAAAATCCACAGGTATTTCTCCAGGCCCAGCTTCGATCATATACAGCAGGGCCAATTCTGTAGGAACACCACCATTACAGAAAACTTGCAACCAGTTCCTCTGGCCACCTGCAGAGATTAGAGAAGTCAACATCTGTCATAATTTCAGAGGTGTTTTTTAGAAAGGTTGGGTTAGACAGCACTGGAATGATGTGTCTATAAACAAGAACTATAAAGCTTAATCATTTTAAGAACGTTTTGGATTTTTGAGGTCGAAAATGAGAGAAGTACACTCAGAAACGGTGGAGAGAATTATGAGGGCGAAGCAGAACAGAGAGGTTTAAACCTTAATCCATTCGAAAGGACATACTGTATAAACACTTGACCAAATTAAAAACCAAAACTGGAAAAGTCTGCACATGTCCAATAATGTAGAAATGGTGTAAGAAAGTATGACACACAGAACGAGGTGTTGATAGTGTAATTGTAAAATGATTGGTGTGTCATACTAAAATTCTGCTTTCACTTATCATCTATCAAAAAATCCCAGCAGTTCTTTCTTCAAACTTCCGTCCACAGACACCTTATTAAGGACGTGGGATGGGGCATTTGTACTGCTTGACTGATTGTACAATGATGATCTCAGGTAATGTTTCGATTCGTCACGTGACAACTTCTAGGCAAATGAGACTAGGTGAGGCTTTAGGAAGTTGAATTTGATTTTTTAAAGGTGCCCTATAATGTTTTTTTTAATTATTTTATAATGTTTCCTGGGTTTCCCTTATAATATTAGTATGTTTTTTAAATCAAAAATAGTCATAATTTAGAAATAAAAGGCATTTTTCCTAGCCTGATTTTACCCTCTGCTTTGAACACCCGGTTTGAAGGGGCGTGTCTGCTGTGTGTAACTCTGCTGTGATTGGCTGACATGCTTGCATATGAAATAGCTATGTGTTATGTGAAACTCTCTCGAATAATTTTACTACAGCTATTATAGGTTTTTACTTTTACAGCTATTGAGATTAACGAATCGTGAGATGTTTTTGAAGTATTTAGATCTATTCCCATCACATAAAGTGTTGCTGTGATGTACGTCATGACTTTTGCGTAAACATACACGCCACTTTCGAGTCAAGTGGCGTGTTCTCTCTACGCATTTTGAGCTATCCGCATGTATCCGCGTGTGTGCGTGTTTGTCTACGCCATTAACGTTCGCGTCATTCCGCGTGTCCGCACACGCCGTCAAATGTCCAGTCATAAATGTCATTAACCCCAGTGACGGTTAAGTTTAGGGATGGGGTTGAGGTAAGTCATATCTTTTTTTACCTAGGATGGTAAGGGAACAGTCATAAATGCCATTAACCCCAGTGACGGTTAAGTTTAGGGATGGGGTTGAGGTAAGTCATATATTTATATAACGTCAAGTCAACGGCGTTCATAAACACGCTGAAAAGCAATTATGCGTCTTCATAGCACGCCAAAAATGGAAATAGGTATTGGCGTGTCATACACACGCTACTTCATGAGATCAGTCTGTGCTGTGATTGAGCAAGCAAAGGACAGTGAGTTTGTCGATCGCGAAAATGAAGATCTTAGCATTGCAATGGAGTCTCTCTACTTTCTAATGCAGCAGACACGATGATGTAAATACAGTTAACGTTAGCTTCGTTGTGCAGTGTAACGTGTGTCATTGAATTCATAACGAGTTTGGCAAGTGTCCAGATAAACTCATGCTGATTGTTCTTTGATCGCTTTCTTTCTGTATATAATTCACAATTTAAATAAGATTTTTGTTTCATCCTACTAAAAGAAACGATGTGAAGTTGATTTTTAATCACTGGCCTGACTTACTGATGCAAAAACAGTATTGAACAATTTTAAAGTGAAAGATTACCTGTCTGAACTTGAACAACAACATCAGCTCGATCCGAGGCCAGCTCTTGGCAAGTTGAGGAAACAAGTCGTCGGTGAAATGTTTGAAAATTTCCAGAGAAAATAAAATTAATCCATTGTTTCTTCAGAGGCTCAGACGAAGGAACTAAAATATACTTTTGTATTCATGTGTACATCCGAACACTGATCAACTGCCATGCTTCGGCTGCGTAGCTCCGTCTTGAACGTGAACATGGGCTGGCATATGCAAATGTTTGGAGTCATACATATTAATGATCCCGACTTTTATGTCGGAGTCGGTATTATGTGGAGATTCGCCTGTTTTTCAGGGGTGTTTTTCAAAAACGAATTTTAAGAAAGAAGGAGAAAACAATGATGTTTGAGACTCACTGTATGTTATGTCCATGTACTGAACTCTTGTTATTTAACTATGCCAACATAAATTCAATTTCACATTATATGGCACCTTTAATTTATTCAACATGTTTTAAAATAGCTACATTATATTCATATTTAAAATTTTGAGTTAAAAATATTTAGTGAAATTTTTTAGTCAGTAGCTACGCCCATGAAATAAATGTATTAGATAATGTAACATTTCGGAATTTTACCAGTTGTTTAAGGCCATTTCACAATTTCAATCATCATACAGTAACCTACACCCCCCACACTTTTCAGGATGGAAAAAACGGAAATCTATATAAATACGAAATCACATCCTTTCCTTATGTTAAAAAAAAAATTAATTCCACGGGAAGTATTTAAATACAACTAATGTCTTCAGGCTTATAGAATGACCTTTTATGCACTCATTTAGTGAGTTAAACAAAATACTAAGATAGAGATTTCTTTGGCTATTTAAATTCAAATTAAACTAAAATGACCATTATGACCAAATGACCAAATATCTGAATTGTTAACAACTTACCTTCTTTGTAATCAGAGTCAATTTGTTTCTTGATGTTCCCCTTCCATTTGGTTAGTTTGGTGGATGTGACGAAAAAGGTGAACAAAGCTGCAAAAAAGCTCATGTTGGCCATAGTAAGAACAAAGCCAACCAGCATCGCTGCAAAGAGGAGGAAAATTAGTTTATTTGGAATTTATTAAACTAGTCACATCATCATCAGTACAGTAAAGTCCATTGTAGCAACATCAAGATGATCCAATTTTAATATTATATAATATTACATCCTATTACATATTATATAATATTTTACTATTGTAAGATATTTCCATCCTAAATGATTAACTTTCACAAATTAAACCATCATCCTTCCCTCAGGTCATTTTGACCTGGAAATTTGTTTTGAAAAAAAAAACTTTTGTCGCACTTGAACCATGAATACACACACACACACAAATTAATGGATTTGAGGAAATAGAGGCATCATCAAAGTCATCCATGTGACATCAGTGGGTTACTTAGAATTTTTGAAGCATCGAAAATACATTTTGGTCCAAAAATAACAAAAACTACGACTTTATTCAGCATTGTATTGTCTTCCGGTTCTGTTGTCAATCTGCATTCACGAGTCCACAGTGTGGAGTCCACGAGTCTGATGATGCAAAGACTGTGGTGACGTGTATCTGGTGCATCCATGTATTCGGGTTCAACTGGGCAAAAAAGTCATGTTTGCAAAAATTGTTTTGTTTACAGCGTGCATCTCCCTCACACTGTAAAAGAAGCTTGGGTACACCAGATTACACATCAGCAGCGTCTTACGTCATCACCATCACTGAACGCGGATTGACAACAGAAACGGAGAACAATACAATGCTGAATAAAGTCGTAGTTTTTGTTATTTTTGGACCAAAATTTATTTTAGATGCTTCAAAAAATTGTAACTAACCCACTAGGGGTGTAACGGTACACAAAAATCACGGTTCGGTACGTACCTCGGTTTTCAAGTCACGGTTCGGTACGTTTTCGATACAGCAAAAAGAAAGAAATGCCAGAGAAATGTCCTATTTGTTTAAAAAAAAAATATTTTTAAATAAGTGTGAGTTTTCCTAGATCTTGAAACTTTCAGGTTTATAAATGGGGGTCATCTTTGAAGGATGAACAAATAATGTTTTGGTCATCACATTAAAAATAACATTTAAATATATATTTATTTATATAATATTTGAATTTTGGAGTGCTGGAAAGAGATGTGTGAAGTACTTGAGCATTTCACCATTCCAGCCAAACTGGTTCCAGTTAGTGTTACTATATTAAATCCATGGTCTGTTGCTGGTCTGTGGACGTAAAGTATTTCTAGTTTATTCACGGCACAATGTTTCTCCTGGTTTCCATGACAGCGCTGTTTGATCTAATAGAGATCTACGGTTAATAACGGAGAAATGTGAATGCATCTCACTAGATCTCGCAGCGATGTTATTACCTCAGTGGCGAATTCAAATGTTTTCTTTACCGGATCTCTTAGCGCGGTGTGGTAACAGTTTTGCTTGATCGAGATCGGCTCGCGCTGGTCCGAACTGATAAACGATCCGTGAAGCACATAATGAGTAGCGCAGTTTCGTTGTGCTTTCATTACATTTGCGCAACGATGTGTTAGCCGCGTCAGCGCGAATTTTGCCGGCAGGAAAAATGGTCCAAGCAATCGTTCGGTTTGTATGCGTACCGAACCGGAAGCCTCGAACCGAAACGGTTCAATACGAATACATGTACCGTTACACCCCTATAATCCACTGATGTCACATGAACTACTTTGATGATGTCCCAATTTGCGTTCTGGACAAGGACAGTATACCGTGTATACATTTTCAATGGAAGGACAGAAAACTTTCAGACTAAATCTAAAATATCTTAAACTGTGGTCTTAAGGGCTTGGAACAACATGAGTCATTAATGACATAATTTTCATTTTTGGGTGAACTAACCTTTTAACCCTCTGGGGTCTGAGGTGTTTTTGGGGCCCATGAGATGTTTTGACGTGCCCTAACATTTGTGCTTATTTCAGTTTCTTACAACATACCATTGGCCAACATATAATTATGCTGTATTCAGTAGGCTACAAACTCTGCTACAATAATATGTGAGCAAAATGGATGTACATTTTTGCATTTTATCAAAATTATGCATGGTTAGTACGTTTTAGGAAAATAAATTTCAACGTATGAAGTAAGGAATAATTGACGACAGGCCATTGAATTATTAGAACAATAATGCACACCCGAGGTGGTAATGCGGTCACGACGCGAAGCGGAGTGAAGTCAATTATTCCGCTTATACTACAGTTACCACACCTCAAAACGTTGTTCAGATGATTCATATCAAGACTTTTATCAAGTTTTTGACATTAAAGCGCTCTTGCATGTAGGACTAATTTCTTACGCATCTAATCCCATGCCTCCGTTGTTAATTCCAAAACGGAATTTTAGAGGTAGTAACGGAGGTTTGAGCCACTGATAGCAGACTAATGAATGATAGGGGACACACATACAATTCGCTAAAAATATTCAAAGACCAACTGTTTCCATCGACTGTAGCAGGTCTTACTAAACACCAACTGTGTGAACGCTGAACGTGTGTTTGGGCATTCTACATATCTGTCTGTTTGCCTATCTATAGACCATTTCACAAGATGTAAACAACACTGGTCCAGAAACACTTCCTGTTTCAGTTTGTAACTGTTGTCTTTATTTCACATTCAAAGAAAACATCTTAAAGATATTTGTTTAACTTTTTGATTCAGTTTTGAATGTTCTGTTGGTTGTATTTTATCCCAGCTTTTATGTAGTGTTAAAAAACTGAAACAGGAAGTGCTTCTGGACCAGTGTTGTTTACATCTTGTGAAATGGTTCTGTCTGTCTGTCTGTCTGTCTAAAGTTCTGTCTCTGTCTATCTATTTATAGTTATGTCTATCTATCTGTCTGTCTGTGTCTATCTATGCATCTATCATCTGTCTGTCAGTCTGTATACAGTATCTATTTATCTATCTAATTCTGTCGGTCTGCTGTCTATCTATCTGTCTAAAGTTCTGTCTCTCTATCTGTCTATAGATCTCTCTGTCTGTTTATCTATCCTTCTATCATCTATCTGTCTAACTGTCTATCTATCTATCTATCTATCTATCTATCTATCTATCTATCTATCTATCTATCTATCTATCTATCTATCTATCTATCTATCTATCTATCTATCTATCTATCATCTACATATCTATCTGTCTGCCTATCTATAGTTCTGTCTGTCTGTCTGTATGTCTGTCTATCTGTCTAAAGTTCTGTCTCTGTCTATCTATTTATAGTTATGTCTATCTATCGGTCTATAGATCTGTCTGTGTCTATCTATCCATCTATCAGTCTAACTGTCTAACTATCTATCCATTTATATTTTTGTCTGTCTATCAATATATCTGTCTGTCTATAGTTCTGTTTATCTGTCTGTCTGTATAATCGTCTATAGTTCTGTCTGTCTGTATCAATCTATCTATCTGTCTATAGATTTGTCTGTCTGTCTGTCTATCTATCATCTATCTGTGCTTCTAAAAATATTTACAGGTATCTTCCTCTGGTTTCTTTAGAAGATGGATTGTGCATTTGTCCTTTTGTCTTAAATTTACCTTGTTGTAGGATGTAAAGGATTCACCCATTTCAACATTAATCTTTATTGAAAGTGGATCGCGCATTTGCACGTAAGACAACAACTCCCACAACGCACCACATTGCACAGCTCCGCAAGCCACTCCCACTAATCCAGAACAGCACAAACATCAGAGAAATCACTCTTTTGTCTACAAGGATAAGGTTAGCTGCCACCAGAGTTTGAAATTCCTTTCACACAAAATTTCTAGTTAGTTGGCTTGGAAGTAGAAAAGGAGGAGTGACCACAGGGTAGATCGAGAGAGGAACAGGCATGATATTATGTTGTGTTTTGTTTATGTTGTGCGTGAACAGCTATCGTCAATGAGGGGCTGTTGGCTTATACTATTGTTTTGTATTTGTTCATTTTACTATTAAAGGAGCATTTCACCCATTACAACATAAATCTTTATTGAAAGTGGATCATATATGTAGTCGAAATGTAAAAGAATTTTTTAATTTGGTGCCCTCTTGACCGAGAAAAGACAGAAAATAACCAAGGGGCGCATATATATGAATAAACTACAGGTCCCAGAATTCCCCGCTTTGTACAGCTCGGCAAGCCACACCCTCTCCGGAACCACGCAAACAGCACAGACAACACTCTTCCGTCTACAAGGCTAACATTAGCTATCACCAGAGTTTGAAATTCATTTCACACAAAATGTCTAGTTGGCTGTGGCGAGCAGGACGATCGAGGGCGATGCACATAAGAGGACGGGCGCCGCGTGAGGCTGGTGGCGTGAGTGATAACAGACTAAACAGATAATGAAATATTTGGTGATAATGAAATACACCTGTGAGGCACGTGCGAGGCTGGTGGCGTGAGTGATAACAGACTAAACAAAGACTTTTTGGTGATAATGAAAGACACCTGTGAGGCGAGCACCGGTTCCGTGTCTCTCATGGAGAAGCGAAAGCATAAAACGGGGAGCGACGACGACAGATCGAGAGAGAAACAGGCCTGATTTTATGAAGTTTTGTTTCTGTTATGTGTAACGTTACAGCAGTCGTCAATGAGGGGCTGCTGGCTTTGGCTTATACTTTCGCTTTGTATGTGTTCATTTTACTATTAAAATGTTTAAATGTTCGCCGGTTCCTGCGTCCTTCTTTCCACAACAACAAACCCCGTTCACGTTACATTGGCAAAGTGAATTACTCCTCGTTTGTTTTTTTTTCTGTTTGGTGAATTACTGCATGTTACCTGGATGTTAAGTCAGGCGAAACTATCACAACACAAACATCCGTGTGCTCGTCTGATTCCGAGATTTCCTCCAGGAGAAATTGCAATCGTTGAAATTCTCTGCAGCGGACGGGTTGTGTCCGTAGGCCGTAGCACGCAGCGAGAGTACAGGCAACAGCAATCCGCCCAGCGCCAGAGTCAGTGCTGGGTCCTCGACCGCGACAGGCCGCCGCCTCGGCGTCTCCTGCTCCTCCATCAGCCTCAGCTGCTCTAAACTATACTGGACTCGTAAAGATAGCCACGAACATCGGATTCGAGCAGCAGAATTTCAAAATCCTCTTCTTCCATATCATGTTTAGTTTCTTCCGTCATTGTCATAACTTATGATCTCCACAGCGCTTGTTAGCTTAGCTTCCAAATAAGATGGCGGATATTGATTTCAGTTTCTGCAAGTGAAGTCCCACCCACTGATCTGTAATAGACTTGTAGGGTGAGTGGGTCCCACACCCGGGCATAATAATGAGCTAACATATGTAGTTCTAAAGATTTTAATGAAATATGACTTCCTGCTTATCGTGACGCAAAATGACGATTTTTACGTCACGATAAGCAGGAAGTTAAACATTTAAATCCTTATTTCTTCCATCTCAGGGGAAAATAAGGGAAAAAACCATGACCATTCAAAAATATGACTGGGTTTCTAAAGATACAAAGCTTAATGCAAATGGGTGAGGTGACCCTTCAAAATGTTTTTATGTTCGCTGGTTCCGAGAGCACCAACAGTCCACCCAGCACAAGCCAGTCCGGGCTTCTCGTCCGTGACAGGCAGTTGCGGACTCCTGTTCCTCCATCAGCCTCAGCTGCTCGTCACAGTATTGTGGCTCACAAAGAAAGCCACGAACATCACATTCGAGTAGCAGAATTTCAAAATCCTCTTCTTCCATATCATGTTTAGTTTCTTTCATCATTGTCATACTTCCCATCTCCACAGCGCTTGTTCGCTTAGCTTCCAAACAAGATGGCTGATATTGATTTCAGTATCTGCAAGTGAAGTCCCACCCACTGATCTGTAATAGGCCTGTAAGGTGAGTGGGTCCCACACCTTTGAATAATAATGAGCTAATGTTTGTAGTCTCTACACTTTTCTCAATGAAATGTGACTTCCAGCTTATTATGACGCAAAATTACGATTTTTACGTCATAATAAGCAGGAAGTAAGACACTTCAATCCTTAATTCTCCCATCTCAGGGGAAAATAAGGGAAAAAAACGTTCTTTGTTCTAAAGAAACAAAGCTTAAAGGAATGGGTGAAGTGTCCCTAAGCATTAATACAAAGCGTTATAGCCTAGGAAAATTCTGTTAAGGGTGTATTATTTCCTTTATTTTAACCAGGAGAATCACACTGAGACATTAAGCCTCTTCCAGAAAGACCTGATAACAATATAATTAATAATATCTATGTGTGATAGGATGGGTTAGTTTAGATTGATTAGGGGTTTTTTTTGTGTGTATGAGTGTGTTTTTGGCGCTCTTTTTGTACATGTGTGAAATTCCAAGCATGTCTGTTTTATGGTTTGAATTTTAAAAAAAAACTGTTAGAAATGTTTGGGAGTTTTCTTAAAGAAAGAGCTGCTTTGGAACATATTCTGATGGTCTATCTCTTTATAATCTGTAACGAGTGTACAAACATTAATAATGTGTCATTAAAATTAACCCATAAATCCATCTGAACTTTAAAATGTCTTTCTCACCTCCAATGGCACCACCATGATCAAGACTTCTACGTTTAAAGGCTCGAAATGTGATGAAAAGAGGGACCAGCACTGAGAACAGCCACCGCCATGGTGAGACTGGCTGCAGAGTACCTGCAAAACAGCATTTTATATGCATTGAATTTACATGAAAAGTCAGAATCTTCTGACTTTAACATTACTTTTCAAAATTTAGTAAACTATATCACGACATTTCTAGGCCTATAAATTACACTTTTTATATTCTCTAATATTTCCAGGAAAGTGGGACTCAGCAAACGATTTCAATTTGCTTTTAAATCCAATCATTTAATAACAAAAAGCACACTTATTAGCAAATACATTTTGAAATTAACTTTACGCTTTTTTGAAATGCACACTGTAATCATTACATTTTAACATCTTTACATTGTCAATTTGTTCAAATTATTTAAAGTGTTTCCTGTAAAGTACACATTAATTAAACAGCCAAATTGTTCTGTAAAGGAAAATTTAAGCCAAATCGGATTGCTGCAAAAGCTTCAAAAATCCCTAGCAGTATAACAATGCAGGAGAGAGCCGCAAGGACACACAATCTTGTATGTACATGGTGGAAAGATTGATGTATAAATGTCTTAAATAAAATTTTATAAAAATTAAAAAATTAAAAAATGACCAATTTATGTCACAATTTCTAGTGAAAAATAAGAATTGTAATTTCAAAATATGTCCTTGACTATCTATAAAAGTTAAATTATCTATTAAATTGAATTCATTCACAAGTTGTAAGGCTTAGGTATCTGAAACCAGTTTCCATAGGAGGCCCTTTCATACACTGACAGACTGAGAGACTGGTTTCACACACAGCCCTTATGGATAGAGATACGATTCTCTAAAGCATGAGAAAGTGAGCTCTCACCATAGTAAGTGCTGGCAGTTATTGACAGGACCCAGAACGATAATGAAATTGCCAGTGTGGAACACAACACGATCATATACGCCATCATCTTGATGTAATCTTTGATGAATATACCATCCTCAAATTGCATGTTCATTGAGGAGCGCACAGCTATGGAGAAAATCAAACAGAATAGAATGGGATGTCAACCGAATGTTGCTTATTATTTTCTCAGGATTAAAAAAACGATTGTGTTAAAATTGATTGGTAATCCTAGTGCTAGGCATTTCCTTTCAAAAATCTGTCATGCTAATTTCCTGTAGAGCTACAGCTCCTATGGGGGATAAGCATAGTTTCTGTCAAATTATATTACACTCATTTTTACTCATTTGAGTCACACTATCACAGTCAAAATAAGACAAGTATCAAACTGACTCATTATTTCATAATATAATATGAAAGCCTAATATCTTATAATTATTATGATATAATTTAGTAACGTTATACGTTTATTGTATTAAATACACCTGCAGTAACTACGATAAGTTAGACATTATGGTTGTAGTGAATTTTTGTAAGGTTGTGTACAAGCTTCTAACATCATGCTTTACCACTAACATAAATATTAAATTATAACCAACAACACCTGAAATAATCCAGCCACAAAAACTTGTCCCCCACTTGCTCCATGTTTCCTGAAGTACAGCCACGTTCGGAAGTTTGTAACAGAAATAAGTAAAGTCCAAAGGTCTATTCCAGAGCCGTGTTTTTAAACGGCTCTGGTCTATTCGCTGTGAAAGTGTGAACCGACAGACCGATTTCCGTCAACACAAACAAACAGGACCTGACCCTCTTCTTCTTGTTGTTGTAACATTCCGGCAGTGTAGACGCTGCTGAGCGTATTACTGCCCTCCAGAGGTCAAAGTTTGTACTAAATTTTTACGTACAATCATGTGTCATGCAATAATTTAACTGCTTTGGAGATCAGTTAATGCTCGTTACTGTGTCCAAACAAAGATAAAACAGAAAAAGCCTTAACTCCATGTCCTGACAGTTTACTAAAGAGTACACCTCTTTCAACCCTATACTTTCAGCATTCCAGGAAAACATGCAGTCTCAAGACTCCCACATTCACACAAACCAGAAAAATGCTTCCCTACAATGTGAAAAGAATAATTCAACCCACAGTGCCCCAATCTCAATCTGCACAGCACATTTTAACTGAGTCCCTACGGGACAAAATGTTACATGAGCATCTTTTCCTAACTTCAGGTTGTATAGAAAAGTAATGTCTATCCCTAATTTCCTTTTCCTACCCTTTCTGCCATTCTTTTATTAATCCCTCTTTAATATTCTCTCTTAATTCCACTCTCCCTGATAATACATGGACATCTACTTCTCTTCCTAAGCTCTCCTTTGCAATATTATCTACTCGTTCACTCACCCGAGCATGCCCGGGAACCCAGCAAAAACTGATGTTGCAAATAAACCTAGGCTAGTACTAAACACCACATTCAAGATGTCATTGACAATGTCATTGACGACATTGATGCATTGTATTTTATTTTTTTGTGATTGTTTTTGATTAACTGATTTTATATGTACAGCACCTTGGTCAGAGGAAGCTATTTTTAAATGTGCTTCATAAATAAACATGACTTGACGAGATTTAGATTTTCCTACTTTTAAATTATCTAGCACCTACAGAATCAGAGCAGATAATAACTTCTCTAGGTTTGACTTCCTCAATCCACCATAGAGCCCATAGAATTGCCATTAATTCAGCAGTGAGGACAAAGCTTCCATTAGAAATATGCCGACCAATTTTCAACCCTAACTGTTCCACATACACCCCAAATCCAGCTCTCCCACTAACTGGATCTCAAGATCCATCTGTAAAAACAATCATTGTGCTCCAACTAATTGAATTAAGATATTCCTCTATTTTTGGTGCCACTTCCCACTTTTCTTTTTCCTGTAAAAAACCCAACTCAATATTCATTTCAGGCAACATGCAATATGGTATTGGTAACCAACTTGTGTGCTCTAAAATACCTCCCTGATCCATGCTCATCTTCCCTACCCAGCCCACTGATTTACTATACCAAAAAATGTATTATATCTATTAGCTCCAGCAACCTCTTTTAACAGACACCTCGCTGGGAAGGTATGATTACATCCCACTAATTTTTACCCAGTACTGTAACCCTAATTTAATACGTCTTAACCATAGAGGCATTTCTCCCATTTAAATGAGTATAGTGCAGGAATTGGGGAAGTTCTAAAGGCACCACAGCAAAGCCTCAAAGCTCTTGCCTGCACCACATCTAACCTAGCTAGAAAAGTTTTGGAAGCAGATCCATACACAAAGCACCCATAATCTAGAGCAGATCTAATCATGGCCTGATAAATTAGCAGCATCGTCTCCCTATTAGCCCCCCACTCACACCCAGCCAAACTTCTCATTACATTCAAAACTTTTACACACTTCAGCACAATTTTATCTACATGCACAGCCCAAGTCATACGTTCTTCAAATCAAACACCTAAAAATGTAAAAAACCTTTACCTTCACCAGTGGGGACCCATACATATATAGCCCTAGTTTAACTTTCTTCTAAAACCAAATATTATATATTTAGTCTTAGAAGCAGAGGTTTTGAAGCCCCATGTGTTCCCCCATTCCTCTACAGATACTAACACTCTTTGAATCTGTATTAAAACAAACTCTACATTACGCCCTCTTTTCCAAATGGCCCCCTCGTCTGCAAATAAAGATAACCCAAAACCTCTCTCTACCTTCCCAAAGATATCGTTGATCATTATATTATATAACACTGGACTAATTACACTTCCCTGTGGGGTTCCATTTTCTATGCCCACAGTCTTGGAACTAACATTACCAACCTTTACTTGAATTGTTCTTTTCATTAAAAAATCCTTTATCCAATTAAACATTCGTCCCCTAACTCCCAAGTCAAAAATTTTAATCATCAATCCTTCCTTCCACAAAGAATCATACGCCTTCTCAATATCCAGAAATACACTCACTACTACTTCTTATTGTTAAATGCCCTTTTATTATCTTGATCTAAAACTACAACTGACTCCATTGTAGACCTTCCATTCCTAAATCCATTCTGTACATCAACAAAGCATCCTCTTGTTTTTAAAAAATATACTAACCTATTAGTTACCATCCTCTCCATAATCTTACAGATCACTGCTGTGAGCGCTATATAGAACGGTATGAGCCAGGATCTGATGCCTCTTTTCCTGGTTTCAAGACAGGGACCACAGCTGCATGTTTCCACTCCTTAGGCAAACAACCCTCTGCCCACACAGTATTAAACAAAGCTAAAATTTCTTCAAGTACAAAATCATCTAGGTATTAAAACAACTCATAAGATATCTCCCTGGGGTAGTATTTGCCCCAGACCCAATTGCATCCTTCAACTCTTTTAAAGAGAAAAACAAATTAATAGGATTTTCATTTTCTAAACTCCTCTCCAGCTTCCACTGATTAACTTCAATCAATTTATCCCTCTTCCTACACCTCTCAACTTCCATTCCCTCTGACCTATGTGCAGCTTGAAAGCTCTCAACAAACACTGCTTTTTCTTTATTGGAAACTGCTACCACCTCTCCCTTCTGTAATACTGGTATCAATCTTTTTTTATATAGCCCTGACATTCTACATACTGCTGACCACAAATGTATTACTGGAGTAGGAGCTAATGTACTACAAAATTTCCCCCAACTACGAAGTCTGACCTATCAGGATAAAGTACGCAGACACACAAATGACACAAAGCGATTGGCAGAGGGCAAAGCGGGGCTTTACCTTGATTGGTGAAAATCTGTTGCTCCATGTTAGTAATTGGATAGCAAACCGTGAAGCCGATCTTCTTCTTCTTTTGCTTTTACAGTGCTTCGCAAACGTCTCTTGAGCACCTGCTTATGTACTGTGGCGAGAGCAGAGAAAGCACAGCCTGTATTCTGCCGTTGAACTATGTGGACTGATAAAGAACAACACATTAGTAAAACACACTTTTCAGTTTTCACACTATCTGTAATTTATCTGTAATTTGTCCTGAAACAACATACAACAGAAAACATTCTGTCATTTGTCATGTTTTTAAACATTTTCAAAATGTCGCAAAGGATTGTGTAACATTTTAAATACTTTTACAATAAATTAGCTAACTTCCTTGACTTGATATGACTCATTCCGTTGGTAGTGTTTTAATTATTCTAACTGCACAGACTCCACACAGTAGGCCTACCTTTTTAAATGTAATATTATTTATTTATTTAAAATTTCATAAAAGTATCTTATATCAGTGTGTAGGCTTACTCATAACTAAGTAATAATTACTGCAATTATGTTACAGTACTTTTTCCTTGAAAATGTAAGGGATTACTCTTATTTTTCCTGCAATTTAATTACAGTTATTATATATAATTGTGTTAAACACTGCATACTATGATGCAATTCTATGCAAAATATAGCCAAGTGGATTTAAAGGTACAATATGCAGGATTTTTGCAGTAAAATATCCAAAAACCACTAGGCCAATGTTATATATTTTGTTTTGTTGATTACTTAAGCTACAATATCCCAAATGTTTCCAACTGTTAGTAAATCATGAGAAAACGAAGGAAACAACAACTAACCACATGCCGTTTAGTGTGATAGTGTAATGTTAACTGTTAGATAGGGTGACCAACAGTCCTGTTTTCCCAGGACATGGCCTGTTTTCACATCCTGGGGTGCGTTTCCCGTACAACGATGTAGTTCGCTGCTTCACTACCATAGTACGATGCATCGTTGGAAGAATCAACTAGCTAGTCACGACTGTTTCCCGAAACCCACTGTCGCAAAGTATCGTTCAACCACGTTGGTTTCGCATGTGGTGGAGTAATAACTACTTTAAATGAAACTGTTTGAGATCCAATTAACGCTAGATTTGTTTTATATAAATTACAGACATGTCATCTGAGGACTATTTCTAATTGTTCTCAGTTGTTTTACTTTATTACCAGACTCAATATTTGGCTCGTTCTTACATAGTGGAGCGCGTTCGCACGTGCGCACTTTTCAAACACGTTACTTCAAATCTTTTGACAAATTAAAAGACATAAATTCCATTTGTTCCACAAGTTCCACAAATTCCACAAGTATTCTAAATAAAAGACACTGGTTGTACTGAATATGAGCTTGCTCATTATGCTCAAGATAAGGATTTATTACCTCCAAATGTGTTGCAATATAGAAACAATGCCTCTAACCATAGGTCGAGAGCTGTCGTTCAAACCACACAACTTTGCGATGCTGTTTGCGAATGTTTGTTGGAACGATGGTTTCGGGAAACACCAAATCATTGAACTATGCTGATAATGACGGAACTTGCGACCATAGTTGGCTAACGATGCTTTTGGGAAACGCACCCCTTTCCCGAAAGCATTAGCCAACTATGGTCGCAGTTCCGTCGTTATCAGCATAGTTCAACGAGTCGGTGTTTCCTGAAACAATCGTTACAACGAACATTCGCAAACAAAGTTGTGTGGTTTGAACGACAGCTCTCGACCTGTGGTTAGAGGCATCGTTTCTATATTGCATGACATTTGGAGGTAATAAATCCTTACATTGAGCAAAATAAGCAAGCTGACATTCAGTGCAACCGGTGTCTTTTATCTAGAATACATCGTGCATCGTACTATGGTAGTGAATCAGCGAACTACGTTGTTGTAGGGGAAACGCACCCCTGGCCGTCCTTCACTACCATAGTTCGATGGATCGTTGGAAAAATCAACTAGCTAGTCACGACTGTTTCCCGAAACCCACTGTCGCAAAGTATCGTTCAATCACGTTTGACAAACTAAAAGACGTAAATTACATTTGTATGTATTAAAAGGCACGGTTGTACTGAATGTCAGCTTGCTTATTTTGCTCAAGATAAGGATTTATTAACTCCAAATGTCATGCAATATAGAAACGATGCCTCTAACCACAGGTCGAGAGCTGTCGTTCAAACCACCCAACTTTGCGATGCTGTTTGCGAATGTTCGTTGGGACGATGGTTTCGGGAAACAAAGACTTGTTAAACTATGCTGATAACGACGGAACTTACGACCATAGTTGGCTAACAATGCTTTCGGGAAACGCACCCCTGGCTGTTTTTTATAAAATGATGAAAATGTCCTGATTTTCAAAAAACTGCTGAGAAAGTTCAGCTCTACAGCAAAATATAGATGGGTAAACAGGGAGGATGAGGAAGAAAAACAGGATAAAGAGGAAGAAAACTAAAGATGTTTTGTTTAGTTAGTTTTAGTAAGTTTGTGAGAGCTTTTTTTGTTCAATTTGGAAGTATTTCTTTTAGTTATTTATTAGGCTACTAATACAGA
Organism: Cyprinella venusta; assembly: GCA_038021265.1. Lineage (NCBI taxonomy): Eukaryota > Metazoa > Chordata > Actinopteri > Cypriniformes > Leuciscidae > Cyprinella > Cyprinella venusta. The sequence goes on from CM075885.1 coordinate 12,337,614, forward strand.
AGCTCATTTCTATCATTATTTCATTCATTATTTTTGAAATCTGTCATAATAAAACATTTTGAGTAACCTCTGAGAAGCCTATCTGAATTGTTTTTAACCATTTTATCCATACAGAGGAGGCAAAGCTTACTTTAAATGTATTGAAATTAAAAAGGCATCTTTGAGTAAACTTTAGGTAGCCTATCATTTAATTTGAGTAGGCCTATCTGTTTGCCGGGCCGGGTGTCCTCCTGGTATTTGGTAAAATGAAAATATGGTCACCCTATGTTAGAGCAAGTGAAACAGTGCTGTGTTACGTCAAGTTCCTCTAATAAACTGACATGTGTGAGTATTAATTCAGCACTTGCGTGTTGTTTGGTAGAATGAAATGTCCTTATTCTTTTATTCGGGAGGCTCGCATTGCGTGTGGCGCTGGTATACGTCTACCAATCGCGCCCCGCTTAATACCACAGTCATGATAATAATCAATATATTCACTCGGAATATACGTCATTAATATATGCCTTTCTTATTGTAAGAGGTTAGCGACCCCTGGTGGCGAAACACCCTGCATATTGTACCTCTAAAGTAGCCTATGTAAAAAAAAAAATAAATAAAAAAGATTAATTTAACCTTCTCCCTTTAAATACTTGAGTCAGGTCAAGAATAATGCATGTCATTTTATATTATTTATTTATAAGAGCAGTTTCATGTTTAACTGAGGATTAAGAAAGTAGTAATAATGCAATACTTTTTAGGGAGAGTAATCAATACAGTCTAACTACACTGAATAGGCCAATTAGTAGCTAGTAATTAATTACTTTTATAGAGTAACTTACCCAACACTGCTTATATCTTACAAAAATAATACATTTAATCTTGATTTCAAAATTTTGTCTCATTGGTACACAAATACATAAACATTTGAAAAACCTTGGGTGCAATGTTTGTTTGTGTAGAAATGACCTGTAGGACCGCCATAATTAAAATAAATACATTTTTTTTAAAAAACTTTTAATTTTCACACAATAATTGTAATTTTTTAAAACTACTAACAAAAACATACCGATATTTTAAACATGTAATAATAATTCTATAATTAATTTTTTATCATTTAAGATTGAAAATCTGTCTATACATGTTAGTAGAGAGGTGACAGAAGGTTCTATTACGCGTTTATTGGAGGTTATAATGAATAAAAGATTCTGCACAAAATTTGACTTTTGGGAGTTGAATATTTATCAATTTTGTCAATTATTTATTTTTTCATTTTTTATCAACTTTACATTTTCAGAATCCCTCAAATGTATATTAATAAACTTTCTATAATAGTTTAGGCTACTGTTGCCTTTGTTGAATTGTTTTCATAAAAGCGGGAAAATGTCTTGCAGGTCGAGGGGGTTGAATAATTTTGATTGTGTATTACAAACATTTTAAAAGACATATTTTAAAAACATCCCTTTATAATGACATAATGAGACCATGTTTCTTGTCATTTAACTAAGCAATTTAATAAAGAACTACAGACTAAGATATGATAGTAGAACAGGACACATCAAACAGGTATTACAAGTATTAAATATAAAATTATGATAGAAAATAATTAATTAAATAATAAATTAACTGCACTTACCCAGTGCACTTACCCAGAAGAAGAAATGTGTGATTTTTGTATCTCAATGTGACTCTCTGCCTGAAAAACCATGATAATGCATTTCAAGACAGCGATCACATGATCTTAAAAGGGCCCTGTGTTCTGGGACACCTTTGATGACTGACAACATGCAGCTAAACATGGTTGCCAAGTCTACTATTGGGCTACTTTTAAACTGTTGCCGTAGGTTAAAGGTTTGACGTGCATAAATTATATTTGACTGAAATGCTTAAACTGATATTTCACTCCACTTACATTACACAACTTAACACAAGTGATGTAACTGTGCTAGAGAAAGGAGATTTTTGTTGAGAGGGGACACTTGTTGGGAGCCTTTTCTTTCTCCTGTTAGCTCCATCTTTCATAAGCTTTTTGAAAACAGATTGTGTTTATGATTGCTACTAGAGTCCAACTTTTCAAGTTGAAAATAAATCATTTTAGAATTTGGGGTTAGATTTTATTAGTCAACAGGTTGTTTTTATTGTGCAGATTTGGCAACCCGGCAGCTCAATGACCATATTCATCTGCATGACCCATCAGATCATTTCTGAGAAACAGAGCTCATGACAATGTGCAGTCATTACAAGTTGTTCTCTGTTGATGAAAGTATAGAAAATGGCCATGAATAGCACAAAAATGGGGTTCTTGGTCTTGCAACTCCTTGTAAAACAAAAAAAAAATATATATATAGAATATACTGGAAAACAATTATGCAATATTATATTACATAATACATTTCCATATATTGGAAACTATTTTTCAATATACTGCAGTATATGCACGGGTCATATATGGAATGCCAAAGCTGACTAAATTAAAAATAAATAAATACATAAATAAATGTACAAAGAAATGTAAAAAAGCAAAAATACATAAATAAATACATAAATAAATATACAAAGAAATGTAAAAAAGTGCAAATAAATGAGTATTTATGCTTTTATTTCAATATTTATGTATAATTGTATTTTTTCACACATTTATTTATTTATTTATTTCTACATTTATTCATTTATTTATTTCAACTTTTATTTATTTCCACATTTATTTCAGTATTTATGTTTTTATGTCTACATTTATTTATTTTCACATTTATTTATTTTCACATTTATCTATTTCCACATTTATTTATTTCCACATTTATTTATTCCAACATTTCTTTGTCCATATTCTAATGAGGGGGGCGTGTTTTAACTCAGACATGAGCAGTCGATCTCAGAGTGGCAGTTCTGAAGCTTTAAGGCCACAGTGACACCTTGCGGTGTGTGACCAAACGAAACGCAAGAGCTGTGTGGGCAATATCACATTTTAAGTCGTGCATATCACCCCAACTGTATGTAGGGTAGGCTATATAGGGTTAACACATGAATATGATAGCTGATAGCTTGTTTTTGGCTTGTGATTATTGACGATGAGACTCGCACACTAGCGCAGAACACGGAGAGAAGCCAGCGCACATTTCACTGACTCCCACGCAAGCATTTTGATCAATGAGTTTGAAACGTCCGCGATTACATTCGCGTTTCCTAATTTCGTATGCATAACTGTAGCTCCCTCCAGTTAACAGACACGGACACAAGGCGTTCCTTTTTACGGGCATTTATTACTCAAAAGATGTCGTCCTCGATGCTATCAAACATGCCGTGAGAACTAAATAAAACATAACATTTACATGACAAGTTACAGAAATAAATATATTCTCACAGAGAATAGCACATTAATAAATAAAAAACACATTAGAATGACCGTCACACAGTTATGCTTTACATTGAAAATTACACGTTCAAAACTATGCATACCTCATTGGCCGCGTTAACTCCAAGGGAGTGAAACAAACAGTTGACAAAGGCAACTTCTTTTCCGTGAGTCTCTCGAAGAACTTACAAAAGTATTAACATTACCAAAAAACTTGACGAGCCACAGTTAGCTACATGTGCTATGACATTCTCCGATGCTGATGTAACGTCAATAAACGTCAGAACCAACTGAACCTCAGAACGAAAGTTCCGCTATAGAAGCCTACAGAAACAAGTCAGCTTGTACATATATTTCAAAATAAAAGTACTGCAGAAAAATATAAATATATTAAGATATATTTAAACATGGTTACTTATTAAATTAAAACTATTATTTTAATAAACTAAAATTATGCAACTGTCTCTGCTGGCAGCTACACTCCCACCAAATCACTGGTGATTTCTTATTAACTTAATAAACATAAGATTCCAACTTAAAATTATGAGACTTGGTTTAAGTGAGGAAGCAACACCCAAGACTGCATTAATCAGCTTCAAGTAGAGTTACTGTTTTATGAACAGGCCGCTCTAGGTAAGTCTGCTTTGTGAGCCGCTTCCCTTGATCATCCAGTGCTGATTCACTGATCAGCAATCGCAGTTTTCTCACATGTCCATCTTCACCAGGATAAACTTCCGTGATCTTGGCGAGTTTCCACTCATTTCGTGGTGCATTGTCATCCTGCACGATCACGATATTGTTGACCCGTGCATTTCTGCGGGTTTTGTACCATTTTTGTCTCTCTTGAAGATTTAACATGTACTCTTTTTTCCACCTAGACCAAAACTCATTGGCTAAGTGCTGAACTTTACGCCATCTTTTGGGCAGATAAAGGTCTTCTTTCACAAAGTCTCCAGGTGGTGGCAAGACAATGGAAGACTTCATCGTCAAAATGTGATTGGGCGTAAGAGGCTGTGGCTGTTTATAATTGCCATTACTTCGTAAAGGTAAGTTCTCAAAGATGAACTGTCAAGTCTCTGGGATGCCTGATCTAGAAAGGATGTCAATACACTTCGTATTGTCCTGATCTGCCTTTCCCAGGCTCCACCCATGTGGCTGGCAGACGGAGGGTTCATGACAAATTCACAGCCCAATGTCTTGAGGCATTCCTGATTCATCTCTTTAATCGCTTCCAGGAACTCACGTCTTGCCCCAACAAAGTTGGTGCCCTGGTCAGACCGAAGTTGTCGAATGTTACCACGCAAAGCAATGAGAGCACGAAGAGCATTGATAAAGGCATCGGTCGTCATATCATCAAGCACTTCTATGTGCACAGCACGAGAACACAGACAAGTGAATATCAGGCCATAACGCTTCACTTCCCTCCTTCCATCTTTAACATAGAATGGCCCGAAACAATCCATCCCACAGTATGTAAAGGGGGGCGTTGTCTCCATACGTTCACGAGGTAAGTCTGCCATTCTTTGTTCCTCTGTACACCTTCGGAACTTTCGACACTTGACACACTTGTAGATGTAGGACGACACTGCATGACTGCACCCAAGTATCCAGATCCCGTTAGCCCTTAGCTCATTCATTGTGATGCCACGTCCTTGGTGTTGCACTCGCTGATGGTAATGTGCAATCAGTAACTTTGTTATGTGACTGGTCTTTGGTAAGACTGCCGGGTGCCTGATGTGAGGGTGCAGAGCGGCATGCTCTAATCGACCTCCCACCCTGAGGATGCCTTGTCCATCCACAAAAGGATTTAGCCTTTGCAGGTTGCCTTTGGTTATTTCCTTCTTGCACTGAATACTTTGAATCTCCGCAGAGAAGTTATTCCTCTGAACGATGCGTATGATTGTAAGTTCTGCATCTTCTCTCTCTTCCAAGCTGCTGGCTTCGTTGGTTCTTAATGTCAACCCTTTGAACTCTTTGACACATCTCTTAAGTCTAGCTATGGCTTTGACCAACCTAGTCCAACTGGAGAACTTGACAAAGCATTTAATCAGTGAATCTTCTGTTGTCACTGTCTTGTGCACAAAGACCTTACGAACTTCTGGGTCTTCAACTGAAATGTCTCCCACCTTACTATCTCCACGAGGTAGCTCTTCACACCAAAGAAAATCTGGACCGTTAAACCAGTTAGAGGCAATCAGCTCTTTTGCCTTCAGGCCCCTTGACGCATGGTCAGCTGGATTTTCTTCAGAGGATACGTATCTCCATTAACTTGGTTTGGTACTGTCTTTGATGCGCTGAATGCGGTTTGCCACAAAAACATGGAATCTTCTTGCATCGTTGTTGACGTATCCAAGGACAACCTTGGAGTCAGTCCAGAAGAATTCCTGAACCTCTGCTATATCCAACTCCTTTCTGAGCAGATCACTTGTGCGCACAGCAACAACAGCGGCAGACAGCTCAAGTCTTGGAACGGTTGTGACTTTTGTAGGAGCCACTCTGGCTTTACCCATCACCAAGGCACAATGAGTTTGTCCTGATGTCCCGATCACTCTCAGGTAGCTGCACTCTCCATATCCCGTTATGCTAGCATCAGAGAAGTGATGGAGCTCATATTTTCGGTCTTCTGGGAAACTTGCTGGAAGGTAACATCTGTCTATCTTGAGCTCATCTAAATTCTGTAAGTCCAAGAGCCAGGATTCCCATTGAGGTCGAAGATCATCTGACAGTGGTTCATCCCATCCGACTTTGTCCCGGCACATTTGCTGAAGCATTTGCTTTCCGACTAGAACGAATGGTGCTACAAAACCAAGAGGATCATAGACAGATGCAACGGTCGATAACACTCCTCTTCTAGAGAACGGTTGTTCATTCACCATTATTCTGAATCTGAACTGATCTGATGTAATGCACCAGTTAACCCCTAGGGCTCTCTCCATTTGGTACTCTCCCAAAGCTAGGTCTTGATTTATAGCTGTTTGAGCACACTCTTCTTTGGGAATTGATTTTAGCACTTCCTGGCTGTTAGAAACAAATTTGTGGATGCGTAGCTTGCCATTGCTACAAAGCTGTCTTGCTTCACTGACTAGCTGTTTCGCTTCCTCTTCTGTTGACACACTGGTCAGCCCATCATCCACATAAAAGTTTCGTTCAATGAAGCGGATGGATGCTTCACTGAAGCGACCTTGACCTTGTGCAGCAATGTGTTTGAGGCCGTAGTTTGCACAGCCGGGTGACGAGGCTGCACCAAACAAGTGCACTTTCATACGAAAGACAGATGGTTCGAAGTGGTAGTCCCCATTCTCCCACTAGAGAAACCTTAGATAGTCTTGGTCTTCTGCTCTTACGTGAAATTGATGGAACATGCGTTCGATGTCGCACATTATTGCTACTGGACCCTTGCGAAATCGACAGAGAACACCTACCAAGGTATTGGTCAGCTCTGGCCCAATAAGCAAATGATCGTTCAATGACACGCCTTGAAACTTTGCTGAGCAGTCAAACATAACGCGTATCTTGCCTGGTTTTTGTGGGTGATACACCCCATGATGAGGGATGTACCAAGCAGGGGTCTTGTTGATTTCTTCTTCAGGAACTTTCTCAGCATCTCCACGTGCCATTGTTTCGTTCATGAAGATTGAGTAGTCCTTGTGGTACTCTTTGTCTTTCTCAAACCTCTTCCTCAAACACTTAAGGCGATGAACAGCACATTTCCTGTTGTCTGGCAGACTCGGTTTGAATTCTTTTAAATGGCAAAGGCATTTCGCAGTGACCGTCAGGCTTGACCTTGATTCCTTCCTCCATTATTGAAATAAAGCGAAGATCCTCTTGTGAGAAGTGAGAATCCTCCACGCTTCTTTCATTAAAGTCAGACTCCAACATCTTCATAACATTTCGCGGAGTGACTAACTCCTTGAATTGTGTTCGACATATGTATCGGACTTCACTTGTCAAATTGGCAGATGGCTGAAGACATGGCATTACTTGTCTGACAATTGTTCTGTGGCTGCTTCCAATTGCATCTCCGTAGTCAACACAGGAACTACCAGAGCCAATAATGCTCCAGCCGAGGTCTGTTCTTTGAGCAAACGGCTCCTCATCTCTGCCTGACACAACTTCTCTTGGTAACAGAGCTTGAGAACAATTGTAACCTATAAGCAGACCAACATCACAGTCAATTAAAGGAGCAATCTCTTCTGCCAGATGCTCGAGATGAGGCCATGCTCTAGCTGTCTTGGGTGTGGGAATGTGACCTATATTAACAGGAATAAAGTCCCTTGTATAGGTTACCGGAAGCGTGATTTTCTTCGTCAAATAAAAACCTCTGATCTGCAACCCAGTTACTTTCTGACTAGGAATGATTGTACTTCTAGATGACCACGTTGAGAGTTTCAGTTGCACTGGCTCCTTTAGTGTGTCCAAAGCATCTGCCTTTTCTTTCAGGATAAAGGTGGTGTCACTTTGGTTATCCAGTAAAGCATATACGAGAACTTCATGCTCTGGGCTACTTGTTGTTGACAACCACACTGGAATAACGGTGGACGTGTATGTTCCATTCATGTTTTGCACCACACGGTTAGAGGTGGCTTCCTTAGAAGCTCCATTTGACTGCTTAGAATCCGTCCTTTCCTTTGACCTCTCTTTCTCCTTGGCTTGGTTCCAACTCTCTTTTCTCTCATCATCTCTGTGATCTTTCTTTCCATCATTCTTGACCCGGTCTTCATGCAAACAGGTAGGGTGCTTCCCTTTACATGTGTCGCAGACACTTCTCCTTTCACAGTTCTTAGAACGGTGTCCTGTCTTCAAGCATCCAAAACACAGTCCTTTAGTTTGCACAAACTTGACCTTTTCTGAGATTGTCTTTTCATTGAACTTCCGACATGTTTGAATGCCATGGTGCAACTTCTCACAAAAGACACATGTTTTAGGATCTGGGTTTTCTTCTGAGCTGCTTGCCAGCACCTTAGCACCAACATTTCGAGGCTTTGGTGTCTTAACCCTTTCGCCATCACCAGACTTCAAAGCATGAAGAGATGTCACAGGGTTGCATGCAATCTTGGCTTCTCTTGCAACAAACTGAACAAATTCGCTAAAACTTGGAAAATCATGTGTTGATTCTTCAACCTCAAGGACCTTTCTGTTCCATCTGGCAATCAGCCAATCAGGAAGCTTGTTGAGCATTCTTTGGTTTTCACCACAATCATTTAGGACTGCAAGACGTTTGATCTGCAACATTGCTGCTTAACAGCTTCGTAGAAAATCTGAGAATTCTCTTAGTTCAATGCTGTCCTTGGGTCCAATTTTTGGCCATGAATTTATCTTATCTCTGAAGGCCTTGGCAATCACAAAGGGGCTTCCATACCTTTCTTCCATGATGTCCAATGCTGAATAGTAGGCTGCATCCATGCCTAGCAGGAAGTAACCTTCAATAGCTTTCCTTGCAGGTCCCCCAACATACTTGCGGAGGTAGTAGACCTTCTCATTCACTGGAATATTCTTCCTGCCGATCAATGTCTCAAATGATGTTTTCCAGTCTTTGTACCTTAGTGGATCTCCATTGAAAACAGAAGGCTCTGGTATGGGGAGATGGCTTGCGTTGATCGACTCTGTTATTGCTTTGGCAAGTACTGTAGTGCTATCTTCTTGATGAGCAATGGCAGCAGGTCGCCCAATTTCAACAGTTTGAGTCACCGTAGCAGGTTGTACATGTGTGGCGTTTTGTGGTGTTGCCACATGATGCACAGAAAAACTTCTTTGGGTAGTTTTAGCTTCGGTTTTCACATGTTTACTGCTATGGAGCAACTCCGATATCTCTTCGTCCGAACCCACTTCCTGTTCATAGACCTGCAGACGTGCTTTAGCAGCATTCATTTTCTTAACTGTCTCTAAGCGCTCTAACTGCTTTTTCCAACTGCTCTATCTGCGCTTCTCTTCTAATAAGTTTTTTCTTGCAGCATTTTCTTCTTCTTGCAGCGCAAGCCTCTTTCTGTTCTCAACTTCGAGGTTCCCAAGCTCTTGTTCCTTAAGTTCCATGTCCTCTAATACCTTTAATGTGGCCTGAGTTGCAGCTAGCTCTGCTGCAGCTTCCAGTTTCTTTGAAGAGGTCAGGCTTGATTGCTTTGAACTGGTGCTTGTAAACCTTGAGCTTCGTGAACATATACTAGACCTTTTGGAGGTCGCACGTGTAAGCACAGAGCCTGTCTCAGTCCAGTATGCTCGTTCTTTGTGAGTATCTGGTACCTTTTCTCTTGATTCAAGAAAATCCTCTGCTTGTTCCATTAGCTTTCCTGAGACAGCATCACACGTGTCTACTCGGCGGCGCGTCTTACCATCCGGAGTAGTGTGTTGACGTAAATCTTGATAAGCTTGTTTAACACTTGTTGAAGCGTTCCTGATTTTGGTTATGTAGGTTTGGAGGACGTCATCGGAGAATGTTCCATCAATTGCTTTCCTAGTCTCCTTAGCAAGAACTTTCCATTTGTCATAAGAGGTAGTAAAGCGATGTTGAAGCTTTTTAGTTTGGCTGTCATACAGTTCTTGACCCTTTTCTGTAAGCTGTCGGGTTCTTTGGCTTCTTCTTAGACTTTCCTCTACAGCAGCTTGGGTGTCTACAGCTACCTCAATCTCTTTTGATAGGTTTGCAGCTATATCAAGGCCTTTAAACTGCTGTGGTAAACCTGTTGCTCCGTTTTTAGCATCTAAGCCCTTTTCATTTATCTCAAACTCGTGCTCAGACATTTTTAATATTTTTGAATTGGCACCTTAAGACCTTTGTTTAGAAGCTAAATCTTAAAATGAGCTAAATGAAGTAAGTAACGAACCTAGCTTAATGTAACCAATAAGCTTTTGTTTACATTGTAATAATGTATCTTAATTTTACCTTTAGATTTAACCAAGGATGTTTTTACACTGTAATCTGCTAGAAGCACTTTGCACAATGCAAATTAACTTGTTCTTACTTAAAACAGAATAAACACCTTTCTTCAACACCAAAATAATACAAAATTTGAAAATATTATGATGGGCCCTTTAAATAATCTTTTACCTTTCAAATAGTGTAGCAGAAAATAACTTAGTGAGTTGAGCTATCACTTTAACACATAAAACATGCACATTACAATGAACATTTAACTTTTAGCACTTATAGAGCCCCTTAAGCAGTTGAAGGTTATTCCACTTCTTAATATTTAACTTCTTTTAAATATTCAACTTCTTGTAGGTTTAACCAATCTATGCTCCTGGGTTCTGCTTGCCTCTTAATATGTTAACATTGAATGCACAGTCTTATCTTTGAAGTTCACATTTTATGTAAACGTGCGTGCAGCTCCGTCGACGAACGGCAGGTGTGGATCATCATCTCCCCCACGTCTCCACCTCGTGTCGAGCAGGCTGAGTTCTCACTGTAGCTCCCTCCAGTTAACAGACACGGACACAAGGCGTTCCTTTTTACGGGCATTTATTACTCAAAAGATGTCGTCCTCGATGCTATCAAACATGCCGTGAGAACTAAATAAAACATAACATTTACATGACAAGTTACAGAAATAAATATATTCTCACAGAGAATAGCACATTAATAAATAAAAAAACACATTAGAATGACCGTCACACAGTTATGCTTTACATTGAAAATTACACGTTCAAAACTATGCATACCTCATTGGCCGCGTTAACTCCAAGGGAGTGAAACAAACAGTTGACAAAGGCAACTTCTTTTCCGTGAGTCTCTCGAAGAACTTACAAAAGTATTAACATTACCAAAAAACTTGACGAGCCACAGTTAGCTACATGTGCTATGACATTCTCCGATGCTGATGTAACGTCAATAAACGTCAGAACCAACTGAACCTCAGAACGAAAGTTCCGCTATAGAAGCCTACAGAAACAAGTCAGCTTGTACATATATTTCAAAATAAAAGTACTGCAGAAAAATATAAATATATTAAGATATATTTAAACGTGGTTACTTATTAAATTAAAACTATTATTTTAATAAACTAAAATTATGCAACTGTCTCTGCTGGCAGCTACAATAACGGGTGGCAATTCAAATGCTTAAAACGCAACCCATATTTAGATGCTGCTCTTAGATAGATATTGATTAATCACAAGTCATCAATTTTGAATTATTCTTAAATCAAACAAAAGTGGCTCATTTAAACGCAGTGAGCCACGCATCTCACGCCATGCATTGGACCATAGAAGCATCCTGCTCATTCAAACAGCACCGGTCGTGCCCGTACGTGGTGATATTTCCCCCTGTAAATTGATTTTATATCTACCCAAACCTTATTAAATAGGTATAGCTAGGCTGCACATCATCATATATGTCAAGTTCTTAATATTATTCGATAAACTTCTCAGTTATAATAATAATAAGGCACTATGCTGTTATCAGTAAAATAAAATTAACAAAAGTCATTAAAAGTCAAAATCTTAATACAGAATGCATGGCGTGAGAAGCGTGGCTGGCGTTTGATTTTAGAATAATTCAAAATATGTCTTGTGATTAACCTATCTAAGAGAGCAGCATTATGGGTTGCGTTTTAAACATTTGAATTGTCATCTGTTATGCATACGAAATTAGGAAACGCGGATGTAAATCGCGTATTGAGTCGTGTTTCAAACTCATTGCTTGCGTAAGTGGGAGTCAGTGAACTGTGCGCTGGTGTGTGAGTCTGTCTCATCGACAATAAACGCAAGCTATCAGCCCTATCCACCACGTTTAGGCCTACATTGTTATCCACCTTTTTCTGCTCTAAACAATGCGCGCTGCCATGACGACGATGCCGGTTGTCAACTTCCGGGTCTGGTCTATGCTTTTTTCCCATGTGTTTTAGATTGTGTCATCCCCACATCGCTAAACTAAATCGAAAAAAAACATTCATCAAATGTGATCTGATCACGTTATTTTTTATTAAATCACAGATAAAAACAAAATTAACGTTTTTCTTTGCTTCATAACTTCCAAATGATAGCTGATGCATGATGCATCTCCCTAAAACATCCGACAGTTTCTATCACCCCGACTGCTGCAGAATAACAGTACTAAAAGGTTAATTAGGCTGGTTAGTTCTTTGACTCCTGTCTACATCTGCTTTCAAAAATGCATAGTCTATATATTTCTCAGTCCTGTGAGGTTCGGCATAATAACGTTACGCCGAGTTTCATTCTTGAGACCAAAGTCCAGTTTGCCTCCGTCATGATCATCTATTTGTTTACTATATACTTCTTATTTATTAAAACCAGGCGATTGGTTAATGAAACATTGATTGAAATTAACATATTTAATTAGTGAATTAGTGAATAATTAGTGAAAAAAAGGACAGCAGGAAGTAGAAAACCGTAAAGTCAGTTGAATCCGCTATGAATCATAGAACGGGCGCAGAAAAAGGTGGATTAATAGTGGATACTTTCATGCGCTTTCATGTCCAAGTATCTGCTATCAGACCTGTTCATGTGTGCTATGTGTGTTAACCCTAGCCTACCCTACATACAGTTAGGGTGAAATACATGACTTAAAATGTTATATTGCCTGCACAGCTCTTGCGGTTCGTTTGGTCACACACCACAAGGTGTCACTGTGGCCTTAAAGCTTCAGAACTGCCACTCTGAGCTCGTCAGCTCGATTGCTGAGGTCTGAGTTAAAACACGCCTCCCTCATTAACATACGGAGAAAGAAATGTTGGAATAAATAAATGTGGAAATGATGAAATGTGGAAATAAATAAATATAGAAATAAATAAATGTGAAAATAAATAAATGTAGACATAAAAACATAAATACTGAAATAAATGTTGAAATAAATAAAAGTTAAAATAAATAAATGAATAAATGTATAAATAAATAAATAAATGTGTGAAAAAATACAATTATACATAAATATGGAAGTAAAAGTATAAATACTCTTTTATTTGCACTTTTTTACATTTCTTTGTATATTTATTTATGTATTTATTTATGTATTTTTGCTTTTTACATTTCTTTGTACATTTATTTATGTATTTATTTATTTTTAATTTAGTCAGCTTTGGCATTCCATAGGAGAATAGGGGGGCAAGTTCAAATGACAAACACCTGCTGACATTAGTGAGAAAGAGAGAGACTTGAGCTCATGCACCAAAAGCGACGGCGTTAAAATCAGTCAGGGTCGGGAGGATCGGAAAATAGGGCTCCCCCGAAAGCCACTTTGTAATTCGAACCCTGCATACATATCTGGTTAGTAATTCATATTTTTATGCAAACCATATGAGTTACTTACGTTAACAGATTAACGTTAGAAAGAACTGGCCACGGAATCTATAACGTCTGTATAAGTCAGACGCGGATTTCTTTCATGTTGATAGCCTAACTTACTTGATTAAATGTGATTTTATTAACATATATTCCATATTGTAATGACCTGGCAGTCAGCACTAGCAGCTGGGTGCATTATGGGTAATTGTTCATTGAGGGTTGATTTATGTGTTATTACAGCAAGATCTTTAAGTTGTTGTTATAGTAAAGTTATGTGTGTTAATGTTCAAGTTTATCAGATGTTCTTGGTTCATTTACTGCCTTATGTAAAAATGTGTCCTCACCATCATGGAGAGAGATGTGTAATGCAATAGGGCCTTGACTGAGTAGTTCATTCTGTGTTCTGAATTAAAAGTGGAAGAGACGGTGGTACTGCCTCCTGTTGGATTATGTGGAAACACTCTGATCGTGCGGTGTATGGGACATGAGTGTTCTTATCTCATATTAGGATTTAGCTTAGTAAAAGTGTTACTAGCATAAATTAGCTCCGGTTAGACCCACGTTTTATTTAATAGCTACCAGTTATTACAGTGGTGTCAGAAGTGGGATTTTAAAAGTCGTTTAGAAGACAGCGGTATGGAGCAAAGCATAGGCGAATTAGAGCGTGCCATTTATGAGAACAGCATCATGCTAGGGCGTCTGACGAGCAAGACGCCGAGGAGGAGCAGGGCTCCGCACCAGCCTGACGGCGCCAGTATTCACCGAGCCATGTCCCACTCTCCTGGTCCCCGACAGAACCAACCTCCAGTCGTCTCACTGACACTCCAAATTAGTGGCCAGCCCGGCGCCCTCGCACGTTCGCCCGCCAAGCTGCCACGATATAGCGGGTTGACGCCTCTGGAACCCTACCTGGCACAAGTCGACCTGGCCGCCCTCCATGAAGGATGGAGCTGTGAGGAGACGGCGATTCATTTGGCCCTCGCCTTGGAGGGTCCCGCACTCCAGGTCCTTATCGATCTGTCTCCTGAGGAGCGGCATGATCTCCAGGCCCTCACTGCTGCTCTCAACCGCCGCTTCGGGCAGAGAACCTCCGCTGAACAGAGAAGGGAGGAACTAACTAACCGACGTCGATGTGAAGGAGAGAGTGTGGGCGCTTTCGCAGCTGACATCCAGGTTTACACCCGGAAGGGCTACCCTACCTTCCAGGCCGCAGCGAGGGAAGAGCTAAGCCTCCACGCTTTCCTGCGGGGTCTTACACCCGAGCGGCTCCGCCAACATGTCCGCCTACTGTCACCCCGAAATCTCAGCGAGGCGCTGAGAGAGGCTGAGAGAGCTGAGGAGGTGCTACAGGCTCGGCCGGCGACTGATCGATCTCCACTCCCGCGTCATCTGACGAGAGCTGTCGAACGGGAGGTGGACGTGCTCCAATCTGAGGAGGAGGTTAGCCGAGTTCAACCAGCAGAGACCCCACGACCGAGGATGAGGCTGGACCGCTGCTATCGCTGTGGAGAACCGGGGCATTTCGCCAGGGACTGCCCTGCTCCGAGCCCCCGGCCCCGGGCAAGGTCACCCCCGGGAAACGACCTCGGAGTGAGGCAGTGAGGGGACCCTCACCCCGTTCTTCAGTACCCCTCCACAATGACTGCCCTACTGTGGGACACTGCGGGTCTGCCAGAGGACTCTACCTGGACTGTGTTGTTGACGGGCAGCCCTGCAGCGCCCTGGTGGATACGGGGTCCACCATTTGCTTGCTGCACAAAGGACTGTTGTCTGGAACAGCCGGTCTTCTTCCGGAGGACTGGACCCCCACCAGTACCGAACTGCTCACCGTCACGGGTGAAAGGACAGTAATGCCTGGAAAGAAGCTGTTGTCGGTGGTGGTAGGGATGAGCCAGACGAACCACGAGTTCTGGCTCGCTGATATCAGAGATGAGTGCATTATTGGCTTGGACTTGTTAACCCACTGGGGAGCACGTGTTGACGTGCCGGGGGCCGCCCTATGCCTAGATAATGAGACTGTGCCGCTCCGATTGGGCCGAAACCATCATGGAAGAGCTCCAACTCCTAAACGCCACACGAGAGCTGCAAAGACTCAGGGGGAACCCAGGGGGAGTATTGCAGCCCAAACCAACACATCTCCGCCACTAACACCGCACGCTCAATCCACCCCCCCATCACCTGAAACTGTTGTTGCTGTTGAGGAGTTGGGGTGGCGAAGCAGTGAGCATCTGAGCACATCACAGCAGGAGCAGTTACAACGCCTATTGGGAGAATTTATGGACATTTTTGCAGCCCGTGAGGAGGACTGTACCAGAACAGCTCTGGTGCAGCATCACATTGACACTGGTTCTGCTGCTCCCATTCGCTTGCGCCCCCATAGACTGCCTCTCGCCAAGTGCCAGGCTGCTGAAGAAATGATCCGAGAAATGGCAGCTAACGGCATTATTGAGCCCTCAGACAGTCCCTGGGCTGCACCTATGGTCATGGTGCAGAAGAAAACTGGGGCGTGGCGCCCTTGTGTGGACTTTTGGCGATTAAATGCGGTCACCCGCCAGGACTCATACCCATTGCCGCGCATTGATGATGCATTGGATTATGTAGCTGGATCCTGTTGGTTTAGCTCTCTGGACATGCGCAGTGGGTATTGGCAAGTTGAGCTGGCAGCAGAAGCCCGGCCCAAAACTGCATTTACAATAGGGCAAGGACTGTGGCAGTTTAAAGTGATGCCCTTTGGACTAGGGATCGACCGATATGGATTTTTTAGTGCCGATACCGATACCGATTTTTTCCCCATCAGCCTTAGCCGATACCGATACGGGCTGCCGATTTTCTTGAGCCGATATTTGGAGCCGATACATTTTACTCCCTCAATTTACATCATAAAAATACATGATGTTAACAAATGTTACAGGTCTCAATTTAATAAAAGTAAAATTTAATTAACTTCAAAAATTAATATTTAACAAATAGTAAAAACATGTGAGGTAGAACAAGAACAAGTAGATAAACAATTTAACAAATATTAAAAACATGAGGTAGAACAAAAAAAGTTCAGTGCTGAAAATAAATATTTAAGCATAAATTAAATAATTACACTATTGCACACAGTAGCAACCAGCATAAAGTGCACATTGTACTTCATTTTAAAAGAAACGAACTATGTACTGCCATGGTTTCCTTTTTTCTACATAAAATAAAATGAGCATTTCTAGTCTCTAATATCACTGCGATGGCGAGGGAGACACACACCACACGCGTCCAAACCTCAGCCAGGTGGGTGCTGAATAAATCTCCCTCAAAAAGCACAGAACAACGTTGGCATAACTTAATCCTATGACCAGTGTTCGTTACAGCACCCGTATGCATACTAGGGCTGTCAAAATTGCTGAAATGGCGTTTGCATATTCCCTCTAAAAACATATTCGAACCTCCCGTTGCACATTTTGTCATTGACGCGCATTACGTCAATAACAAAACACATTAATACAAAGAGACATAACTACTAGTATTAGATAGTTTATTTGAGTTTAAACATATTTGACAACGTATTAAAAAGCAAGTAAATCAACTAATGGCCAAGACCGCAGAGCTCTCTCGCTCACTCACCGTCTCGCCCAGGCATTCCCTCGCCCTCGCGCTCTCTGCGCGTCAGTTAAATGATCAACAACAAACAAATGTTGAGTGCTTATCAAGAGTTTTGTGCAAGCAATTTTAGGTTGTGACTCGCGACTCTTGTCCCAAATATAGCAGGCTTCATACATTGATTGAAGTTTCACAGTATATTGAACCGACAGTGAGCGCTCCGCTCCGAGCGAGCTGAGCAGCTGTGGTAACGTTATTAGTCTGCAACTAATACACGCCTGCAATTGCGGGCGTGTTTTTCCACATTCAAATATTAATTTTCAACTTCAAAATTAATACATATTCGAATTTAGAATATTCATAGACAGCCCTAATGCACACTGAACGGATAGCCTACACCTTTTATAGACAAAGCATTCGCGTTTTTCATTTGGACTCACAAACTTGCTTAGCTATATATATGCAAGCACATAACAGTTATAGAGCAACGTGCTTCCATTTTCAAAGTGTTTGACAATATTTCAGCTGTCAAACATTTATAAGATGCTTTGAAAGTTTAAGTTACCGTTCTTGTGAAGAGCAGGTTGCACTCTGCTAGTGGGGGAGGGCGGGGCACGTTCTGTGGTGTCCAGCAGCAGCACAGAGCTACCCGTGAACGCCCGCTTATAAATAACGTCGGGGAAAAAAAAAACTATCGGCGAACGCGCAGCCGTGTATCGGCCGATACCAATACACGTAAAAAACGCAAATATCGGCCCGATATACTGTATCGGCCGGCCGATATATCGGTCGATCCCTACTTTGGACTGTGTAATGCCCCAGCCACCTTTGAAAGGCTGATGGAGCAGGTCCTTAAACACATTCCCCGCACCCGCTGTGTGGTTTACTTGGATGATCTGTTGGTCCTGCGGAGCTTTCTGGGCCTGGATTCCTATTACAGGAGGTTCGTCAGAGACTTTGCTACCATTGCCAGCCCCTTACATCAGCTGACAAACAAGGGCCGGCGTTTTGGGTGGTCTGAGGATTGCGCTGTGGCCTTTCAACAGTTAAAAGCGGCTCTCATCGACGCTCCTGTCCTAGCCTACCCTGATCCCAACCAACCGTTCCTGGTGGACACTGATGCCAGTAACGTGGGGGTCGGGGCCGTACTATCCCAGAAGGGGGAGAATGGAGAGCGAGTGGTTGCTTACTATAGTTGCAGCCTCAGTCGGCCAGAGAGAAATTACTGCGTCACCCGACGGGAGTTGCTAGCGGTGGTCCTGGCCGTCCGCCACTTCAGGCCCTACCTCCTGGGCACTAGGTTCACACTGAGGACAGACCACGCTAGCCTCACCTTGATGCTAAATTTCCGCCAGCCGGAGGGTCAGGTGGCAAGGTGGCTCGAGATTCTTCAAGAGTACGACTTTGAGGTTCAACACCGACCAGGGCGGCAGCATGCTAACGCTGATGCCCTCTCCAGACGTCCATGCTTTGCTGACGAATGTCGATACTGCAGTCGCCAGGAAGAACGATGTCTAGAGCCATCGTCAGCAGCAGTAAGGCCGGGTGACACCTGTGGAGATGGGGAGCCATTCACCACCGAGCAGCTAAGGCAACAGCAGGCAAATGATCGGGCACTGATGAAGGTCAGGGGCTGGTTAGAGGCCCAAAAATGTCCAGACTGGCCAGCCGTGTCCTCCCAGGGGCCCGAGATCAAGACGCTTCATTCTCAGTGGGGCAGCCTGGAGCTCCACGATGGCGTGATCTATAGGCGATGGCAGGCGCCGGGTGGGGGGATTGATCGGTTGCAACTCCTGGTTCCCCACGCTCTGCGGCCGGAGGTTCTCCATTGGGTTCATGGGGCAGCGGGGGCCGGCCATTTCGGAAACTCCAAGACAGTGCGGCGGCTGCGGCAGCGTTTCTACTGGCCGGGATGTCGGCAGGATACAGAACTGTATGTTCATTGCTGTGATATTTGCACAGCACAGAAGGGACCCGGTCAACGCTCTCATGCGCCACTACAGCAGTACCTAGTCGGGGCACCTATGGAGAGGATTGGTGTGGACATCTTGGGTCCATTTCCCATCACAGATGCTGGTAACCGTTTTGTCCTGGTCTCTATGGACTATTTTACGAAGTGGCCGGAGGCATATGCAGTGCCAGATCAGAGTGCTACCACTATGGCCCAGCGACTAGTGGACGAGATGTTTACCCGGTTTGGGGTGCCGGATGAACTTCACAGTGACCGGGGGCGTAATTTTGAGAGCCGGTTGTTCAACAAGGTGTGCCAGCGATTGGGGGTGAAGAAGACAAGAACCACTCCCCTTAACCCGCAAAGCGATGGACTTGTTGAGCGGTTCAACCGCACCCTGGCCACCCAACTTGCCATCTTGACCAGTAAGCACCAGAGAGACTGGGATCAGCATCTGCCTCTGGTCCTGTGGGCATATAGGACAGCTGTGCAGGAGTCGAGTCAGTGCACACCGGCGGCGCTGATGTTTGGGAGGGAGCTCCGCACGCCAGTGGACTTGGTGTTCGGGTCACCTCCAGAGCCAGAGATTGCTGGCGGGCCAGAATTGGATTACTTCAGGAAATTGAAAGAACGTCTGAGCACGGTCCATCAAATGGCCAGGGAAGCTCTAAGGGACGCTGGAGCCCGCCAGAAACGGGCCTACGATGCCCGGGCCCACGGGCCTACGATTGGGCCCGGGGACAAAGTGTGGGTGTTCTGCCCGCAGAGAAAGCGGGGGTTGTCACCTAAACTGACTCATCATTGGCAGGGACCTGGGGAGGTTTTGGACAAAATTTCCGAGGTGGTCTTTCGGGTCCGAATGCCTGGACGGGGTAGACGGGTGGTGCTTCATAAGGACCGATTGGCACCATACCACCCTTTGGTCCCAGAGCAAAAGATTGATGAAGGCCACAGTGGCTCCCCAAAATCCCCTCCCAGCGCCGAAACGGACAATGATGGACTCAAGGCTGAGCCTGGCGCTGGAACACAGGGGAGGTTGAAGCGTGTTCGACGCCGGCCGGGACATTTGTTAGATTTTGTTGTGGGAGATTAGGGTTGTGGGGACACTAACCCTCTTGGGTGGGGGTTATTGTAATGACCTGGCAGTCAGCACTAGCAGCTGGGTGCATTATGGGTAAATGTTCATTGAGGGTTGATTTATGTGTTATTACAGCAAGATCTTTAAGTTGTTGTTATAGTAAAGTTATGTGTGTTAATGTTCAAGTTTATCAGATGTTCTTGGTTCATTTACTGCCTTATGTAAAAATGTGTCCTCACCGTCATGGAGAGAGATGTGTAAGGCAATAGGGCCTTGACTGAGTAGTTCATTCTGTGTTCTGAATTAAAAGTGGAAAAGACAGTGGTACTGCCTCCTGTTGGATTATGTGGAAACACTCTGGTCGTGCGGTGTATGGGACATGAGTGTTCTTATCTCATATTAGGATTTAGCTTAGTAAAAGTGTTACTAGCATAAATTAGCTCCGGTTAGACCCACGTTTTTTTAATAGCTACCAGTTATTACAATATGTAACCTCTTATAAGGTCAAAATGGTCTAATCATTTTGTTATTTACCACGTTAGTCGGTGGAAGCGCCTGCACGTTCATTACTTTATAACTTATAGGGGTTAGGAATTGAAAATCGATAAATGTATCCTGTAATCGGATATGGTTAGGATTCGGATTTATTGTTATAAAATTAAAGTGTCGATTCCTCTTATTGATTTTTTTCACGCTTATTTTCGTGTAAATCCTGACCTGGCGTTCTGCCATTTACCTCAGTGATAACTGATGGACCGCGGAAAGCGCCCAAGGTGTATTTTTGTCCAAAATACAAAGCTATGTGTGACATTTACAGTATTGTCTGCTATAATACCATTTTTATTTTATTTTTTTTACTATGTGTAAACTGACATGTACTCACTCATTTGAAGGGACCGATGCCTTGTCAAGCTTTTTTATGTCATGTAACTTAAGCCGCTTTCCGACCGGAGGGACTTTTGCAGTTCCTAGAACCTAACGTTCCTATAACCCTTTTTTTCTCGTGTTCCGACCGGACTAAATGGGGGATTTTTTAGTTCCTCAGACCGTAGTTCCTATAACTCTTTCAGTACCTACCTAGTCTAGAGCAAGGACTTTTTTAGTTCCCTTTCCCTAGGTCTACGTTGATTGGTTAAACGTCATGCACTGTCAACGGAACTTGTAGTGCGCTGTCTCCGTGTTTTTGCAAAACATTACATCAAGGATTAAGACAAACATAACGTATTCAACCAGCTAATTGCTAATTTTAGATAAACCTACCCGTCGTTTTATTTGCCTCCTGCTCTCTGCTCTTTTATCTTCTTCCATCATATTACTTAATATCATATTACGCTGGAGCATTCGTCCTCTGTTTCTCTGTACAGAACTTGAGTTCTAATAATCTCATAATCTTTAAACGCCACCGTTCGTTCTCCGTTATTAAGGTCCCGGCAAGGCAGAACAGGAACATTGCAATCAGTCTTTTTTTTTTTTATAAGAACAACAGACATTTATGTATACAGCAAAATTAACATTCAATATATAAATTACAAAGTCTTTCATACTAGGGGGGGTATTGTAAACTTATATAAAGATATTATAACATTTGCATATTTTCAATGTTTTAAACGCTTTTTGCTTCATAGAAAATCGGAGTGAATCAATATAAACCTCAATTTCTTTCCTAAATAAAATAAAATTAGGCTTTTTACAGGAGAATTTGCATTTATGAAAATAAAATTTTGCCATTAAAAGAATGAAATTAATTATATAATTCTTATTGTGCTTAACTGCTGGTTTGTTGCTGTTGTATGTGGCCACGCTACGTCTAGTGATGACGCTTTAAAGACCGTCGCCGTGCTTGCGTTACCCCTCCCACCAGTTCCTATGGCCACTTGGCCAGTGCGAATGCAAGCAGCAAAACTGAGTTTGGGGGAGAGTAGTTCTTAGAACTGTTTAGAAGTGGATATAAATAACTATAACTATAACTAAGTTCCTATAACTACTTGGTCGGAAAGCGGCTTTAGTATCACACAAGCAAGATTTAGCCTACGTTTTCACGTGATCGTAAATGAATTGATTTTAAACAACAGTCTAACAAACAAGATTTTAGTATTAAGTGAATTACACTTTAGACATCATTTTGTCTGTTTTTGCTGTTTAGCCAAAACAACAACAACAACAAAAATGCTGTTCAAAAGGCTCCTATTACATGACCAATAGCATCCTTCAACGTCAGCAATGATCACGTGTGAAGAAGAGGGAAAAGCAGTTGCACCGAGCAGATGTAATGAACGCGAGCTGTTCCAAGATAACTTCTCTCTATTGCGCGTTGGTTGGCAGCATCTGAATATTACTGATGTAATAGTGTGCGTGAATAGAAAGTGTATTTTGTCTGTTTCTCCTCAGAATATGCCGATCATTAAAGGAGACATATCATGCAAAATCCACTTTTTTAGCCCTTAAATGCATTTTGTTGTATATTTGGAGTGTTTATAAGTACAGAAAAGGTGAAATTATTCTCTTCAGGTGCTTCGTTTATATCTTTATATTCTGTTTTGGTCATATTTTTTAACCTGTTAGGATTTTCCTGTTGTCTATTACGTTTTTTGAACAATTACGTCACAGTATTTGCGGCGGAACTGACAAATAAGGACATCGACTACCGGTCCAACACTTCGAGCAATCTGCCATTATTATTTCTCGCTCCGATTTTGTAGTCCAAGCTCAATGATGCAGAAGTTACGGGAGGGCTAGTCAAAATGTTCGGTTGTTGGATGTAGTGACCTGAAGCACTTAAAGGATCCCCAATCCAACAACCTCCGCCAGTATACAGAAGGGTTTGCCGATCGACTTCGTCTGAATGAGGTGTAAATTCCTTCTATTAGCTGCTGTGTTTTCTGACGCTTTCTAAACGCAAGTTATCATATTATTATCATACAGATTTTTTGTGGTAAGATCAGACCACGGTCATTTATCTTGTCAGAGTGCTTGTTTTAACAAGAGAAATAGTCGACTTTCACTAATAACACAACATAGTTAACTTAACTTTACATACCACTGCATCCATATGAAGACGTTGTTCTGCAGGTTTGTCGTCGTCTTTTTCAAATCGCTCGCTCTGGCTCGAATACGTAACGCTTGATGGACAAGTCTTTTGTTGACATTTTGTTAACGTGTGAATAAAAATGTTCTTTGAAACTATAGTAATTGTATATCTCTTATCAAACTACAATAATGGCTGAACGCGGGGAGTTGAACCGACCGTGAACTCAGCGACCTGAAGAGCGGGCGGGGAAAGACGCAACTCCTTTTTATTTAAAGGGGACGCTTCGAAACGGGTTGCTCACAGAAGCACATCAGAAAAGGGGTAGAAAAGTGGCCTGTTGAGCTATAATAATGAGGAATTCAGACCCAAGCATTGCAGTTATGCTTTATATAGACCACAAATGTATGATTTATAAGTAAAAATGAATGATTTAAAAGCATGATATGTACCCTTTAATGTCGCGAGTGTCTAGCGCCATTGCGCCATAGGAAACGGTGTTATCTAAGTAATACTGCCGTCCGGACGTTACCCCCTTTCTCAATATCCATAATAGTATTGCAGTAATACATGCAATTTATCGTGAAAATGAGAGAGAACCGTTATGACAATGTGTTATATTACTTTGTAATATAGGAATACAGGTTACCGTTGATTCAAATGTGTTCAGTCACTATTAATGCGCTGAGGGCGCCATCTTGTGGATTTACACAGTATGACTGTTAAATTGGTTTTCTCATTACCATGTTAAAGGCTCAAATTTATTGTTATTCATACCTGTAGATCATTGCTTTATAATATATCATTTCCAATTGTTAAAGTGCATTTATGTAAGTCACTTATTTAAGTTTATTTCTGTATTTTTGTTACAGAAACCACACCTGTCAATTCAAATTATCATCAGTAAACATCCTCAAAGATATTTGGTGTCTACTGAGTGATTTCACTACATTTCGATGTCATTATACAGTTCTAACCGACAGTCTGCAGGGGTTTGAAACAACCCGGATTAGTGTTCACTTAAAGCTCAATAACAAATGTACTGTATTTTAACTGTCTTGTCTGTTCTCCTTTTCCACAGGTGTTGTCACGGATCCATCGGCATCAGCACCAGACACCATCACTCCGCCCACTCGTTCCGGTTCCCCTGAATACTAATCACAATCACCTGTTCTCATCAATCACCGTGCCAATCATCCTCCCTATAAAGACTCACCTCTCACAGTCACTCACTGTCTGGTCTCATCTACACTACGACCACAGACTCCCGCTCTACTTCGAAAAGGATTACTTACCCGTCTGCTCCAAGTTTCATCTGCTCCTCATCTGCTCCTGTTCCCGGTCTTCTCCTGGTCTCCTCTCCGCTGCTGCAGCCCATCCATCTTCCATTCCTGCTCAAGATAAGAGAGACGCTATCAGACTGTTTACCAGCTACTTCACTGAACTTCATCTACATTACTCACCTGCTATTTGCCATAATCACCTGTCTCAATAAACCTGGTTGATACTCACTCTTCTGTGTTCTTCTCTTCCGTGACAGAAGACCAGACCAACAAAATGCTTCAATCCACCCCTAGCACCAGCGCTATAACGAACCCACCTTCTCCTTCCATTCCCCGGACCAGCACATCAGCACTCGCCACATCCACCGTAACCATTTCTTCAGCATCTGCCTCTGTCAGTCCCATGGCCCAACCGGCGCCCTTCTCTGGCGAGGAGGAGGAGTGCAGTGGCTTTCTCTTGCAGTGTGAGCTTTACATGGAGATGAATCCACTATCATTCCCCACCGAACGATCGAAGGTAGCTTTCTTCATTTCTCTACTCCGAGGTCGAGCGCTCAATTGGGCTCATGCTCTCTGGAAGGATCGAGGTCCAGTTACCCGGACATTCACCGCATTCTCCGGTCACTTCATCGAGATGTTTTCTCAGTCCGTGCCTTCCATCACTGTGCAAGATCAGCTGTATCGTCTGAGGCAAGGAAGATCGTCCGTTGCAACTTATACGCTGCAATTCCGAACCCTTGCCGCCACTCCCGGATGGAATGAATCAGCTCTCATTACCGCCTACCGCCATGGTCTGAACCCTGACATCCGTCTTCAGCTGGCGGTTTATGACGACAACGTCGGTATTGAGAGCATCATCCAGCGATCCATTAGCATCGACCAACGCCGCACTGCTTGCCAGCTCGACAGCCCTGCACCTCCGACTCCTCGCCCACCATCTAACAACAGCCTTCCAGCACCAGAACCAATGGAAATCGGTACCTTCCAGCATCCGAGAGAAATCGCCGAATTTCCAACGGATTGTGTCTGTATTGTGGAGTCGCCGGTCACCTGCTCGCATCCTGTCCCATTCGTCCACCACGACCCGCTGTGAGTACAGTCCAATTACCACTACCCATCTCTACGATGAAATACACATCAGCCACTATCACTTATTTGAATCGTTCCATTCCAGTCCAGGCGCTGATCGACTCCGGCTCAGCGGGCAATTTCATCGCTCTCTCCACACTTCACCGTCTCCAAACCAAACAACGAACCATTCCTCATAAGCTACAGGTACAAACTATACTGGGTCAACCTCTGGGACGCGGTCGGGTTGGTCACCGAAGCCCCGACCTGGGATTAGAGATCGGCTGGCTCCATAAGGAGGAAATATCCTTTCTGGTGCTGGAGGGCTCAACGGCTGAGATCATCCTGGGACGCCCCTGGTTAGAAATCCATTCACCACACATTCAATGGTCCACCGGAGAGATCTTACAGTGGGGCAACGACTGTTTCCACCGATGTCTGCCATCCGTTACCACGACCACCTATCGTTCCACCACTCCGGTCGAGAAGGTTCCGCTGACCACCACCACCATGGAGAGTCCTCCCATCGAACATCTACCGGAGATTCCCACTCCATCCCGGGCGTTCCAGGATGTTTTCGATAAACGACAGGCTACTACCCTACCTCCACATCGGCCATGGGACTACGCGATCGACCTGCTGCCTGGGGCGGTTCTACCGCAAGGTAAGATCTACCCTCTGTCCATCCCGGAGCAGAAGGCCATGGAGGAGTACATCCAGGAGGCGCTAGACCAGGGATTCATCAGACCATCTACTTCCCCTGCCGCTTCTAGTTTCTTCTTCGTGGGAAAAAAGGATGGAGGCTTGCGCCCCTGCATCGATTATCGAATTCTCAATCAAGCAACCATCAAATTCCGTTATCCTCTTCCTCTGGTCCCAGCCGCTCTGGAACAACTCCGAGGGGCATCAGTCTACACCAAGCTCGATCTTCGTAGTGCCTACAACCTCATCCGTGTTCGGGAAGGAGATGAATGGAAGACCGCCTTTATCACCCCCGCAGGGCACTACGAATATCTTGTCATGCCCTTCGGATTGTCCAACTCACCCGCCATCTTCCAAGGTTTCATGAACGAAATATTCCGAGATCTCCTCAACCAGTTTATCATTTACATAGACGATATCCTCATCTACTCTCCTGATCTGACCACCCACATCCACCATGTACAAATCGTCCTCCAACGACTCAGAGACTACCAGCTTTATCTCAAATTGGAGAAATGTGAATTCCACCAAAGCACCATCCAGTTCCTCGGATACATCATCACCCCCCAAGGTATCACCATGGACCAGAGGAAGGTGGAAGCTGTTGTCAACTGGCCACAACCCACCACTCGCAAAGAACTTCAACGATTCCTGGGGATTGCCAATTTCTACCGCCGTTTCATCCAGAACTTCAGTCCCATCAGTTCACCACTCACCGACCTTCTCAAGAGTGGGGCCAAGTCTCTGTCCTGGAACACACATGCTACTCGAGCATTCCACGATCTGAAAACAGCCTTTAGTTCCGCTCCTACCCTTTCACTTCCAGATCCCACTCTACCCTTCATTGTTGAAGTGGACGCCTCTACCTCCGGGGTAGGAGCGGTCCTCTCTCAGCGGCAGGGGAATCCACCTCAACTCCATCCATGCTCCTTCTACTCCAAGAAACTGTCCCAGAATTACGACATTGGCAACCGTGAGTTACTAGCCATCAAATTAGCGTTGGAGGAATGGAGGCACTGGCTGGAGGGAGCTCAACATCCATTCACTGTTATAACAGGCCACCGTAACCTCGAATACCTCAGAGAGGCTAGAAGACTCAATCCCCGTCAAGCTCGCTGGGCCCTGTTCTTCACCCGCTTCAGTTTCTCCGTAACCTATCTTCCCGGTCACAAGAATGTGAAAGAAGATGCACTGTCCCGACAGTTTCTGCCAGATGTAACTCCTTCGGACCCTGAGACCATTCTCCCTCCAGCCATGGTTGTAAGCCCCATCCAATGGAGTTTGGATGACCACATCGCAGAAGCCACACGACTCGAACCTGCTCCGCCGGGAGGTCCTGAGGGACGGCTTTATGTACCAACTCGCCTCCGCCTGTCCCTCATGGACTCAGTGCGCACCTCTCCGGGCTCTGGACACCCAGGCAGCCAATCCACCCTCTCGCTCGTCCAACAACGCTATTGGTGGCCGGTATGGCTCAGGATATCTCCCGGTTCGTCAAAGGATGCTCAGTCTGTGCCATGGCCAAGGTTCCTCGTCACCTCCCTGAAGGCAAACTGGTCCCTCTACCCATACCTACTCGACCCTGGTCCCATCTCGGGGTGGACTTCGTCACCGACCTTCCCATGTCGGATAACCACACCTGCATTCTAGTGGTGGTCGATCGTTTCTCCAAAGGGTGCAAACTGATCCCACTTCCTGGTCTGCCAACAGCATTTGAAACTGCTGAAGCCCTGTTTCAACACATATTCCGGAACTTCGGAATCCCCGAGGATATTGTCTCCGACAGGGGTCCACAATTCATCTCTCGAGTATGGAAGGCATTCTTCAATCTTCTGGGTGTGACCGTCAGCCTTACTTCAGGATACCATCCCCAGTCAAACGGCCAGACTGAGCGGAAGATCCAGGAAATAGGGAGATATCTACGGTCATACTGTCACGACCACCAGGACTGCTGGAGTCGTTTCCTGCCATGAGCCGAGTATGCACAAAACTCCCTCCGACAAACCACCACCGGACTCACTCCATTTCAGTGCATACTCAGCTACCAGCCGCCACTATTCCCCTGGTCGGGTGAACCATCTGACGTCCCAGCAGTCCATCACTGGTTCCAGACGAGCAAGGGGTCTGGGACTCAGCCCATACTCACCTCCAGCGGGCTGTTTGGAGACATCAGCGCCAGGCCGATACTCGACGTGCCGATACACCCCAATACCTTCCTGGGCAATTGGTCTGGCTCTCCACCCGGGACATCCGTCTCCGACAGCCCTGTCGTAAGCTGAGTCCCAGATATATAGGTCCGTTCGCGATACAGAGGCAGATCAACCCTGTCACCTACCGGCTATCACTCCCCGCTCACTACCGCATTACACCGACCTTCCATGTCTCTTTACTCAAACCGTACACTAACCCTCTCACTCCTTCCTCCCCAGGGTCTGGTGCTACGGATGTGCCCCCTCCTCCAGCGGACCCAGAAGACGACAACATCTACCGAGTCCATGAAATCCTCGACTCCCGACGACGGGGCGGCCACTTGGAATACCTCGTTGACTGGGAGGGATTCGGTGCAGAGGAGAGATGCTGGGTCAACCGGGAGGACATTCTGGATCCCTCCTTACTCCAGGATTTCCATACTAGTCATCCAGATCGTCCAGCACCCAGGGGCCGTGGTCGTCCCCGTCGTCGGTCCCGTCCGCCAGCTGGGGCTGGTCGTGGGGGGGGGGGGTACTGTCACGGATCCATCGGCATCAGCACCAGACACCATCACTCCGCCCACTCGTTCCGGTTCCCCTGAATACTAATCACAATCACCTGTTCTCATCAATCACCGTGCCAATCATCCTCCCTATAAAGACTCCCCTCTCACAGTCACTCACTGTCTGGTCTCGTCTACACTACGACCACAGACTCCCGCTCTACTTCTACTTTGAAAAGGATTACTTACCCGTCTGCTCCAAGTTTCATCTGCTCCTCATCTGCTCCTGTTCCCGGTCTTCTCCTGGTCTCTCCGCTGCTGCAGCCCATCCATCTTCCATTCCCAGGGAACTACACTGCGACCAAAATGGTCGCATATGCGACCTTTTGAAATCCCATTGCAACCCTGATTTTTAATGGGTCGCAAATGTATCACTGACTATTTTGACGGGTCGTTTTTTTTTGTTTTTTTTTGTCTTGCATGCTCTCTCTCTCTCTCTCTCCCTCCTCGCGCATATTATTCAAAATCAATGGACATGATAGTAAAAGGTTTGTGTCTTTATAATAGGCATGCTAATCACAATCTGGGCCTGCATGGCGGCAGGAAAAAGACGCAGAGATGTAAGACACCGTGTCTCTACCTTACGATGGTTTTGGTACAAAGGTAGATTTGCGCTCTGGAGTTCGGCTGATTAACTCTGCCATGAGCTAACTAATTATATTGCTAGCGCTGATATTGACATCGACTAACGTTATATGATCACTAGCAGTTTTTAGACTAGTTTTTTTGTGCCGTGTAGGCTGAATCATAATCGCGTGATTCGCGTCACGACACCTGTTTGGCTAATACTACACACTGAGGATAAATTAAATAATGTTTTATTAAATAATTACTGAAAATACCCCTCTCTTCATCCCACACCCCAAACATGACATACAAAATGTTGTGGAACACACTCTAAAAAATGCTGGGTTGTTTTAACCCAACGTTGGGTCAAATATGGACAAACCCGAAATGTTGGGTTAAAAATGTAATGTAAAAATTTAACCCAACTGCTGGGTTAGTCCATATTTGACCCAACGTTGGGTTAAAACAACCCAGCATTTTTTAGAGTGCAGAAACGACAACCAGAGATATAAGCTATCATTTTATTGTCATCACAGTTTGCCAACAGTCCTGTGTCCATGATTCTACATTGATTAAAAAAGAAAATCAAATGTGTTTTAATGGTAATTGTTTTATACGGAAATCATTTATTTATAATTCAGATGAGCAACATGACATCATGACTTTTGCGTAAACATACACGCCACTTTCGAGTCAAGTGGCGTATTATTTCTACGCATTTTGAGCTATCCGCGTGTATGCGTGTATGTCTACGCCATTAACGTCCGCGTCATTCCGCGTGTCCGTACACACGCGTCAAATGTCCAGTCATAAATGCCATTAACCCCAGTGACAGTTAAGTTTAGGGATGGGGTTGAGGTAAGTCATATCTTTTTTTTCCCTAGGATGGTAAGGGAACAGTCATAAATGCCATTAACCCCAGTGACGGTTAGGTTTAGGGACGGGGTTGAGGTAAGTCCTATATTTATATAACGTTAAGTCAACGGCGTTCATAAACACGCTGAAAAGCGATTATGCGTCTTGATAGCACGCCAAAAATGCAAATACGAATTGGCGTGTCATACACACGCTACTTCATGAGATCAGTCTGAGATGAGAATAAAGTGTTAATTAAAATTAAGGAAAAGAAATATATTG
This sequence comes from Cyprinella venusta, assembly GCA_038021265.1. Lineage (NCBI taxonomy): Eukaryota > Metazoa > Chordata > Actinopteri > Cypriniformes > Leuciscidae > Cyprinella > Cyprinella venusta. Next base: position 12,368,320 of record CM075885.1, read on the forward strand.
ATCTGAAATATAGCAAATTAATTTTACATTCATTCAAGTACAATTACCAAACATATATGAAGGCCATTTTGTCTTTTTATTAATTTAATTAATATACTAATTATATAAAACTATTGTCAGTGCACTACAAATAAACTGGTTCTATGCCTTTATTAATAAAACTTAAACAACTTAAAAATACGAGGCTTAAGAGATTTATAAAAATGCCTTCTTCATTTTTGTTTTGCTTTTCACTCCATTGTACCGAAATTGTACTGAACCAAGGTATGAACCCAACCGTGACTTCTGTAGGCTACCGTTCCACCCCTAATGCAGTACAGTTTCATTATTATTCATTACTATTCCAGAGAGCGGCTTACTATAAATAATTTGCGCGACCAAATCATGTTTTGCGCCAGTAACTGAAAAAGTTAGTAGCACAAGTGCCACCAGTGGAAAAGGTTTGTGTAGTTCCCTGATTCCTGCTCAAGATAAGAGAGACGCTATCAGACTGTTTACCAGCTACTTCACTGAACTTCATCTACATTACTCACCTGCTATTTGCCATAATCACCTGTCTCAATAAACCTGGTTGATACTCACTCATCTGTGTTCTTCTCTTCCGTGACAGGTGTGAGCTGTGCATGTTAAGAAGACTCCTATCCATCTTGATGACCCATGAATTGTAAATCTAATCTAATTTAATTTTTCTATTTATCTAACTACTACTACTATACCTTGGTCCAGTACTGACCCACTGAGAACATTTTAAACAGATTATTATCCATCTGTGAATTTTGTCTATCTGCAAGTTGTTAAGAATTGTTGTATGTTACGGTCCCATTAAATAAAAGTCTAAGGTTCAGGGAACACAACATAACAGATTAACAACGAAAGACGTAATCAAAAATAATATATTTATTAACTCATATAACCGCCAAATTAATCATAACATAAGAGACGGGGAGCTCAGCAACAAGGGTAAAAGGTTGGAAATACAACCCACAGCTGAGACTCCCCGCTCCGAACTCACATTCAAACAAGAAACAATGAGGGATCAATGGTGAGCGGCCGCCTCCAAGGACACTTCCTTCCGTCTTATCTCCTAGTCCTTCCCAAGCACCACCAATCAAAACTAAGAAAAACAGAAACAATCATTAACATAATTAAACTTGATTAAAAAAAAACTCCAGTCCAGGCATTCACGATGCTCACATAACACCTCCACCCCTAAATGGTGAATGGTGGGAAAGAACAATATAAACCCACCAATCACCATATAACCGTACGCGACAATGTGTCTGCCAACACATTATTCTTCCCGGATACATGTTTTATCTCCAGATTAAATGATTGGACAAACAAAGCCCACCTCATTAAACGCTGATAATGAACACGAGAGGATTGTGGTCCGTATAAACCGTAACCGGATTTGATGAGGAACCGATATAAACCTCAAAGTTCTTAAGGGCCAGAATCAAGGCAAGCGCTTCTTTCTCAATTGTTGAATATGAATTTTGATGTTTTTGGAATTTTTTTTGAAAAATAACACACCGGATGTTCAATGCCATCGAGCCCCTCCTGCAACAAAACAGCAACTGCTCCCGCATCACTGGCATCCACAGCCAGTTTAAACACACGATCATACGCTGGAGCAGCGAGAACAGGTGCCTGCATCAGGAGTGTTTTAAGGGACTCAAAAGCATACTGACATTCCGGTGACCATTTAAAATTTATCTTTGGACTCAACAGGTCAGTAAGTGGGGCAGCTACGGCAGAAAAGTTTTTACAAAAACTGCGGTAATAGCCCGCCATTCCCAAGAATCGCTGAAGTTCACGACGACTAGAAGGAACTGGAAATGATGTAATGGCCTCAATTTCGGCATTTACCGGTTTTACTTTGCCACCACCTACAATTTTCCCTAGATAGGTTATGGTTGCTTTAGCAAATTCACATTTAGCCAAATTAACCGTTAAGTTTGCCTCCGCCAACCTGTGAAACACTTCTTGTAGTTGATTGATATGCTCATCCCATGTTGCAGAGTGAATTACTATATCATCCAGATATACCCCCCCCCCCCCCCCCCCACAAAACGCAGTTAACCAATCGTTGAAAGGTGGCGGGCGCGTTTCGTACCCCAAAAGGCATAACAGAATACTGCAGGAAGGCATCAGGAGTGACAAACGCACTAACTTCCCTAGCACGTGGAGTTAATGGCACCTGCCAATAGCCTTTAAGAAGGTCTAACTTTGTCACGAACGTTGCAGACCCCACACGGTCAACACAATCCTCCATGCGAGGAAGAGGATAACAATCAGGCTTCGTAACATTGTTAACCTTCCTAAAGTCTGTACAAAAACGGTCAGATCCATCAGACTTAATAGCGAGAATGCAGGGTGAACTCCATGAGCTGACACTAGGTTCCGCAATACCATGTAACAGCATATAGTCAACCTGATTTTGTAAACGCCGACGTTTCTCAGGATTGACACGATACGGGTGCTGTTTAATTGGCGTATTGTCACCCACATCGATATCATGCTGCAGTATTTGTGTTTGGGACGGCACATCTGAAAAGAGTAAAACATAACGATTAATTAAATTTACAACATCTGTACGCTGTGAACAGGATAGATGTAAAAAATAGGAATCAAGGTTAGCCAGTATTTCAGAGTTGTTTAGCCGGCCCTGTACTGTAGCCACAAGAGAACTCTCAATACCACTGTCAATTTCAGAACCGGACAGCGACTCCCAGGCCTCAGAGACAGTTTCAGCTCCAGATGTTCTTTCAGAGGTATCGGGTACCTGAAAAGCACTACAGACAGGAGAACACACAGTTTGAGGCTGTTCAACACTGCTCAAAGCCATTACTGAATTTACCTCACCTGTATTATTTTTGTCCAACTGTTCGCGATCATAATAGGGTTTGATCATATTGACATGGCACAATCTGCTTCGACGGACACGATCGGGAGTAGCTACAATATAATCCCTGTCACTAACCTTCTTCTGTACAACATATGGACCACTATAGCGTGCTTGAAGACTTGAACCAAGGACAGGTAAAAATACCAAAACCTTGTCCCCAGCCTTAAATTGTCTAATCTTGGCTTTTTTGTCAAACCAGCCTTTCATTTTAGACTGAGCTGCGATCAGATTTTTGCTAGCCAACTCACAAGCCCTATGTAACTTGTAACGAAAAGAGCTGACATAATCAAGCAAATTTTCTTGCTTGAACTCACTCAACCAGTTTTCTTGCAGTAACTTTAAAGGGCCACGCACATTATGAGAAAACACTAAATCTGCTGGACTAAAACCCGTAGATTCTTGCACAACTTCTCGAACGGCAAACATCAGAAGGTGTACCCCATCATCCCACTCCTTTTCAAATTCAAGGCAATAAGCACGAAGCATTGACTTAAGGGTTTGATGAAACCTCTCCAGCACACCCTGACTCTGGATGAAAAGCGCTTGAAAAGCGGTGGGTGATGTTCAGCTGATCGGCCACCTGTGCAAAAACACGAGACATAAAGTTTGTCCCCTGGTCAGTTTGAATTACCCTAGGGAGTCCAAACAATGAGAAGAACTTAATTAGTGCCTTTACAACAGCGGGCGCCGTGATTTTACGCATAGGTATAGCTTCAGGAAAACGTGTTGAAGCACACATAATGGTCAGTAAAAATTGATTACCGGATTTAGTGCGGGGCAATGGACCCACGCAATCGACAACAACATGATCAAATGGTGCATCGACAGCTGGGATAGGATATAAAGGATATGGCGGTATGGGTGGATTTGACTTCCCAGAGACTTGGCAAGTATGACATGTTTTACAGTGCAGCTTCACATCCCGTTTTAACCCTGGCCAAAAAAACTGTCTCGAAACACGATCATATGTTTTATTAATCCCTAAATTACCAGCTAAGGGATTATCATGTGCCAAGCTAAGTATTTCACCACGAAACCGACTTGGTACAACAATCTGTGTGACAATGCTCCAATCATCCTGTGCCGAAGCATACGACGGTGTCCATTTACGCAACAGGACATCGTTTCTCACAAAATAACCCGTAGCCATCTCTGCCAGCTTTTCCTCAGAAACAACTAATTCAAACAAAGACTTCAGTGACTGATCACATTTTTGTTCAGGAATCAGATGCCTTCGAGACATATGCTCACTCCCAACACCACACCGTGGCTTCTGCAGTTCTAGTGAACTGTGTACATTTCCTTCATCTGACGCTGTGGAATCGACATCAATAGGTGTAGACCGAGCGATAGCAGTAGAGCTACTGTCACATGATAACTCCGACTCTCTATCTAGATCCACCCTAATGCCATCCTCCACAGTCAAGACGTCACACTCCTTAGTTTTAGCCATAGCACGCGTCACAGCACATACAGGAAACACTGCAGGATACTTTTTCTGCAACTCATCCGGGCCTTCAGCAACCAAAGGAACAGCAGTGACCTCGGGGTTTACCAGAATTTTTCCGCCAGCCAAATCATTTCCTAAAAGGAAATCTATTCCCTTAATAGGAAAAGTGTCGCACGCAGCCACTGCAACTGGCCCAGACACCAAATCCGACTCGAGCTTAACCGAGTGCATGGGCAAATTAACAAACTTCATGCCAAAGCCCTGCACTAACTCACTACAGTTTAATGAAGTTTCATTTGAAAGAGGCAACACATTTCGAAGAATAATAGACCTAGAGGCCGCTGTGTCACGTAAAATAGTTACTGGAACTTTTAGGCCACTATTAGTCAATGAAACAACACCCTTCATAATAAAAGGAGAATAAATGTCCAAATCTGCACATTCGGAATGAAAAGGGCGTGACCCTGAAGGGGTTTCAGTCAACATAACAGGTTTCGGTTTCTTTTTATTCAACAAAAACAATTGTTGATCAAATGCCCACGCTTTTTACAATAAGCGCACACAGGCCTCACCTTAGCTGCAGTTTCTTTAAAATTGCCCTGCTCGCTATACCCTTGTGTGACCGAACCACGCTGTGATGAAGAAAAGAAAGATTTTTCAAAACTTTCCCTGTGCGTCAAAACACATTCATCTGCTAATATCGCAGCAGCAGACACGTTAGTCACTTTTTGTTCATTCAGGTATGTTGCAATTTTATCTGGTAGACAATTTTTAAATTCCTCCATAAGAACCAAATCGCGAAGCTGATCAAAATTTTTCACGTCTTGTGCCGAACACCAACGATCGGTAAAGCACCGCGGTCAAGCCAGCCGTGGTTTGAAAATACACGGTCAAGCCAGCCGCTAAAAAAAATAAGCGTGTGCGCCTATTACTATGAATACGGTAATTTCAGTCACAGCAGAGGAAGAACGCGCTTCAGATCGCTTGAGTTGCCCAGATCGATCCTTCCGTCCGTCCGTCTGTATCTATCTCATTTCTTTCTTTCTTTCTTTCTTTCTTTCTTTCTTTCTTTCTTTCTTTCTTTCTTTCTTTCTTTATCTATCTATCTATCTATCTATCTATCTATCTATCTATCTATCTATCTATCTATCTATCTTTTTCTCTTCTTTCTTTCTTTCTTTCTTTCTTTCTTTCTTTCTTTCTTTCTTTCTTTCTTTCTTTCGTTTTCTCTTTCTTTCTTTCTTTCTTTCTTTCTTTCTATCTTTCTTTCTTTCTTTTTCTCTTTCTCTCTTTTTCTCTTTCTTTCTTTCTTTCTTTCTTTCTTTCTTTCTTTCTTTCTTTCTTTCTTTCTTTCTTTCTTTCTTTCTTTCTTTCTTTCTTTCTTTCTTTCTTTCTCCTTCCTTCCTGTCTGTCTGTCTGTCTGTCTGTCTGTCTGTCTGTCTGTCTGTCTATCTATCTATCTATCTATCTATCTACCAGAGGCCTATAAATACCTCATTTCTAATGAGTAGAAAAAACTAATGGCCAATTCTTATAGGGGACATCCCATACAGTATTCACACCTCATATCAAACCATTTTACTGCAGCATTTTGGAGAAATGTTGCATTATTCGACTTCAGAGGCCTATAAATACCTCGTTTCTGATAAGTAGAAAAAACTAATGGCCAATTCTTATAGGGGACGTCCCATACAGTAGTATACGCACCACATATCAAACCATTTTACTGTAGCATTTTGGAGAAATGTCCCATTATTCGACTTCAGAGGCCCGTAAATACCTAATTTCTAATAAGTAGAAAAAAAGAATGGCCAATTCTTATACGGGACATCCCAGAGAGTACACAAACCTCATATCAAACCATTTTACTGCAGCATTTTGGAGAAATGGCCCATTATTCGACTTCAGAGGCCCATAAATACCTCATTTCTAATAAGTAGAAAAAAATAATGGTCAGTTCTTACACGGGACATCCCATACAGTATACGCACCACATGTCAAACCATTTTACTGTAGCATTTTGGAGAAATGTCCCATTATTCGACTTCAGAGGCCCGTAAATACCTCATTTCTAATAAGTAGAAAAAAAGAATGGCCAATTCTTATACGGGACATCCCAGAGAGTACACACACCTTATATCAAAACATTTTACTGTAGCATTTTCGAGAAATGTCACATTATTCAAATTCAGAGGCCCATAAATTCCTCATTTCTAATAAGTAGAAAAAACTAATCGTCGGTTCTTGTACGGGACGTCCCATACAGTACACACACCTCATATCAAAACCTTTTACTGTAGCATTTTGGAGAAATGTCACATTATTCGAACTTAGAAGCCCATAAATTCCTCATTTCTAATAAGTAGAAAAAAACTAATGGTCTGTTCTTGTACGGGACGTCCCATACAGTACACACACCTCATATCAAAACATTTTACTGTAGCATTTTGGAGAAATGTCACATTATTCAAATTCAGAAGCCCATAACGACCACATTTCTAATAAGTAGAAAAAACTAATGGTCAGTTCTTTTACGGGACGTCCCATACAGTACACACACCTCATATCAAACCATTTTACTGTAGCATTTTGGAGAAATGTCACATTATTCAAATTCAGAGGCCCATAACGACCTCTTTTCCAATAAGTAGAAAAAACTAATGTTCGGTTCTTGTACGGGACGTCCCATACAGTACACACACCTCATATCAAAACATTTTACTGTCGCATTTTGAAGAAATGTCACATTATTCAAATTCAGAAGCCTATAACGACCACATTTCTAATAAGTAGAAAAAACTAATGGTCAGTTCTTGTACGGGACGTCCCATATAGTACACACACCTCATATCAAAACATTTTACTGTAGCATTTTGGAGAAATGTCACATTATTCGACTTCAGAGGCCCATAAATACCTCATTTTTAATAAGTAGAAAAAAGTAATTGTCAGTTATTGTACGGGACGTCTCATATTGTATACACACCTCATATCAAACCATTTTACTGTATCATTTTGGAGAAATGTCACATTATTCGAACTTAGAAGCCCATAAATTCCTCATTTCTAATAAGTAGAAAAAACTAATGGTCTGTTCTTGTACGGGACGTCCCATACAGTACACACACCTCATATCAAAACATTTTACTGTAGCATTTTGGAGAAATGTCACATTATTCAAATTCAGAAGCCCATAACGACCACATTTCTAATAAGTAGAAAAAACTAATGGTCAGTTCTTGTACGGGACGTCCCATATAGTACACACACCTCATATCAAAACATTTTACTGTAGCATTTTGGAGAAATGTCACATTATTCGACTTCAGAGGCCCATAAATACCTCATTTTAATAAGTAGAAAAAAGTAATTGTCAGTTCTTGTACGGGACGTCTCATATTGTATACACACCTCATATCAAACCATTTTACTGTATCATTTTGGAGAAATGTCACATTATTCGAACTTAGAAGCCCATAAATTCCTCATTTCTAATAAGTAGAAAAAACTAATGGTCTTTTCTTGTACGGGACGTCCCATACAGTACACACACCTCATATCAAAACATTTTACTGTAGCATTTTGGAGAAATGACACATTTTGCGACTTCAGAGGCCCATAAATTCCTCATTTCTAATAAGTAGAAAAAACTAATGGTCAGTTCTTGTACGGGACGTCCCATACAGTACACACACCGCATATCAAAAAATTTTACCATAGCATTTTGGAGAAATGTCACATTATTCGACTTCAGAGGCCCATAAATTCCTCATTTCTCATAAGTAGAAAAAACTAATGGTCGGTTCTTGTACGGGACATCCCATACAGTACACACACCTCATATCAAAAAATTTTACTGTAGCATTTTGGAGAAATGTCACATTATTGGACTTCAGAGGCCCATTAATTCCTCATTTCTAATAAGTAGAAAAAACTAATGGTCAGTTTTTGTACGGGACGTCCCATACAGTACACACACCTAATATCAAACCATTTTACTGAAGCATTTTGGAGAAATGTCACATTATTCAAATTCAGAGGCCCATAACGACCTCTTTTCCAATAAGTAGAAAAAAATAATGGTCGGTTCTTGTACGGGACGTCCCATACAGTACACACACCTCATATCAAAACATTTTACTGTAGCATTTTGGAGAAATGTCACATTATTCAAATTCAGAAGCCCATAACGACCACATTTCTAATAAGTAGAAAAAACTAATGTTCGGTTCTTGTACGGGACGTCCCATACAGTACACACACCTCATATCAAAACATTTTACTGTAGCATTTTGGAGAAATGTCACATTATTCAAATTCAGAAGCCTATAACGACCACATTTCTAATAAGTAGAAAAAACTAATGGTCAGTTCTTGTACGGGACGTCCCATATAGTACACACACCTCATATCAAAACATTTTACTGTAGCATTTTGGAGAAATGTCACATTATTCGACTTCAGAGGCCCATTAATTCCTCATTTCTAATAAGTAGAAAAAAACAATGGTCAGTTCTTGTATGGGACGTCCCATACAGTACACACACCTCATATCAAAACATTTTACTGTAGCATTTTGTAGAAATGTCACATTATTCAAATTCAGAGGCCCATAACGACCTCTTTTCCAATAACTAGAAAAAACTAATGGTCGGTTCTTGTACGGGACGTCACATACAGTTCACACACCTCATATCAAAACATTTTACTGTAGCTTTTTGGAGAAATGTCACATTATTCAACTTCAGAGGCCTATAAATTCTTCATTTCTAATAAATAGAAAAAACTAATGGTCAGTTCTTATATGGGACGTCCCATACAGTACACACACCTCATATCAAACCATTTTACTGCAGCATTTTGGAGAAATGTCACATTATTCAAATTCAGAGGCCCATCACGACCTCATTTCTAATAAGTAGAAATAAGTAATCATCGGTTCTTGTACGGGACGTCCCATACAGTACACACACCTCATATCAAAACATTTTACTGTAGCATTTTGGAGAAATGTCACATTATCTGACTTCAGAGGGCTATAAATACCTCATTTTCAATAAGTAGAAAAAAATTACGGTCAGTTCTTATATGGGACGTCCCATACAGTACACACCCCTCATTTCAAACAATTTCACTGTAGCATTTTGGAGAAATGTCCAATTATTCGACTACAGAGGCCGATAAATTTCTCATTTTTAATAAGTAGGAAAAAATAATGGTCAGTTCTTATAGGGAACGTCCCATTCGGTATACACACCTTATTTCAAACCATTTTACTGGAGCATTTTTGAGATATGTAATATTAATTGACTTAAGGGGTGTATTAAGACCTCATTTCATATGAGTAGAAATTCAGAATTCGTGGAGTGGGTGCTGCCGTCTTGTGGATTACCACTTACCGTCCTAACTGTAGACAACAAAGCCAGTCCCACTCACAACCCAGTTCCCAGCTAAGATCACTCAAACTCTGAAGATCAACAGCATGAGCCCACCACAAGCAGCAAGGGGGAATCCGCTGGTCCCGCCCAACCTCCCACCCCATCCCCAAATCACTTGTAATAAACTTGTATATTTTATCTGTCTGTCTCTGCAGTCCCAAGACACTCCTGCCACCCAGTCATCTCTTCCTCCCATCAGTCCCGCAGTGCAACTCAGCCTCCTCTCTGTGGCCCGGCTACATCTTTTGCCTGGTGGAAGCCATCTCCTCTTGGGAGTGTGGACACTGTGTCTCCGCCTCCAGCATCTGAGTGCTCCGCCTTAGTCTCAGCCTCAGACGTCACGCCCACGGAACGTTGGCTAAACGTCTGATGCATATGGTGCACTTAACTGGAAACACTTCAGGAATGTCGAAGTCGTTATCTGATTGGTTGAAATTTATCGGATTTCCGGGGGGCGTCAGTGTCGCGTTTATTTTCGGTCCGCCGGGAAACAAAGCGCGGGCGTGTGATTGCGGAAGAAAAACTGTTGTGTTTATATGAGTGACAATGAGCATTTATCAAGATCAGCTAAACGTAGTTGTATGTCCCCTCCTATCTATTATGGAAGATTAAGTGAAGTACCGGAGGTGAGGCGTTTATTTAGTAGGCGTGAGCGCGCTGGGGCGGGAACGTAACTTACATTCGCAGCCTGACTCATGTGAGTATTCAATGTGCGGCGGCTCAATGACAGCAACAGCAGGCTGTTTTGAATGAGACGACCCGATGAATGGGGAGCGCTACATTCTGTGACGCGCGAGCAGCGCTGTGTGTCTGTAGAGTGAGCACTCGTGAGCGGGCACGTGATTTACACACATTTCCTGATTTATACGAGGTTGAATTGGCCGTGTGACAAAGCGGGCATAAGATGGACATGAGCGCGAGTTCGTGGGCGAAATTTATAACGCAGAGCTTTGATCCATATACAGTATAAGGCGCTCCGGTGACTGCTGCTGACTTGTTGCACGCCGGCCTGTTGTTGTGGAGACATTTCCACGCCCCGAAACGTGACGCTGAACGAAACGAACTGTAATTGGTTGTTTGACATGTCGGTCAAACGGCCTTATGGGCGGGCCTTGGCCAAAGAAAGCTGCTATGAATTCCAGACCTTCAGCCGTCAGTCTGAAGGTCTGGCTACGCGAGACTAGCTCCGCCTCAGCTCCACCTTTACCCGTCGCCCTTGCTCCTGTGCTTACTTACCACCCTTGTCGCCAACGTGGACCATCGGCCATTCAGCCTCCCCTGGCTCCCTCTGTTGGACATTACACCTTCTTCACCATGTACTTGCGGCCAATTCACTGCCCTACGGCTCTCCATCTCTTTAGCCTTTGACTAGCTCCCTCGGGTTCCACCTCCACCTATGGTTGCTGCAGCTCAGCCTCTATTTTATTGTCCTCCAGCTAAGCCGCATTCTATCCACCTGCCAGCACAAGATGGCATCTTTGCCTTTATCATCGTGTTCATCTGTGTTCTACAACACAATCTATAACATGCATATAGTATGGGGCTTTGAAGTAGTAAAATGTGACATATCTTTAAAATGCTGCAGTAAAATATTTACTCTATGGGACGTCTCCTAAAAAAACTGAAAATTAGTTTTTTCTACTTATTAGAAATGAGTATTTATAGGCCTCTGAAGTCGAACAATGTAACATTTCTCCAAAATAGTAAAATGTAAAATGATAAAAAAATGATTTGATACGAGGTTCGTATACTGTATGTGACGTCCCGTAGAAGAACTGACCGTTATTTTTTTTACTTATTAAAAATGAGGAATTTATAGGCCTCTGAACTCGAATAATGTAACATTTCTCCAAAATGCCACAGTAAAATGGTTTGATATGAGGTGTGTATACTGTATGGGACGTCCCCTACAAGAACTGACTGTTATTTTTTACGACTTATTAGAAATTAGGTATTTTTTATGGGCCTCTATAGTCGAATAATGGGAGATTTCTCCAAAATGCTACAGTAAAATGGTTTGATATGAGGTGCGTATACTGTATGGGACGTCCCGTATAAGAAATGACCGTTCGTTTTTTCTACTTATTAGAAATGTGGTATTTATGGGCCTCTGAAGTCAAATAATGAGACATTTCTCCAAAATGCTACAGTAAAATTGTTTGATATGAGGTGCGTGTACTCAATGGGACATCCCGTATAAGAACTGACCATTCGTTTCTTCTACTTATTAGAAATGAGGTATTTATAGGCCTCTGAAGTCGAACAATGTAACATTTCTCCAAAATGCTACAGTAAAATGGTTTGATACGAGGTTCGTATTCTGTATGTGCCGTCCCGTATAAGAACTGACCGTTGGTTTTTTCTACTTATTAGAAATGTGGAATTTCTCAGCCTCTGAAGTTAAATAATGTGATATTTCTCCAAAATGCTGCAGTAAAATGGTTTGATATGAGGTGCGTATACTGTATGGGACGTCCCCTATAAGAACTGACCATTATTTTTTTCTACTTATTAGAAATGAGGTATTTATGGCCCTCTGAAGTTGAATATTGTGACATTTCTCCAAAATGCTGCAGTAAAATGGTTTGATATGAGGTTTGTGTACTCTATGGGATGTCCCCTTTAAGAACTGAACTTTATTTTTTTCTACTTATTAGAAATGAGGTATTTATGGGCCTATGAAGTCGAATGATGGGACATTTCTCCTAAATGCTACAGTAAAATTAATTGATATGAAGTGTGTGTACTGTATTGGACGTCCCGTACAAGAATTGGCCATTAGGTTTTTCTTATTTATTAGAAATGAGGAATATATAGGCCTCTGAAGTCGAATAATGTAACATTTCTCCAAAATGCTACAGTAAAATGGTTTGATACGAGGTTCGTATTCTGTATGTGCCGTCCCGTATAAGAACTGACCGTTGGTTTTTTTCTACTTATTAGAAATGTGGAATTTCTCAGCCTCTGAACTTAAATAATGTGATATTTCTCCAAAATGCTGCAGTAAAATGGTTTGATATGAGGTGCGTATACTGTATGGGACGTCCCCTATAAGAACTGACCATTATTTTTTTCTACTTATTAGAAATGAGGTATTTATGGCCCTCTGAAGTTGAATATTGTGACATTTCTCCAAAATGCTGCAGTAAAATGGTTTGATATGAGGTTTGTGTACTCTATGGGATGTCCCCTTTAAGAACTGAACTTTATTTTTTTCTACTTATTAGAAATGAGGTATTTATGGGCCTATGAAGTCGAATGATGGGACATTTCTCCTAAATGCTACAGTAAAATTAATTGATATGAAGTGTGTGTACTGTATTGGACGTCCCGTACAAGAATTGGCCATTAGGTTTTTCTTATTTATTAGAAATGAGGAATATATAGGCCTCTGAAGTCGAATAATGTAACATTTCTCCAAAATGCTACAGTAAAATGGTTTGATACGAGGTGTGTGTACTGTATGGGTCGTCCCATATAAGAACTGACTGTTATTTTTTTTCTACCTATTAGAAATGAGGTATTTTTGGCCCTCTGAAGTTAAATAATGTGATATTTCTCCAAAATGCTAAAGTAAAATGTTTTGATATGATGTGTGTATACTCAATGGGATGTGCCCTTTAAGAACTGACCGTTATTTTTTTCTACTTATTAGAAATGAGGTATTTATGGGCCTCTGTACTCAAATAATGTGACATTTCTCCAAAATGCTACAGTAAAATTAATTGATATGAGGTGTGTGTACTGTATAGGACATCCCGTACAAGATCAGACCATTAGTTTTTTCTACTTATTAGAAATGAGGTCTTTATGGGCCTCTGAATTTGAATAATGTGACATTTCTCCAAAATGCTGCAGTAAAATGGTTTGATATGAGGTTTGTGTACTCTATGGGATGTCCCCTTTAAGAACTGAACTTTATTTTTTTCTACTTATTAGAAATGAGGTATTTATGGGCCTATGAAGTCGAATGATGGGACATTTCTCCTAAATGCTACAGTAAAATTAATTGATATGAAGTGTGTGTACTGTATTGGACGTCCCGTACAAGAATTGGCCATTAGTTTTTTCTACTTATTAGAAATGAGGAATATATAGGCCTCTGAAGTCGAATAATGTAACATTTCTCCAAAATGCTACAGTAAAATGGTTTGATACGAGGTTTGTGTACTGTATGGGTCGTCCCTTATAAGAACTGACTGTTATTTTTTTCTACCTATTAGAAATGAGGTATTTTTGGCCCTCTGAAGTTAAATAATGTGACATTTCTCCAAAATGCTAAAGTAAAATGTTTTGATATGATGTGTGTATACTCAATGGGATGTGCCCTTTAAGAACTGACCGTTATTTTTTTCTACTTATTAGAAATGAGGTAGTTATGGGCCTCTGAACTCAAATAATGTGACATTTCTCCAAAATGCTACAGTAAAATTAATTGATATGAGGTGTGTGTACTGTATAGGACGTCCCGTACAAGATCAGACCATTAGTTTTTTCTACTTATTAGAAAGGAGGTCTTTATGGGCCTCTGAATTTGAATAATGTGACATTTCTCCAAAATGCTACAGTAAAATGTTTTGATATGAGGTGTGTGTACTGTATGGGATGTCCCGTACAAGAACCGACCATTGGTTTTTTCTACTTATTAGAAATGAGGTCGTTGTGGGCCTCTGAATTTGAATATTGTGACATTTCTTCAAAATGCGACAGTAAAATGTTTTGATATGAGGTGTGTGTACTGTATGGGACATCCCGTACAAGAACTGACCATTAGTTTTTTCTACTTATTAGAAATGTGGTCGTTATGGGCTTCTGAATTTGAATAATGTGACATTTCTCCAAAATGCTACAGTAAAATGGTTTGATATGAGGTGTGTATACAGTATGAGACGTCCCGTACAAGAACTGACCATTACTTTTTTCTACTTATTAGAAATGAGGTATTTATAGGCCTCTGAAGTCGAATAATGTGTAATTTCTCCAAAATACTACAGTAATATGTTTTGATATGAGTTGTGTTTACTGTATGGAACGTCCCGTACAAGAACCGACCATTCGTTTTTTCTACTTAATAAAAATGAGGTCGTTATGGGCCTCTGAATTTGAATAATGTGACATTTCTCCAAAATGCTACAGTAAAATGTTTTGATATGAGGTGTGTGTACTGTATGGGACGTCCCGTAAAAGAACCGACCATTAGTTTTTTCTACTTATTTGAAATGAGGTCTTTATGGGCCTCTGAATTTGAATAATGTGACATTTCTCCAAAATGCTACAGTAAAATGTTTTGATATGAGGTGTGTGTACTGTATGGGACGTCCCATACAAGAACTGACCATTAGTTTTTTCTACTTATTAGAAATGAGTAATTTATGGGCCTCTAAAGTCGAATGATGTGACATTTCTCCAAAATGATACAGTAAAATGGTTTGATATGAGGTGTTTATACAGTATGGGACGTCCTGTACAAGAACTGACCATTACTTTTTTCTACTTATTAGAAAAGAGGTATTTATGGGCTTCTAAGTTCGAATAATGTGACATTTCTCCAATATGATACAGTAAAATGGTTTGATATGAGGTGTGTATACTGTATGGGACGTCCCGTACAAGAACTGACCATTAGTTTTTTCTACTTATTAGAAAAGAGGAATTTATGGGCTTCTAAGTTCGAATAATGTGACATTTCTCCAAAATGATACTGTAAAATGGTTTGATATGAGGTGTGTATGCAGTATGAGACGTCCCGTACAAGAACTGACCATTAGTTTTTTCTACTTATTAGAAATGTGGTCGTTATGGGCTTCTGAATTTGAATAATGTGACATTTCTCCAAAATGCTACAGTAAAATGTTTTGATATGAGGTGTGTGTACTGTATGGGATGTCCCGTACAAGAACCGACCATTAGTTTTTTCTACTTATTGGAAAAGAGGTCGTTATGGGCCTCTGAATTTGAATAATGTGACATTTCTCCAAAATTATACAGTAAAATGGTTTGATATGAGGAGTTTATACAGTATGGGACGTCCTGTACAAGAACTGACCATTACTTTTTTCTACTTATTAGAAATGAGGTCTTTATGGGCCTCTGAATTTGAATAATGTGACATTTCTCCAAAATGCTACAGTAAAATGTTTTGATATGAGGTGTGTGTACTGTATGGGACGTCCCGTACAAGAACTGACCATTAGTTTTTTCTACTTATTAGAAATGAGTAATTTATGGGCCTCTAAAGTCGAATAATGTGACATTTCTCCAAAATGATACAGTAAAATGGTTTGATATGAGGTGTTTATACATTATGGGACGTCCCGTACAAGAACTGACCATTCGTTTTTTCTACTTATTAGAAAAGAGGAATTTATGGGCTTCTAAGTTCGAATAATGTGACATTTCTCCAAAATGATACAGTAAAATGGTTTGATATGAGGTGTGTATGCAGTATGAGATGTCCCGTACAAGAACTGACCATTAGTTTTTTCTACTTAATAGAAATGAGGAATTTATGGGCTTCTAAGTTCGAATAATGTGACATTTCTCCAAAATGATACAGTAAAATGGTTTGATATGAGGTGTGTGTACTGTATGGGATGTCCCGTACAAGAACCGACCATTAGTTTTTTCTACTTATTAGAAATGAGGAATTAATGGGCCTCTGAAGTCGAATAATGTGACATTTTCCCAAAATGCTACAGTAAAATGTTTTGATATTAGGTGTGTGTACTGTATGGGACGTCCCGTACAAGAACTGACCATTAGTTTTTTCTACTTATTAGAAATGAGGAATTTATGGGCCTCTGAAGTCGCATAATGTGACATTTCTCCAAAATGCTACAGTAAAATGTTTTGATATGAGGTGTGTGTACTGTATGGGACGTCCCGTACAAGAACAGACCATTAGTTTTTTCTACTTATTAGAAATGAGGAACTTATGGGCTTCTAAGTTTGAATAATGTGACATTTCTCCAAAATGATACAGTAAAATGGTTTGATATGAGGTGTGTATACAGTATGAGACGTCACATACAAGAACTGACCATTACTTTTTTCTACTTATTAGAAATGAGGTATTTATGGGCCTCTGAAGTCGAATAATGTGACATTTCTCCAAAATGCTACAGTAAAATGTTTTGATATGGGGTGTGTGTACTATATGGGACTTCCCGTACAAGAACTGACCATTAGTTTTTTCTACTTATTAGAAATGTGGTCGTTATGGGCTTCTGAATTTGAATAATGTGACATTTCTCCAAAATGCTACAGTAAAATGGTTTGATATGAGGTGTGTGTACTGTATCGGATGTCCCGTACAAGAACTGACCATTATTTTTTTCTACTTATTAGAAATGAGGAATTAATGGGCCTCTGAAGTCGAATAATGTGACATTTCTCCAAAATGCTACAGGAAAATTTTTTGATATGAGGTGTGTGTACTTTATGGGACGTCCCGTACAAGAACTGACCATTAGTTTTTTCTACTTATTAGAAATGAGGTATTTATGGGCCTCTGAAATCGCATAATGTGACATTTCTCCAAAATGCTATAGTAAAATGTTTTGATATGAGGTGTGTGTACCGTATGGGACGTCCCGTACAAGAACTGACCATTAGTTTTTTCTACTTATTAGAAATGTGGTCGTTATGGGCTTCTGAATTTGAATAATGTGACATTTCTCCAAAATGCTACAGTAAAATGTTTTGATATGAGGCGTGTGTACTGTATGGGACGTCCTGTACAAGAACCGACCATTAATTTTTTCTACTTATTAGAAATGAGGTCTTTACGGGCCTCTGAATTTGAATAATGTGACATTTCTCCAAAATGCTACAGTAAAATGTTTTGATATGAGGTGTGTGTACTGTATGGGACGTCCTGTAGAATAACCGACGATTATTTTTTTCTACTTATTAGAAATTAGGTCGTTATGGGCCTCTGAATTTGAATAATGTGACATTTTTCCAAAATGCTACAGTAAAATGTTTTGATATGAGGCGTGTGTACTGTATGGGACGTCACGTACAAGAACTGACCATTATTTTTTTCTACTTATTAGTAGAGAGGAATTTATGTGCCTCTAAAGTCGAATAATGTGACATTTCTCCAAAATGATACAGTATAATGGTTTGATATGAGGTGTGTATACAGTATGGGATGTCCCGTACAAGAACTGACCATAAGTTTTTTCTACTTATTAGAAATGAGGTATTTATAGGCCTCTGAAGTTGAATAATGTGACATTTCTCCAAAATGCTACTGTAAAATGTTTTGATATGAGGTGCGTATACTGTATGGGACGTCCCATATAAGAACTGACCATTATTTTTTTCTACTTATTAGAAATGAGGTATTTATGGGCCTCTGAAGTCGAATAATGGGACATTTCTCCAAAATGCTACAGTAAAATGTTTTGATATGAGGTGTGTGTACTGTGTGGGACGTCCCCTATAAGAATTGGCCATTAGTTTTTTCTACGTAGCAAGAAGAAAGAAAGAAAGATAGGAAGAAAGAAAGAAAGATAGATAGATAGATAGATAGAAAGAAAGAAAGAAAGAAAGAAAGAAAGAAAGAAAGAAAGAAAGAAAGAGAAAAAGAGAGAAAGAGAAAAAGAAAGAAAGAAAGAAAGAAAGAAAGATAGATAGATAGATAGATAGATAGATAGATAGATAGATAGATAGATAGATAGATAGATAGATAGATAGATAGATAGATAGATAGATAGATAGAAAGAAAGAAAGAAAGAAAGAAAGAAAGAAAGAGAAAAAGAGAGAAAGATTAAAAGAAAGAAAGAAAGAAAGAAAGAAAGAAAGAAAGAAAGAAAGAAAGAAAGAAAGAAAGAAAGAAAGAAAGAAAGAGAAAAAGATAGATAGATAGATAGATAGATAGATAGATAGATAGATAGATAGATAGATAGATAGATAGATAGATAGAAAGAAAGAAAGAAAGAAAGAAAGAAAGAAAGAAAGAAAGAAGATAGAGAGAAAGAAAGAAAGAAAGAAAGAGAGAAAGATTAAAAGAAAGAAAGAAAGAAAGAAAGAAAGAAAGAAAGAAAGAAAGAAAGAAAGAAAAAGAAAGAAAGAAAGAAAGAAAGAAAGAAAGAAAGAAAGAAAGAAAGAAAGAAAGAAAGAAAGAAAGAAAGAAAGAAAGAAAGAAAGAAAGAAAGAAAGAAAGGAGATATACAGATGGACGGACGGAAGGATCGATCTGGGCAACTCAAGCGATCTGAAGCGCGTTCTTCCTCTGCTGTGACTGAAATTACCGTATTCATAGTAATAGGCGCACACGCTTATTTTTTTTAGCGGCTGGCTTGACCGTGTATTTTCAAACCACGGCTGGCTTGACCGCGGTCAAAAACCGCAATTTTCTCGCGACCAAACTCAACATAACTCTGGCCCTCAGCTTTCTTATAGCCACGGAATTTCTGCCTATAAGCCTCAGGAACCAGCTCATAAGACCTTAAGACTGCAATTTTCACCTGATCATAATTTAAACTTAAGTCAGGTGAAAGAGAAGCATACGCTTCCTGGGCTTTACCCGTAAACACACACTGAAGCAGGAGAGGCCAAATTTCTTTTGGCCACTTTAAGGTCGTTGCTACCCTCTCAAATAACACGAAATATTTATCAACATCTCTCTCAGAAAAAGGCGGAATTAAACGAATGCATTTATTAATGTCAAAGTCCATCTCCGCATCGCCAGCTTCCCCAACCACCTGTCTAGCTCCTCGGAGACGGGCCGCTTCACGTTTTCCTGTCTCCTCTATTTCCAATTTACGAAGCTCAAAATCATGCTTAAGTTATTTTTCCCTGAGCTCTAAGCGCCGCATTTCTACATGTAGCTCTAATTTACGCAGCTCAGGATCTGGATGCGCACCAGCACGGGGCAAATTATGGCTCACGGGTAAGGGAGTAATTCTTTTTCGGCCAATTCAATGTGCACTTGAGATTTGATATTTTGTTTCGTGTCTTGTTTTGAGATAGGTATTTTAAAATGAACAGCAATAGAAAGCAATTGATTCTTAGTACATTGTTCAAATTTTTCAAGGCTCGGATGAGCCACAAAGTCCTCTAAATCAAAATCCATAATGAGACCGAAAAAACACGCAGTTTCGAAACGAAAGAGGACGGGGGAAGAAAAAAAGAAACCGCGTCAAGCCTCAAACCGCCAACAACAAAATACAAAGT
The DNA here is from genome assembly GCA_038021265.1 of Cyprinella venusta. Lineage (NCBI taxonomy): Eukaryota > Metazoa > Chordata > Actinopteri > Cypriniformes > Leuciscidae > Cyprinella > Cyprinella venusta. The sequence goes on from CM075885.1 coordinate 12,388,301, forward strand.
AATCGCAAAATACAAATGCACTGTGAAGTGAAGTGATTACTCAAAATAGGCAGTATAATATTTAAACCAATCAGCCCTTGCTTCTCCCTAGCTATCCTGCCTAACAAAATCTCACCTCTCTAACTTAACCCTTACTCTTCACACAGTTCTGCGGCAGGTTTTTATGCACTAAAAACCAGTAAGTTTGTGAGCCGCTTTACGACACACAAAATCTTACGGATGTGCTCCCGAGATAACTGCTTTCACAGTTAACACTAGCCGCGTCCCCGTGACACTATTAAAACAACAAAATTAGGTGACATTCAAGGAACGACACCTCTTCAGCCTAACAGGAGAGCAAAGGCAAGCCCAAATAGATCATGAGATTAACACTTCACTCACCTGCATTTCATGCGAGAACAATGTAAAAAAAAACGACGAGCCCCCATTTATGTTACGGTTGTGGTGACCCACAATAACACTAAGAGATATTCACCCATTCACCTAGGGAATATTCCTTTAAGAGAGTGGGAAGTGAGTTAGTGGTTCCGGGTTATGTTGTTGTATCTAACGCGCTGCTGTTCAGTCTGTATTATTGAAGTGGAGAGTAAAGGCCCGTTCACACCAAGCACGATAACTATAAAGATAACTATAAAGATATAATTCTAAAAATCGTTCTCCATATAAGAATAACAGAGTTCACACCACAGCTATAACGATAAAGATATGAGGAACGATATCGTTTGGATCACTTTCAGAACGATTTTTTTCCAGCTGTTCAACGATAAAACACTGACAACCAATCAGAATCGTGCATTTAAAATGGCAGATGACATTGCAGAGAAGTTAATCGTCAAGGTACAAAAAAAATCATCAACTGTTTGACAAGTCAAACTCACTTTTCAATGATAAATTAAAAAAGATGGATATATGGAAAGCATCCTGGGAATAAACGGTGAGAAGTAACTTTATTCACAACGAGATTATGCAGTTTAGCATAGTGTTACAAAATTACCTCAGGTAGGCTATCCAGCGCTAGTTGACAACATTGCTGAAGTAGGTGATGTTTTTATCTCATCATTGAATTCGTCAGCTAAATCCATCTTTCAGTCTAGAAATGCTAGATTCACTGTTTGGATGCGCTCCCAACACCTCTCGTCTTTTAAGGATATCGATCGTGTACCAAAAACAAAAAGCGCCCGTTTTTCCTGTTTGTAACGTAAAGCAGCAACAGCAGGTAATTTGCGAGCGCGCGCGCGCGCACTACTCTGAACCGCAGCGCGCGTGCATGCTTAGAATAAAAAGAACGTTATCGGTCGTTGGTGTGGACGCATATATAGTTATCTTTATCGTTATCTTTATAGTTATCGTGCTTGGTGTGAACGGGCCTTAAAGCTGACTCGACGCATTCCCATCTCTCGTCTAATCCTTTTTGCATTCCACATTGGTGACCCCGACGCGAGTTGGATACGGCTGAATTATGTCACACAACGACGGTGGCGAAAATGCTGCTGCCGCGGCGCCAGATGCTGTTTGCGGCGCGGCTAATGTCGGCGCTATATACGCGGCCACCATTAAGTTACCGGACTTTTGGCAGCACAATCCACGGCCGTGGTTTCAACACATCGAGGCACAGTTCCAGCTGAGAGGAATAACACAGGACGTTACAAAATATTTCCATGTGGTAGCGGCCTTAGATGCCTCGACAACAGCCAGGGCTATGGCGCTATTAGAGGCTCCGCCAGCTGACGGCAAATACGACGCGCTCAAAACATTTCTGTTGAGCCTCTTTGAACTGTCGGAGCTCGAAAAAGCAGATCGCCTGCTGTCCCTGAACGGCCTTGGTGACGGTAAGCCGTCTGAGTTAATGGAGAGGATGCTAGCGGTGATGGGCGCGGCGGATCCCGCGTTCCTTTTCACCCACATATTCCTGCGGCAGCTTCCAGCACCCGTGCGCACCGCACTGGCTAGCTCCGCCTTCCTTTCCTCCAGAGACTACCGAGCGCTTGCTGTGGAGGCAGACAGGATTTTTCTCGCTAACCGGCAACAGTTTGTCCACGCACTGCTTCCCTCCCCGCACACGGCTGTCCCGTTTCCACCCGCAGCGGACGACCCAGACACCGCGGCTGCGGTGACGGCCCGCCGACAGCGTGAAGATGGGTGGTGCTATTACCATTCAAGGTTTGGGGCCAAGGCCAAACAATGTCGCCAGCCTTGCAGTTTTGGAGCCCAGGGAAAAGCCAGGGCCGGCGCTCGTTAGCAGCTATGGGCGCTGGCCGGGACTGCAAGCTGTTATTCATCACTGACACATTGTCCGGCTGGCGGCTGCTGGTCGATTCGGGGGCTCAACGTAGCATCTTGCCGGCGAAGATGGTGGACACGATGGCTGGCGGGCATGGCCCCCCGATGGATGCCGCCAACGGCACACCCATTCGTACTTATGGCACAAAGTATGTGAAAGTGTGTTTCGGCGGGCGGCGTTTCGGCTGGGATTTCGTCATGGCTGCCGTGTCTACGTCGCTCCTGGGGGCAGATTTCCTCTGTGCTTACAGCCTGTTGGTGGACGTTACAAACCACCGCCTGATCGACGCCCTCTCTTTTGCTTCGTACCCCTGTACGCTGGGGGGGGTCGGGGGCGCTTTGTCTGTCAAACACATTAGCCACAGGGGACCTGTATCAACGCCTTCTCGCTGAGTTCCCGGACATTACCACACCCACGTTTTCATCAACGGTGGCTAAGCACGGCGTGGAGCACTACATCACTACGGTGGGCCCACCAGTCTATGCACGAGCTCGGCGCCTCGACTCTGCCAAGCTTGCGATCGCCAGGGAGGAGTTTGCAACTATGGAGCACCTCGGCATTGTGCGCCGCTCCAACAGTCCGTGGGCTTCACCCCTGCACATGGTGACAAAGTCTGATGGTAGTTGGCGTCCCTGTGGTGATTTCCGTCGCCTGAACAACGCTACAACCCCCGACCGGTACCCTGTGCCGCACATACAGGACTTCTCCGCCCACCTAGCCGGCGCCACCATATTCTCAAAGGTGGACCTGGTGCGCGGTTACCACCAGGTGCCGGTCCACACACAGGATGTCCCCAAAACAGCGTTCATCACACCCTTTGGCCTTTTTGAATTCCTACGGATGCCTTTCGGCCTTAAAGGGGCAGCGCAAACGTTTCAGCACCTTATGGACTCTGTGCTGAGAGACATGCCGTTTCTGTTTGTCTACTTGGACGACATTCTCGTGGCCAGTGCGTCCGCAGACGACCACCTGACGCATCTCCGGCAGCTGTTCAGCAGGCTAAGTGAGCATGGTCTCATCATCAACCCGGCCAAGTGTGAGTTTGGCCGGTCATCCATCACTTTCCTCGGCCATCACGTCACACCGCAGGGGGCCGTCCCCCTCCCGGCCAAGGTGGATGCCGTCACCATTTTCCCACACCCACGCACTGTAAAGTCCCTGCAGGAGTTTCTGGGTATGGTGAATTTCTACAACCGTTTCCTCCCCCATGCGACTCAACTCATGCAACCATTATACGATGCCTTGCGTGGTGGGCGGGCGGCGGACGTGTTGGATTGGTCCCCAATGGCTCGTGCTTTTGATGCTGCCAAAACCGCGCTGGCTAATGCTGCTCTGCTAGCGCACCCATCTCCTACCGCCCCGGTGGCTCTGACAACTGTTAGGGGTTAACAGTCAAAGGACCCAGAACCAGACATGAAGAATGAAGACCCGGAGTCAGAATTATAAAAAATTAAAGAAAAGTTTACTGAACATAGTTTGCCATTTCATCAGCAGAAGTCAGCTTCAAGACTCACTCAGGAGTTCGTAGGCCGCCCCCTTACAGTTACAACAATCACAGTAGTTATACCATTTTCAAGGTCTAAGCTACGTCATTTCTTACACGTTGAATGATTCTCATTGGCTAAGAAATAGATAAACACAGTAATTTTCCACACATATACAGATAGACGAAGCATATCTCCATCGATGATGTATCTGACATTCAGAGGCACGTCATGACCTTCCAGGTCACAGATTGTCCAGAACAACAACTCAAGTCAATCTCAAATAATGACAGTGGTTCCTTAACCTGTAACTGGAGTAAGACTTTAACAAAGAAATGGTGCCTTAAACTATTTGCTTCAATGACCCCTTTATGTTTTAACATTCAAACATAAACCAAAATCCCTTTCCCTATTATTTTCACTGTTACCACATTCACATAGGGCACTAGCAAATAAGAGCTCCCATCAAGGCTGAAGAGAGTCTGAGCGGCTTATTATCAGTTAAGTGTACCAGAACATAATGGTAAAACATTCACTCGTTTGGGAGAAAAACAGATAACATTTGCTCCTCAGAAAGCAAATATAATAAAAGAGTACATTTTAATAAAACTATTAAAGTTCAATATAGCAATGCTCAATATAGCTTGACCATCGGTACAGAGAAGTATCATATGTGTTGGACATATGTGTTCACGACACTTTTTAGGATCCATAAACCTTTCTCCTGAGACCAGAGAAAGAGACAAATGGCCTTGTGCACCTAAAAGAAGCTGGTTATTTACGTCAGCATGCATTTAAGAATATGATTTCACAAGCAAAAGCACAATAAATGATTAAGTAATAATAAATATACTTAATTACTGATTTCATAAAAGAAATACATAAGCATTCAAAAGGATATATAATATATATATGCTGAAGAGGCAAGGGATTCTGACCACCCCCTTCACTACGGATGCCTCAGACTACGCCGTTGGGGCTGTGTGTGAGCAGTGGGTGGATGGAGCCTGGCAGCCGCTGGCCTTTTTCAGCAGGAAGCTCCGGGACAACGAGAGGAAATACAGCACCTTCGACAGGGAGCTCCTGGGTCTTTTCCTCGCCACCCGTCATTTTCGTTTCCTGTTGGAGGGCCGGCGGTTCACGGCTTTTGTTGACCACAAGCCGCTGACGTTTGCTATGGCCAAGTCTTCAGAGCCATGGTCTGGTCGCCAGCAGCGTCAACTCACTGCCATATCCGAATATACCACGGACATTCAGCATGTGGCCGGCAAGGACAACTTTGTGGCCGACTGCCTCTCCCGGGCAATCATCGGTTCCGTCCACCTGGGCCTTGACTACGCAGCTATGGCTAAGGATCAAACCGCAGACTCTGAGGTGCAAGCCTACAGAACGGCTCCCACAGCGCTGCTCATGGAGGATGTGGTGTTTGACACTGCCAACTCTACACTCCTCTGAGTTACATGAAAAAAGTCCTAAAAAGTTACATGAACAAATTCTGTTGACGAAAAAAAATAATTAAAGCCAGCATTTTTTTTTTCTTCTTTTGAGTGAAGGTAATGTTACTTTTAGTCCAGTGATTCTGTATCCAGTGGGCGGGGCCAAAGTTGCAGTGATGAAGTAGGGTTGATCTTCTGCATAGTCTTTCACCATATAGGCACATTCCATACGCGTTCTCTGGGCTTGGTTACTTCAAAAGCTGTTTTTGGACTAACAAGCAAACTTTCATTTCTGAAACCTACAGGATATTCTTATAGTATGATGACCTCTTATATGTCAAAAGCTCAAGAAAAAAATATTTCTCAATTCATAACTTATTCATAACCTTTGACAACATTTTCATCAATATAGGAACAGTACAGTTCCTATAATTCACCTATTATACTGTCACTCTCCAACCCTGCTAATTTTGTCAGGTATTCAGTAGTAACAAGTAACAACAAGTTTAATTATATTTTTTCTCTCATTCTTTTCATGTAAACTGAGTACGCTTACGGTATTACTTTTAAATTTCTATTTTTCACAATTATTTATTCAGGTGTCAGACACACACCAGTCATCATTTTGAAAGACAAGTGGGAAAGGTTAGACATTCATGTTTATTATTGATTTTTACATCCTTGTTGCTCATACCATAATAATACAGAAAAAACAGGGCTTGTGCTTTTCATTGGTTCCAGTGTATGATTGCAGAAAGATGTGTTTTTATTGTGCAACGGATTTTGTGTGAAAATAAATCATACAAAGTGGTTTATTTTGTTTAAAAATCGTATAAATGTATTAGGTGCAATGGCAAAGGGGCCCTCTTACCCCTCACACTGGGTAAAACTAGCATAGGGCAAAAGACACAAAATATTGATATACTTTAGCTGATATGCTTAATAATACTTGACATTATTTTTACAGAGTTTGGAGCAAACTTTTGCAGGACTCTCTAGGATGAGTGCTGGCCACCCCTGCTTTAGACCTTACAAATTTTTCAAAATCCATAAATGCACAAGAAGGTATCCACAAAAAGATTTCTTTAAATAAATGGCAGGCAGAAATTTGTTTGTGACATTAAACATACTTGTGGATAGTTTTTTTTATTTACCATTCTTTTGTTTTTAATTATAGGAATTTATATTCTTTTTTATGGATTTTACATGTGATTAATACTATTCGGTACTGAATACAATATCTTTAAAACGTATTTCTTTAATGTTGTTCCAGTTTATTCTTCTCTCCTTTTTCTCCCTTCTTTTTTATCAAATTCTCAGCCTACATGACCTAAATTAGTTTGGTTGTTTTGATTGTCAAAAAGTCTTTATTTAACATAATAATAATAATAATAATAATAATAATAATAATAATAATAATAATAATAATAATTAAGCATCAATCTTGTGAACCGGTATATCTATGAAGAAGTCCCAAATGACCAAGTGAGAGATACGCTGCTGCCATCTAGTGGCTGCCTTTGAAATGTAATGTTCTTTTATTTGAAGTGTTAGTAGATGGCAGCAATCTTCCAATAAACCATGGGCACACTAAAAAAATGAAACAACCGAATGAAGTGAAATTGAGAATGTGTATATATATATGGTGTGGGTGTAATGCAGGGTATAGCCTACACAGGTATACCGAGTAGGCCTATAGCTACCCACTTCTTTTTCAGTCGGCATTGCGTAGGCCTAGGCTACCCATTTCTAAATCCCCTCTGATGCTCATCATTTAGTTGCTATCCAATCTCGTCAATAAAAAACACCCAGTCGTCGGACGTAGGCTACCCTTAATAGGCTATATATAGCTACTCAAATTTTTTTGCTGCAATAATCTTTATCTGCAATAAACCTTCTCATCTGATCTGCTTCAGCACTCAAACATCCTCGTCAATGTCCAAATGTTTGTGAGACCAATCAAAGAATGCAGGATTTTTGTTCACAGAAGCGCGAGCCGAGCGCGACGCTTGCGGGCGTACACGGTACGAATTCTGATGGTCGGAAGATCGTATGTCCAGGCACACGTTACGAGTGAGTTTATCCAAAAAATCGTACGGAGGCAGTGATACACGACACGATTTTATGACCTGCTGAATTCAGAATAAATCGCACGAAGTTTCTCGCTAAAAACTCTCTCATAACTGCATATAAAATATTGATACAAGCCGTGATTATTTTGCTATAGGCTCATTTTCAGCACCGGGAAACGGACGTCTGGTCACCCCTGTGTGTGTGTGTGTGTGTGTGTGTGTGTGTGTGTGTGTGTGTGTGTGTGTGTGTGTGTTTCACATATTTCAGCTAAACACATTTATAGAAACCTGTGAATCTAGTTTAAAATATTTCAGAACTTAAAAAACCTACTACACTTTATTGTAATAATATTGTTACTGAAAGTATAATATAGCATAATTAAAATAGTTTATTTATTTTTTCATCAAGTCCAAAAAAGTCTACTCTGTCATGCTGCTCTTCTGTAACTTTTGACCAAACAATTAATTTTTTTAATCCATAATAATCCACAAACAACTGTTGGGCTGCAGCATCACTGAGTCAGGAGACTGAAATAAGAGATTGACATGAGATCAGATTCAGGTGGATTGAGCTGTGATAAGAGATTTGCTGTTTATTTTAATGTTACATGTAATAAAATACTTTCCCTTCATTCAGGTTTAGTAATAATAATGCAAAAATGTGCACACTTCAAATCCAAAAACTACTAGAGAATTCACAAGTCTCTCCAGAGAGCTATAAAGGCATAAAGCACCATGACATTACATATTTTATTTTATTTTCTCTCAGCAGATGGCGCTAATCTGATTCAAATAATCTATATATTAATCTGTAATACTAAAAAAAAAAAAAATCTGTAATACTGAATTAAGTGTCAATATTTTACAATTACATTTTTTACCTAGACCCACACATTTTGTGAATATTCAAATTATCCTGTTAAAATGTTTTATTGGTTCAGTCTGAACAATTTGAACAATGATTATTAAATTAAACAACAAGATTGTTTATGATAAATTAAAAAGTTTTTTTTTTCAAAACGCTATAAATCCATTCCATTTTTTTCCCCAAAAATGTATGGGATCTCTTTTAAAGAACAGTTCACTTGCAAGGACCACGCCACGACTGCACAGAATTTAGCTATAGCTTTATGAGATGGAATAAGGGTCGAAGGAAGATGGGGAAAAAGCATGGTTCTAGAACTACGGTTCTCCGTCCGGCTGCTCAGGGAGTCTGGCCCGGGAGACTCAGAGTGGGGGCTTCGTCTCGGTAGGCAGTAGGCGGAGTTACTTGGAGACCCCCTGGGTGCAGCCTATGGAAGTACAAATGAGATGTTAGAGATTGAAGGAGAGGATTGGGGTCGGGGGAAGTGGGATGGATGGATGGATGAGTTGGAAGGGAAGGGGTGGGTGGGGTCGAGTTAGAGATTGGGGGCTAGGGTCGGAGGAAAGAGGGATGGATGGATGAGTTGGAAGGGGAAGGGTGGGTGGGGTCGAGAGCTAGAGGTGGAAAAAAAGGGGGGGGGAGGGGGTGTTCGAAAGACTGAGACGAACGGGATGGTGAAGGTGGGTTCCTGTATAAATACGGATGGGGAGAGAGCTGATTAGTTGAGGCGTGGTCCTGCTCCCGAACTTCAATCAACTTGTTAATTACATTTCACTAGCAAGGACCACGCCACGACTGCACAGAATTTAGCTATAGCTTTATGAGATGGAATAAGGGTCGAAGGAAGATGGGGAAAAAGCATGGTTCTAGAACTACGGTTCTCCGTCCGGCTGCTCAGGGAGTCTGGCCCGGGAGACTCAGAGTGGGGGCTTCGTCTCGGTAGGCAGTAGGCGGAGTTACTTGGAGACCCCCAAAGGTTTTGATGAGACAATGCGGGCTTGAGCTTGACGGAGATCGTTGAGATTATTACGGATGTACAAGCGGTATGCTTCGGAAGACCATCGACCTAGTACTCTGATTGTCTCGTCTGAGATGCCCATGCTGGCGGCCGTAGTGGCTGCTCCGATCCGAAATGAATGTGTAGAGTAATGTTCGGGAGATATGCCGGAGGTACTGAGAATTCTTTGGAAGTGTTTGCTGAACCAGAATCTCGTGGCCATTTTCCTGTTTTCTGTGAGGAAGAGTGGTTCTCGAGGAGATGAATGGTTGGCGTATCTGGAAGAAACGTATTTTGAAAGTGGCTCGTAAGGACTGAGGAAGGAGTGCAGGCGGAAAAGATATATTGGAGATGACTCTCCAAATTGGTCGGTTTTACTTCTCTTCAGGTTGTATATCAGAGAATCAGGCGTGTGAGCGGTGATGTCGGAGAGGCTGGGATGAATGGCTGGGTTGAAGGCTGACGTCGACGGGGCGAATTCGGAGCATCTCAGGAAGCCGAAGTATGCGAGAAGGAACATGCACTCTAATGTTTGGTCTATCGATGGGCTCAAGTAGCCGGAACGTAAGGTGTGGATGCATTGGCTCAGGAGGTCGGAAGTCAAGGGTAAGCGTTTGATGTTGAGGACTGGTTCTTGTTTCCGAAGACCTCTGAGAAGCATGGATACGTGGGAGTGTGAAATGGTTTGGCATTGGTCACCGGTTGCGAGTTTATAGATAAAATTAATTCCGGATAGGTAAGTCTGGATAGAGGATGCCCTGATGTTTTGGTAGTAATGGGCATGAGTAACGAAGTTGCAGATGGACCAAACATTCATAAGAGGAAATGGGATTTGGTAAAAGGAGTGGTAAGCCTTAAAACAATTCCAACCGGTCAAGTAAGCAGAGAGGGTACTCTGGGCAAGGCCGTTGAGTATAGCTTCCCTCGAAGCGTGTGTAAGTTCTTCCAGCTGTGGATTTAGTTGAAGATGGTGGCTGAAAACGGTGGGACTGGCGTGGGATGGATATCTGACTCTGGAGCCAAGATTCTGAACTTCTGAAAAGAGAAACGGGACAGTGAGTCGGCTATGCTATTGTGGTGTCCGGGAACGTGCGCTGCTCGGATGATGAACTGACGTTGTGCTGATATAAGTGTTAGTCTGCGGACTAATTGCATGATCACCGGGGAACTGGATCTGCCTTTATTTATGATTTCAACTACCGCTGAGTTGTCTGAGTGGATGAGTATGGAGTGTCGAGACCATTCATGTCCCCAAAGGAGGGCTGCTATAATGACGGGATACATCTCGTAAAGTGCGGATGATGGGAAGTCTGGCTGCTGAATTAGATGGCTGAACTCTGGTGGCCACTCGGAAGCGAACCAGCGGCCGCTGTAGTAGGCGCCAAATCCTATGGAAGGCGCAGCGTCTGTGTACAGCTGAATGTCTTCTGGCTGCGTAACGTAATCGTTATAAAAGAAAGATATGCCGTTCCATGAAGATAGGAATTCGCGCCAGAGCCGCATTTCCATTTTGCAAGCTTCATCCAAGGTGACTTTGTCGTGTAGAGAGGGTATTGTTGCTGCTTTTGATAGTAAGTTGGAAAGGAAAGATTTCCCCTGGGGAATTATTCGGATGGCGTAATTAAGGTGGCCGAGGAGGGCTAGCAGCTGTTGCTTTGTGCACCTGTCTGCTAGAAGATAGTTCGATAAGAGCAATGAAATGCGTTGTGTTTTCTCAGGAGGTAGAGATGCTTGGAAGGAGATGGAGTCTAGGGTGATACCTAGAAACTCGATGGAGGTGCAGGGTCCTATGGTCTTTTCTTTTGAAAGGGGTACGCCTAGATCGGAAAACACTTTAACAAGGGTGGAAAGTCCTGAGTGTGGAGGTGCGGATGTAGGTGTGATGATGAGGAAGTCATCAAGAAGGTGTAGGACGTAAGGAAGCCTGTGGTTGTTGATGAGAATCCAACATAAAGCCTCCGAGAGGGAGTCGAATATCTTGGGGCTGCTTCTGCAGCCGAAAGTAAGGCGTACTGAAAAATAATAAGCTCCTTTCCAGAATATTCCGAAGAAACGCCAGAATTCTGGGTGAATGGGCAAGACTTTGAAAGCACTGGTGATGTCTGCTTTTGAAAGCCATGCTCCACGGCCTGCTTTGCGGATGAGAGTGATGGCTTGGTCAATGGATGCGTATTTCATGGAGAAGTCTGGGGCTGGAATGATGCTATTGATGCTGGGAATATGTGTGCCGTGTGGGGAGGACAGGTCGATGATTAATCTCTTTTTCCCGGAGTATTTCCTGGTGGCGATTCCAATGGGGCTGATGCGAAAAAGAGTGAAAGGAGGTTCTTTAAACGGGCCTATCATAAATCCCTCTTTGACTTCTTTAGCTATTAGGGTGTCGACGACGTCTGGTTCGGAGAGGGCGGACTGGAGGTTATGGGAGAGATGAGAAGTGTCTGGGATTATTTCTATGCCTGGAAGAAAGCCATTTGTGAATCCATTGATAAGGAATTCTACAAACTCTCTGTCGGGGTGGTCTATTAAGGCAGTGGTTAATGCTTCTACCTTGATTGGTGTGCTGAGATACTGTAATAGTCAGTCAGGTAGAGCGGTTGGGTTGTGGGGGCAAGAGGCTCTTGAGTGAGCACCTCCGCAGAAGGAGCAGGTGTGTAGGAATCTGCAGTTGGAAAGAGAGCAGCCAAGATGGTTGAAGTTGTTGCATACCATTCTGCCTCCTTGGTAGAGGATCGGTCGTCCTCTTTTGTCAATGCCTTTGGGAAGTGGAACGTTGGCTGTATGTTTAGAGGTTTCGGGATTAGAGGAGGAGGTGGGGCTGCTGTGGATAATCTATTGAATACGGATGTTTTGCGTGAGGAGGGTTGAGATTGAGAGGGTGTGATGGTGCATGCTGAGGCTGGATGTGATGGTGCTCCGCATAGTTCGCAGGACATAGAAGTGCGTGCTGCGAAGATCCGACAGTAGAGTTCTGCATCAAGAGTGCCCCAATATGTCCCCTGATTGAACTGCTGTAACCGACCTGCTGCTTGTGTGGCGAAAAGAACGTGGTAGTTGTAGAAGCCTGTTCCTCCGAAACGCACGGCCATGTCTAAAACGATCGAGAGATAATCGTCTAGCTCGGTTCTTCGATCGGGATAAACGGAGCACAATATATCTCTGTAGATCGAGAAAGCTAAAGCAAATTCGGTGGGAGTGAGATCCTTTGAACGAGAGTTTAAAGGATGGCTAAATTGCATTAGGCCTTGACTGGTTTGCAGCTCTCTGGGCTGGTTGATATTTATGAGGGATGGATGTAAGAGTTGGGCTAGATCTATGTAGTTACCTGATAAGATCTGAAGACGTGAGGCTGAAGAGGCTGGGGAGGGTCGATGGATTGATGAAGCTGGACGAGGAGGCGGTGCGGCTGTGGCCAGGGTATATGGGCTAGTATTTATTGGCAGGATGTGAGGGTGTTGGGAAAGGGAGGGGTAGGGGTGGGAGAGGGAGGGGAAAAGGGGTGGATTAGTTACGTAAAGGGAAGAATTAGGAGGGGGTTGAAAAGGTCCGCTGAGAGGTAGAAGTCCTGGGTTTGCTGCATGAGGGACTTGAATTGGGTTAATTTGTAGGGAAGAATCAGAAATAACAGGGGCCGTGTGGCTGTGAATGCCAGAAGGAAGGGTAGAAGGATGGATGCTGGGATGGAGGGATGAATGTCCATGAGGATTTGTAGCTGTTTGTGAGCTTAAGTACGCAAAGAAAGATGTCATGAATTGAGATATGTCTGAGGTAGAAGGTGTGGAAGTTGAAGGTAATATTACTTGGTCTCCACTAGGTGGCGCGGATGCTGCTGGCTGAGGCCGTTGTGGAGGCAGTGTGGTGACGTCATGAGTGACGATGAGAGGATCGCGTGTCAATGCCGGAAGTGTTGGAGGCTCGGCATTTAAATCTGAAGTGTGTGCAGATGCTGTGTAAAGCTGAAAAAGTCTTGCTTTATTGTCCGATCGGCTGAATAGGATACCTTTGTCCTTGAGAGCTCGCTGCAGACGAGCCACGGTCCAATTCTTGATGGTACTCTCTGGTCTGGGGGACGTGGCATGAGTGCGCTGAGAATTGCTACGATTTGTTGAATGATGGCGCGGTTGGCGAGGAGAGCGATCGTGACGGCTTTCGTGCCTGTGACGATCGTTTATGTTGGTTCTCGTTTGCAGAGAAGAGCGATTCTGACGGGTCGGGGTTGGAGAAATCTTTGATGATGAACTGTGACGTGAATGCCCGCGGGATTGAGGGATTTCAACGACGGAACGCAGCCGGTATGAATTTTGGCTGCCTATGGATTGTTGTGGAGACCTGACGCTCTGTGGCGGAGGAGAGTTTCTGAATAATTCATCTTCGGAGTCAGAGGGGTTGATCTGCAGCTCGGAATCCATTTCGAAAGACTGAGACGAACGCGGTGTTCGAAAGACTGAGACGAACGGGATGGTGAAGGTGGGTTCCTGTATAAATACGGATGGGGAGAGAGCTGATTAGTTGAGGCGTGGTCCTGCTCCCGAACTTCAATCAACTTGTTAATTACATAAAGAAAAAAAGAAAAAAAAAACAAGAGATTATGCAACATATAATCAAGGGCTCATACAATAAATTAAAAGAAATTAAATTTAATAACACAACCTGAAAAAAGTAATGATAGTAATGTTAGGCTATGTAAAGCCTATAATAGCCTACATTCAGAGTCATTTTTAGTAAAGTGTCAAACCTGTAATAAATCAGCCTGTTCTCACGTAAATGCGTCTCCATAACACGCATCGTGTATTATCGTGTAATTTATACGCGAAAATGAGTTTTTACGTGCATATGAGACGCAGTTTTTCGCGTGCAATTGATACGCAGTTCATTTGCGTATAATACACACGCACCCCACACCACTAATTGTAGCCACACGTATAATACACACGCACCCTACCCCACACCTAAACTTAACCTAACCAACCAATGCGTATTATATGCACGTAAAAACTCACTTTAGCGTATATATTACACGACAATACACATGCGTGCTATAAAGACGCATTTAGTGTGATCGGGTTGAAAAAATTAGGCCTACCAATTTGTTCACTACATATGCATGAAAAAAAAACAATTATTAAAAATTTTCAATAATGATAACGATATTCAAAAGTAGGGATGGGCACCCCTCCAGCACATGCACATGCACACACACATGCATGATAGGCTACATAGTATATGAGCAAAGTGGAGAGGCAGGATATAACTTTAAAAAAACAACATAAAATAAACGTTTCACATTTATGTTTAATAATATTATGTTACTTAATTTCTATTATTTCATCTATGTTGAGAAGGCTAGCCTATATAAAAAGGGAACCGCATGAGATGAGTTAAAGGCGCTTTTCCACTACACAGTACCGGCTCGACTCGGCTCGCCTCGCCTCGGCTCGCCTCAGCTCGCCTCGCCTCGGCTCGCTTTTGGCTCCGTTTTCCATAGCAGATAGTACCGCCACAGATAGTACCCGGTCGTCATAGCGACGCCGCAGTAAACTGCCGTGACGTAATCTAATACGCGACACATATCCGCGCTACCCACACACACAGGACAATGGAGGAAATCGAGTGTATGCTGTTTTTGATCCTCGGGATGTGGCTGTTTCTCACAGCAAGAAGAGAAACGTTGTTTCATGAGAGGCTGAGGGCAGCAAAACGAAACACTGCTGAAAAAACGAGACGAATCCGGTTGGCGCGTGCAAGATGACGCAGTGAATAGTGACGATTCTCTCTGACCAATCGGCAGTCGGCATTGTTTTACGTCACATTTTAGTATCGCCTCAGCTCGCTTAGAACCTCGCCTGAGGTGGTACGAAAAACAGTACCCGAAAGCAGGTACAGGTACAACTTTTACACAGTGGAAAACCAAACAAAGGCGAGTCGAGTCGAGCCAAGCCGAGCTGAGGCGAGCTGGTTCTGTGTAGTGGAAAAGCGCCATAAATAGGCTTATATCGGAAAACATTTGGAATGGGTCAGACATGATTTCGACCATTTATTAAGTTTTGTTTTGTAGAAAGCCTGTCTTTAAAGTGAATTCGTTTCATATAAATTGTATCTTCGTTTTAATACATTTTTCATCAACAAATTAATAGCTTACATTATAAGCATATATCAGACAATATAATCAGGAAACAGAGGCGCGTGCGTGAACTGGAGCACGTCTCATATAGCCGAAACACCGCAATATACTTGCCACGGACCTGAGAACTATAGAAAGCTTTAAATGTGTACTTTTAAACAAAACAATAAATAAATTGCCTACTCTCTGCGTATGTAGGCTAATTCGAAGTATGTGTTTTCATAGTCAGCTCTGGATACTGTTATTAAGGTTATAAAATACAAACACATTCAGTTCAGAAGTCAAGCTGATTTTGGTGAATTAAATAAAGAACTTCAATTTTTTTGCATTTAATTATTATTTTATTTTTATTTAGGCATATAGGCTACCAAAGCAGACAGAGTTGCAGTTTTAGCTGCTTTTATGTGAGTAGCCTATCTCCATGAATTATGAGATATTGTCTGTTGCTGAAACTTCCGGGAGATGCATTGCAATAATCAAATGTGGACTAGATAGAGGATACAATCGAAAAATATGAAGTTAAACTAAGAACGTGTTACAACGTGTCTTTACACGTAAACAACACGTTGGGAAGACGATCGGTAACTCGCACTTCGGCCTGTCGCCATGGGAACGCGTTAACAACACGTAAGCACATGTAGGCACGTGTTACATATGATTTTATGAAAATGATCAATAATTTCGTTTTGGCTCGTTGTTTATATGTGGCAGACATGAAAATCAATCAACATCAATTACAAAGTAAAGTAAATTCCGCTGATTATGTCTAAATATAGGCTAGCCTACTTAGTATGTTTTAATAACCTTTCCATTTTAACATTTATGATGTTTATTTGTGAAAGATTATGATAATTGAGTAATTTTATTAAGATTGAGTCAGTGTTGTGATCTCTAAGTTCTTGAAATAAAAGATCATGCTTGATTAGATTCACCTGTTATTAGCTTGTTACACAAATTCCAATTTCTAACTAAACTCACAAAACCATCGACTCTTCTCAAAGTCAAACTATTGCAAACAATGCTTTTAGATCACACAAGTTTTAATAAAAAAATAAATAATAATAGCCGTTGGAGGCTTGGAGCCATTGTTTTGAAGTGCATTTTTTGTTTGTGACACTAGAGGGCGTATTAGTATAAGTGTGGTGACAATGAGTAACAGGTGCGCTGATGGAAGGTCAACAAACTTTTTGACCGTGATGTGCTACAGTATGTGAGTTGGATTGTGCTCATGCCTAACAGTATGTTTGAATCAGAAATTTTGGTTTAGTGTTTTATTTTCGTTTATTTTGTTTTTTTGCAATGCAAAATGGACAATAAAAGAATTTGGTTTATCTGAAATTGATTCTGAAGGTATGGACATTTATTTATTTGATTCAAAACAGACAAATGAAACCATCTGCGTCACTACAATAGCATTGATTTGAAGTGTTCACGTTTTTGCATTATTATCATCAGTACAGTCAAACCTGACTACAGAGAAAGCATTTTGCTAGGCATAACATTCACATTCAATAAAGCATTTACCAAAATAAACAGCAAATCTTTTATCACAGCTTTAATCCATGTGAATCTGATCTCCTTTCTGCCTCTTATTTTCGCTCATTGTTGTATTAGGCTATAATATCTAACGTTAGATGATAGAGCATGTGACTGCCTGTTGCTATGTGTGACCGGTCTTCGTTTAGCTCTGCGTTGTGTTGATGGAAGGATGAACGAGACCGGACAACAGGAACAATTCAGGCCAGATTTTATTCTGCATGAATAAAATAATCAATTATAATATGCTTGAGTCTGTGGCCTTCTCTCAATTCAGCCTCTCTTCAGTCGCATTTACCGCGAACTGCATGACATGTTACACTTTTTGACACACTCACAACCATGCATTTCAGCCTCTTATACACTCAAACCCTGTCTGTCCAACAGACCTCACAAAAAACATTCTACAAATTCAAAACAATATTAACAGAAGAATTAAAGAAAACATACCTGCATGAATAAAATAATCAATTATAATATGCTTGAGTCTGTGGCCTTCTCTCAATTCAGCCTGTTAGTGAAAGGCATTATATTAGCCAACAGAGCTTACACATTCATGCTTAATGAATTCTCGAAAAAAAACATGTTATAACTCGTCAAATTTTCAAACAAACTTCATGCATGTTTCAATAAGGTTAAATTGCATTTTAGAACAAAAATACATGTTATATTACAATAAACAAAACCCAAATCAAACTTTTTAGACGGAGCACTTTATCAACCCACCTCTCTTCAGTCGCATTTACCGCGAACTGAAAGAGAGCAAGCGGAACCGGAACATGCGCCTTAAAGGAACCACGCGCCTTATTTTTCCGGAAGAGGCGCCTTAAAGGAACCACGCGCCTTATTTAATACTACTGCAAAATGACCTCGTAACCATAGAAACAAGACATCTAAATTAATAGAGATCAAAATTAAAAGAATAAATTCCAAAATACAAAATAATGAAAGAAATTACAACAAAAGGAGAGATTTTGAGTGAAATTAATAAATAAATATAACACCTGTTACATTCACCTCCCCTAATTTCACCAAAATGATATATGCGCATAAAGAGGATTTCCTTAAGAATCACAGTGCAAAAATTCCACAGTTACAGCAATGAAAGCTATCTGTCTTCACAGATACAGAGACATTTGAGGGTGATCAGGCCTCAAAACCCCTTAGTTAAGTAAGATGCCAAATACACCATACCACACTGAAACTTTGCAACAAATCCTCATTCACACTGTTCCTATATGACATGGCAATGAAAAACATATCCCAGAAAATAAAATCTCAAATAAACTTCCTACTCAATCATGAATATTAGAATAGGCTTAAGAGGGACTGTGACTTTTTCTGGAACCTATCTGACAAGCTTGGCATTTTGAATGGCTTTTGAGTCATGGTCTCAATTAGACGGTTTACTTTTTTTACAACTCTACCAGCTCGTGTCGTCATATTGCCTTGTGCTCGTTCAGGACCTGGCACTGACACATCACGTACCGGTAAGTCAAATGTTGCCAATACAGTGTCACAATCAGAAGTTCTCGTGCTCAGAGTTTTTTCAGGGAGCATCTGGTTCTGGCTGTCTTGACCTGGATTAACACAGTAAATGTCATCACTTTCCTCTGCATCCTGTTCCATTTGTACATCAATGGTTTCTGAACAGTTTGAAGCATCCTCATTCAATACTAATGAATGTGTTTTGTTTTCAGGATCTTCATCCTCCAAGGAATCCATGTAATCTGTTGATTGGTTATCACACTCGGAACTGTTCGAGAAATCGTCAACCGTTGATTCACATGTGTCATCCTCAGGACATGTCACAGGTAAGAAACTAATGTCTAAGAGCATGTTCCGATGTACAACTTTAATGTGTCCTTTGTCATCCTTCACTTTGTATATGTGAGTCTGGGGATCATTATCCACAATGGTGTACACAGTAGGTTCCCATCTATCTGCCAACTTCCTTTTTCCTCTTTCTCCTTTATTGGCAATGAGCACTCTATCTCCATTGTTCAAATGTACTCCCTTGATCTTGCGGTTATACATCTTGGTCTGTTTCCTCTGTTCTTGTACAGCATGCTTTTGAGCAATTTCAGCTGCTTCGTGAAGATGCGACATTAAAGTGGCAACATAGCTGCTATAATCAACAATCACTGGATCCTTCGACACTTGCTTGAACATTATGTCTACAGGTAAGCGTGGTACACGTCCAAACATGAGTTGGAAAGGTGCGTAACCTGTAGTCTCATGCGTTGTTGAGTTGTAAGCGAAGGTCAAAGTCTGAATTTGTTGTGGCCACTTATCCTTAGATCTCAGAGGCAAGGAGCGAAGCATACTTCCTAATGTTCGGTTGAACCGCTCTGTGATGCCATTTCCCATAGGATGATAGGCAGTTGTATGAGATTTGGAGACCCCAGAGAGTGCTAGAAGTTCAGCAATGAGCTCACTCTCAAAATTCGTTCCTTGATCAGTATGGATCCGCTCAGGAAACCCATACACACAGAACACATGGTCCCATATCTTCCGAGCAACTTGCTTAGCTGTCTGATTGATGCAAGGAAAAGCGTGTGCAAGTTTAGTGAAATGATCCGTCAGAACCAAGACATCCACTGAACGCTGTTTGTTATCTTCTGCACTCCAAAAGTCAAGACAAACCATCTCCATAGGCGCAGAAGTTTGAATACTTTCCAATGGAGCTCGAGCAGCTGGCTCAGGTGTTTTCGCTAAAATGCACCGCTTGCAACACTTCACATATTCTCTGATCTCACGCTCCATATGGGGCCAGAAGAAGCGCTGTCTTGCCAAGTGAACAGTTCTAGCTTGTCCTTGGTGACCGGCAAGGTCATGAAGACCGTGTAAAGCTCTTTCTACCATGCTTCGAGGCAGAACATACTGATGTCTTCTCTCTCTGCTTGTAGGGACCTTTGTCACCCTGTACAGAATCCCATCACAGACCTTTAAATGATCCCATTGCTTGACAAGGGCTAAAGCTCTATAGTCAAGCTTTTCCCTCTCTCTTCTTGAAGGGCGTCTTTTACGAAGCACGAAAGGGAGAACCTTTGAAATGGTAAGGTCAAGCTCTTGACTTTTCTCCAATTCTTCATGAGAAAACATAGACAGAGGCTGTTCACCATGGCTGGTGTCTGCAATCTGCTGAACTAACTGCACCAGCTGAACTGCTCGTGTCACTGTTCCTGTTTCCCAGTCATCTTGGACATGGCAAAGTGTCTTGACGGCAAATGAATCCCATGACTGCATATGACATCCAACCTGATCACTTATCTTGTGGCATTCAACCTTCAGACGAAACACATCCTGTATTCCTTCTTCTCCCACAGCATCAGCTTCGGTAAGTAAGCGGTTGTAACTCTCATTCATGAGCCTATGACTAATTGTTCTTGCAAATGGATCTCTGCTTAAGGCATCAGCCACAATGTTCTTGACTCCTGCGATATGCTTTATGTCGAAAGAATAAGGGGCTAATTTCGAAACCCACCTTTGTTCACAGGCATCGAGTTTCGGCTTAGTCATTACGTGCGTAAGTGGATTGTTGTCAGTCCAAACTGTGAAGCTGTGCCCCTTGAGCCAGTGACTGAAATTTTCGCACACACTCCACTTCAAAGCCAAAAACTCGAGCCTGTGCGCAGGGTATTTCTTCTGTGACACGGTTAGGGTCTTGCTGGCGAAGGCAATTGGCCGAGCAATTTCTTCCCCTGCTGGCACTTGGGAGAGCACAGCACCTAACCCATCCAGAGATGCGTCAATTGAAAGAATCAGATGCCTAGAGAAATCTGGATGTGCAAGCACTGCACAGTTCAGCAACTTGTCCTTCAGTGTATTGAAAGCAATGTCACAATCCTCTGTCCAATCACTTGGATTCAACTTCCTGAACGTGCCAACAGGCTTCCTTCCTTTCTCTTTACCTCTCCTCTTCTGACCTGCAGTTAGAGCAAAGAGAGACTTGGCGATTGAAGAACAATTAGGAATGAAGTGTTGATAGTAAAAGATCATTCCTAAAAATGACTTGATTCTTCGCGCTGATGGAGTGCAACCATCTTCCTCCATAAGTTGCATCTTGGACATGTTGGAAATAACATCCACCTTCGTGAAGTCCACAGAGACACCATGGCCAGAAATAATATGGCCCAGGAATTTCACTGAATCACGCAATAAATGACACTTTTTGGGACTCAGTTTCAGGTGGTGTGACCTAAGCCGCTGGAAAACCATCTCAAGCCTGCTCAAAGCTTCTTGTTCTGTGGACGCGAACACAAGTAAATCATCCAAATAGCAGAGTAAGCTGGTAAAGTTCATATCTCCAAAAATGCTAAGCATCATCCTCATGAACGAAGCTGGACTATTGCACAAGCCTTGAGGCATGCGGTTATACTCATGTAGTCCCATTGGAGTTATGAAAGCGGTGTATTTTTTGTCTTGTTCATGCATGGGCAAATTGTAGAATCCGGAGGTCAAGTCCAAAGTGCTGAAGTAATTGTTACCTCCTAAAGCAGCAAGGCAGTCGGACTGGTGAGGAAGTGGGTGGGCATCTTTGAGCGTTCTCGCATTAAGCCACCTGAAGTCTGTACCAATGCGGAGACTTCCATCCTTCTTCCACACAAGTACCAATGGCGATGCATATTCGCTTACAGATTTTCTAATTATTCCTTGCTCCTCCATTTCGTTTAACACCTGACGCAACTTCTGGTAGTGAGCAGGAGGGATCCTTCGATATGGCAGCCGGAAAGGCCTCTCATCAGTAAGTCGAATACGGTGTTCAAATTCCTTAGCCTCACCACAGTCTAATGGATGCTTGGAGAACACATCATTGTAATTCACCAATAACTGCACAAGTTTCTCTTTGGATTCCTCAGTGACTCTGCAGAGACTGATGTCAATTTCGCTCAACCCAACATCTTGCAATCTCAAATCTGAAGCACAATTTGGAGTAGCTTGCACCTCTGGACTTTCTTCCTTTACCTTTCCAGTGCCCTGGAAAACTGGGAAATCTTCTGCAGCTAGACAAGGTGAAACATCTGCCAATTTCCGATTTTTTCTTAGTGTCACAGGTTGGTCAGACAAATTGGTTATTTTCATAGGTATCCACCTATCTCCCCACATAGATGTTATCACACGAGCTACCATGATGTTTCTTGGCATAGTCTTAGAGGTAGTTGGTTCAACGAGAATGGTGCTGCCAAGGGACAATGGAGTGTTGCTGGGCAGTCTTCCCCACACTAAATGCTCTTGTCTAGCAGCGAGAGTGACAGCATGATGGAGCTTTACGGTTCCGATTTTGCTAGGGATCTCATCATGTCGCCAACGTGTGAGATTTGACATTACATCCAAAAAGTGTTCACCGTCCGGTGATAACTGTGTAGCACGTTGCGATATGAAGTCCCAATACTCATCTGTGTTCTTCATTCGATTCACAACATGTTTGATCAAGTTGGTGCCAAGAATTAAATCATCATGTTGTCCTGGAACAACGAGAACTGGAACTCGACAGCTGATACCATACACTTTCATATCAACTTCGTACAAGCATTTTGGCTGTGCGGTCCTACCCCCAACACCGACAAGGACAATCTTCTCAGGTAATGGTATTTTGTCCAAGACAACATTTTCAGCCAACAAGTTTTGTTCAGCTGTCTCACTGAGGGTACAGGACATGGAGCCAGTGTCAAGCATTCCTCTCATATGGAACTGGCCATTTAAAATCACAGAAGTATAGAAAAGCTCATCATAAGCCTTTATTGTCTGCATATTTTGTGCGTATATCACGCAAGTACCATCAAATGCTGTATGGCATGCATTCTCATACTGCAGCTCTGGATCACTTATGAGGGTATGATCATCACCCACACATCCCCTCTCCGAATGTGGGTCTAATGGTTTAAAGGACCAGCTCCTCGTGACGGGTAGTTTACCTCCAGACTGTCATGACTACTCCATTTCGGGCACTCTCTTTTCCTGTGTCCATGTTCGAAACAAAACAAGCACAAACCGTCTCTTCTACAATGTGCAACTGTAGAGTGGTCCCTGCCTCCGCACACTTTGCAAAACTTCCTGTTCACATTCCCATGCCTAAATGAGTCTATAGGCACCGAAGGGGCTTGCATGCTTTGTTTCAACACACGATCAAGCAAACTGATAAGGGACTGAGTGCAGCTGTCACCTGTCTGACCTGGTGGTGTGACTGGCGACCCACCCTGATCTGCTGGCACTTTTGGCTCATTTCCAGATGCTCTATCATCTAAATTTGACATTTGGGCATTGGTAGCTACAGTCTTGGCAAAAGCGGAACGAGTAGACTGTGCCTTCATTTGTGCTCGTTTCTCAGCTTGATATTCATCAAGACGTTCCTGTATTTCAGCAGCCGTCCACTTATCAGCAGACTTGAACCTCAGGATAGCAGACAGAGATTGGTCAGGGCAATGTTTAACAAACATTTGTGTCACCTCACGGGTAGGATCTTCAATACTTCTGCCCTGCCTCCTCAAACATTCGTCAGCAACGTCAACAGCTTTGTTAAGCCGAATCCAATATTCCATTGCATTCTCTCCTGCAACAGGTAAAGTGCAATAAAAGTCAGTAAGTGGCATAGATGAATATGTGAGTTCGCTGAAGTGTTGCTTGAGTATGTCCGTGACAATTCTTGGGTTTGTTTCAGGCTTCAGTGATCGATTGCTGCGTAGTGCTATCTTGATTACATCTTTGGCTCTTCCCATTAAGTTCGACATGATCTCCTCTGCCTGTTCAGCTAAAGGAACACCTTTCTTCCTCAAATAAACATCCATGAGTTCTTCCCATTCATGTATTGACAATTTGTCAGATCCATCCCCTCTGAAACAGGGAGGTGCCTTAACATCAGGCTTCATTACTAACTTCATGCCAGTGAAATTAAGAGAGGGTGACTCCATGCGAACTTGGCTTGTCCCTATATTCTGCGTTTGACTATCAGGGCACTCATTTTTTCCACTGCTTTTCAGCTGATCAGATATTGACTGCCCTATTTGTTGTGCAAGCTGTGTGATTAAATTACTCAAGTCAGCATTACTGTAATCTCGGCTGTCTGAAGCAGCACCTTCACACTTTTCTGATTTAGTATCATGCTCTCTACCAGGATTACGGGTAGAACAGAAATCAGGAGAGCCAATATTAACTGTCCTTCTGAGTGGTGTCTGTTCAAGTTCACCAAATATACGCCCCCTAGCAAAACCCAATTCAAATCCATCATTAGGAGAGTAATTTGTCTTCTCACTATTCTTTGACATAATTTCAAAAATACAAAAATAAATTAAAACAGATAACCACAGAAAAAAAACTGTTCACATGTGTACACTTCTATGAGTAATACACAACTAAGTAATCAAACAGAAATGTAGATTTCTTTTTCAATTTTTTTTTCTTCTTTGTCTCTATTTTTCTCTCTTCTGTAAATGTGAACTTTCAATCTTTTCTCAAAATTATTTACAGTCTAATGTCCAACCTGTCTTTCCTTAGGCACAACTACAGGCAGAATTTGGACGTCTCCGAAAGCAGCAAACCCTGGCGACCAAGCTGACGTTGATCAGAGAGGATCCACGATGACTTGCATCAAGTAGAGGTCACGGCACCAATGTGACCGGTCTTCGTTTAGCTCTGCGTTGTGTTGATGGAAGGATGAACGAGACCGGACAACAGGAACAATTCAGGCCAGATTTTATTCTGCATGAATAAAATAATCAATTATAATATGCTTGAGTCTGTGGCCTTCTCTCAATTCAGCCTCTCTTCAGTCGCATTTACCGCGAACTGCATGACATGTTACACTTTTTGACACACTCACAACCATGCATTTCAGCCTCTTATACACTCAAACCCTGTCTGTCCAACAGACCTCACAAAAAACATTCTACAAATTCAAAACAATATTAACAGAAGAATTAAAGAAAACATACCTGCATGAATAAAATAATCAATTATAATATGCTTGAGTCTGTGGCCTTCTCTCAATTCAGCCTGTTAGTGAAAGGCATTATATTAGCCAACAGAGCTTACACATTCATGCTTAATGAATTCTCGAAAAAAAACATGTTATAACTCGTCAAATTTTCAAACAAACTTCATGCATGTTTCAATAAGGTTAAATTGCATTTTAGAACAAAAATACATGTTATATTACAATAAACAAAACCCAAATCAAACTTTTTAGACGGAGCACTTTATCAACCCACCTCTCTTCAGTCGCATTTACCGCGAACTGAAAGAGAGCAAGCGGAACCGGAACATGCGCCTTAAAGGAACCACGCGCCTTATTTTTCCGGAAGAGGCGCCTTAAAGGAACCACGCGCCTTATTTAATACTACTGCAAAATGACCTCGTAACCATAGAAACAAGACATCTAAATTAATAGAGATCAAAATTAAAAGAATAAATTCCAAAATACAAAATAATGAAAGAAATTACAACAAAAGGAGAGATTTTGAGTGAAATTAATAAATAAATATAACACCTGTTACATATGGTTACTCACAGCTGTTGTAGGCAGCGCATTTATTTATTAATTTCGAATGGTAAACAGGCAGTTTCACCAGAACTACTTTACTAGGTGTCCTATATCACTTTTTAACGGACACCCTGCAGCCAATCAGAATCGAGTATTCACCCAGACCATGGTATAAGCTGTGGTAATATATGTACGAGCTATATACTGTATACTATATGTATGGGATATTACCACATTACCACACAGCATATTTGAGTCAGAGGACTGATAGGTAGAAATGAGATCAGATTCAGATGGATTAAAGCTGTGATAAAAGATTTG
The DNA here is from genome assembly GCA_038021265.1 of Cyprinella venusta. Classification (NCBI taxonomy): domain Eukaryota; kingdom Metazoa; phylum Chordata; class Actinopteri; order Cypriniformes; family Leuciscidae; genus Cyprinella; species Cyprinella venusta. Next base: position 12,413,890 of record CM075885.1, read on the forward strand.
CTGTTTATTTTGGTAGATGCCATATATATATATATATATATATATATATATATATATATATATATATATATATATATATATATATATGCCTATATACACACACACACACACATACAAATTTATAAATATGAAAACCTCCTGCATCTTTTTTTTTTAAGATTAGCCTTTGCAAAAAGTAAAAAAAAAAATATAATAAAAAAATAAAAAAACAACAAAAAACATTATGCTACAGTGTGGTTTTTTATGAACTGTGAGAACGTTGTTCATAGGGAAAAAAATTACAATAAAAACAATGATATAGGTCAAATTAAGACTATTGAATGTCTTTATATAGACCATTTCAAAAGATGTAAACAACACTGGTCCAGAAGCACTTCCTGTTTCAGTTTGTAACGGTTTTCTTTATTTCACATGTAAAGAAAACTTCTTAAAGATGTTTGTTTAACTTTTTGATTCAGTTTTAAATGTTCTGTTGGTTATATTTTATCCCAGCTTTTATGTAGTGTTAAAAAACTGAAACAGGAAGTGCTTCTGGGCCAGTGTTGTTTACATCTTTTGAAATGGTCTATAGGCTAGCCTACAGTATTTCTGCTCTTTGAAAGTAAAACACATACACAGGATTCAGAAGAAATGTTTTACTGATGTTTTAGCGGTACAATATTTATATTTAGTGCCTTTCATGTCCATTTATAATCTTACACATAAGCTTGGATACTTGCATGGCTAAAAAACAGCTAATTTCAAGACGCTGACGTCACGTCAGGTCGTCACGTGGGTCAACCCGCTCAGTCAGACGCTCAAAAAAACAACACGTTCGGACAGACGTTCGGATAGACGTTCGGTCGGTCGGTCGGTCGGTCGGTCGAATGTTTGATTTTGGCACGGTTCAAGCGCCATAGAAAGTCATATTAAAGAGCCTATCGGAACGCCTCGTCATACGCACGCAATAGAGCTCCGGAGGTCACGTGACCTACTCTGTTTAAACCGCCATATTGGCAGGCAAGACGGTCAGGGACCAGGACGTGAATGAATGACGGCAGCTTTAGTTTCAAGGCAACAGAGTTCACAGCACACTTTAATTCAAAAATACATAATCTATGTATAATCTATGTAGCTCTATAATGCTCCCGGGGTGCTTTTCATGTATATTGATAAAGGAACTGATAGTTTTCCTGAATGCAAGTTATAGGAGGAAGAAGATCGTCAGCCTCCACAGAACATAATTTTTATTTATTTTATTTTTCGTGCATTTATGAGGGGGAAAAAATGTAACAGACATGACAGTTCTCCATTATAGACCGAAAGTGACTTTAAAACTTTCACAGATTTCAGAAAGCACCTTTCTTTAAAGTAGCCTAGACTGTATCTTATACAATTCCTATCTTATTTTAATTAATGTTTCATCAACCAATTGCCTTGATTAAATAAATAAGACGTAAATGTACAAGACGATAGAAAAGAAACAGATGCCAGTAGCCTACGTGAACTGGACTCTCATAAATAAACCGAAATTCACCGTAAACGTTGTTAGGCTATTTGCCTCACAACATAAATGTATAGAAAGCGTGATGTCTACTTTTAAAACAGAACATTTAAAAACGAAAAACATGATCTCTGCATGCTTATGTAATAATCCATATGAAATGTGCATTTCCCTCTGGTGCGTTACTGTGAAGATCGCGAGTCAGCATAATCAACTTCATATCTTGAAGACGACACACTGACACAGAAAAACCTTGTTTAATAATAAAAAATTCAAATTTCTCCTTGCTATATTTGACATATTGATAATCATTACCTTTGCCGGTTCTTTGCAGCTTTAGATACTTTGGAGCGCCAACGTTGTTACATGAACGCACCATGCATCAGCACCAAAAAGGTGATTTTTTTTAGTATTATTATTTTTTTTAAATCTAAAATAAAAAAATCATGATACGAACCGAATTTTGGTATATTGTTACAGCCTTAGTAGGATGAGAAAGCAGGAGTTTAGTCGTTTGTTAGTTGTAAAAAAAAAAAAAATAATAAATTAAAAAAAAAGGCTATCTGTACATCTTTGCCAAGCGCAAACCAGTACAGAAGTATTATCGGGGAGGGTCATGCTTTTTTCACAATCGTTTTGGAGGGTCATAGAAAAATTAATTACTGGTGAAGGGAGTCTCTTTTGACTTTCCCAATTTTTTTCCCAGACATGAAAAAACCCTAATGATGTCATTAGTTGTCCATTGAAGTAATCAATAAAATAAAAAAATGAAAAACCGTTTATGGAAAGTGTGTGAAACATTGTGTTTCATGGGATAATGATAATAAGCTATACGCACAACCGGCACATCCGGGAACTTAACTGTCAATTCTGTCCCCGCCCCCTTTTGGGGGAAAACAAACTAGACTCCCCATAGACTTCAATACAAAATAACAGCAAAAACTAACGTCCGTACAAAGCTTACAGGCATAAATAAGTTAAGAAATCATTTATATAATACATGTCAAGTAATTATATGTCCACTCTGCCTGCCATAGTGCGTGAAAAATACATACACAAACTTAATTTGGCCAATTTAAAAACATGTCCCTTTATCAGCGTCAAATTGGGGTAACAACCCCACCCAGTGGCCAGAGGTGTCTTACCCGGACATTTACTTTTACCTCGTCGAGTCACTCACGAGATAAGAGAGTGAATGATTTTATTTCGCTTTTTAAAGTAAAAAAAAACGTAATGTATATCTCATGAATTAATGATTATGATGGCAGGTAGCCTGGGCTAGTTGATAACGGGCATAAAAAAATGTATTTTTTACGCTCTGTGGCAGGCAGGCTGGACATCCGGTGTATATAAGTGATTTCTTAAGTTATTTACGCCTGTCGACTGTCTACGGACGTTGGTTTTTGCCGTTATTTTGTATTGAAGTCTATGGGGAGTCTAGTTTGTTTTCCCCCAAAAGGGGGCGGGGACATTCTATGATGACGCAGCGCCGGTTGTGCGTATACTGACACTATTGTACAATTAGCCTATTCTTTTATTCTTTTATATCTTTATGGTGGGATTAAATGGGTTAATCAACAGTTTAAACATTCCCCGAAGTCATTTTGTAATTTTATGGTTTTAAATTTTAAATAAACTTTAAATCATTCAACCGCAGCCGCTCTGGCGCTCCCGTTTTGCCTGCCAAAATGGCGGAGTTTAGATTGCGTGACGTCAGCTGCAGGAGCTCTATACCTAACCTCTGCGCGGTGAAAGGAAAACTATAGGTTCCGATAGGCTCTTTAATATGACTTTGCAACATGCACTCGTCTCAATGAACGTGACGTCTGCGTTTGCGGAACGTGACGTCTGCGTCTGCCGAACCTCTCGTCTGCGTCTGCCACATCACTCTTTCGTGTGCCGAACGTCTCGTCTGCGTGTGCCGAACGTCTCGTCTGCCGAGCACATTTCACGCATTTATTCATTCTTTATTATTTCCCCCGACTTATCTTCAGTTGTATTTTATTAGCGATTAGGTGATTTTTTACCTTGCTTTTGTAAAGCGTTTTATTCCAAATAGTAAATATGAATTTACCCAAATTATGTTAAAACTTTTGTTTGCCATTGTTTCTTGTCAACATATCCACAGTTATGAAGAAATCATAAAAAGTTGTTCTAGCATGTGTGTATATTTACCACTAGGAGTCTCTTGACCAGCACAAAATAACGTAGGGCTAATTGTAAACATTTGGGCTTATTTAACTAACATAAATATTATTTGTAATTTGTAATATCGTAATGTTTAATTTTAGAGTTGTAATATTTAGTTTTAGAGTTTCGCCGAAGTTTGATTGACAGTCGATCTGACTTTTAACAGAACATAAAACAGTTACACCTCAAAAGAGAAAGGCGATCACAGTTTATTATTATTAGGCTATTAATTATTATTATTTAGACTATGTCGTTGCTGGTGCCTAAAAACATTTAGATTTGTAACAACAGGAATATGTTGGCACAATAGCCATAAAAGCCGGAAGAGAATTAAAATAGAGCCAGCAGGGTTTCTCTTTCAATGTTTTTTTTTTTAATTTTTTTTATTTTAACAACACACTTATTTAACATTTCCTGATGTTCATTCATGTGCTTTAACTAAGAGTTAATCGACCAGTTCACGTCCTGCTTGGACAGTAGAGTCACAAAACGTTGTGTTTATTCGTTGTTTGAATTCCTTAAACAATAGAAGAAGAAAAAAATCATACAAGTAACCTGCTTCGTTCCGCTGTGTATTTTCACTTTGTGAGAACGTGGCATGTGGCTTTTCGGACACAATCAAGAGAGGCCTGTTTTTGCGAAAGGTCAGTTGTCATTTGTGGAGATGATGGTAAACCAGAGTGTTTTAAGATAAGAGGATCATGTACTTTGAATTCCAATGTAATGTAATGTAATATGTATCATTCCTTAAACCTCTGTGTTTCAAAGCTTTTCACTTTAGTATTATGTTTAATAAAAAAAGAGGATAATGTAGCTACAATTAATTTGTTGTCATGAGAGCATTACTAAATCAAATACTCTCCGGAATTATTCTAAAATATAAATAAATGTAAAGTTACTGTTGTTAAAGTTAACGAGTTTTTATGACAAGTTGAACTACTGAATGTACATTTTACTTCGTTTTCTTACGTTACATTTCACGAATCATCCTTAGTATTTGCCTTCCAGAAACTGCATTTCTCAAAACAATTTTATACAAAAAGCAGCACACATTGGATTACCTGCAAAAGCATGTAACTCAAGTCCTTAATTAATCTCAAAAGTATTTGTCAATAAACATATCAGTGCCATCACAATGACAAGTCCTTGTGTCATTGTTCACAAAATGGTAAAAATGTTTAGCCATGTTGTCAATATAACACTATACTCAGTATTACCTGATGTAAACTGACAATCATTGGAATTGTACAATCTATATGGATTATAAAAAACTTGTAACATCACACACTGAAAAATTATGAGTGAGTGGAATGAGTACTTATAAACACAATAGATCTTAACGCAGACGTCACGTTCATTGAGACGAGTGCATGTTGCAAAGTCATATTAAAGAGCCTATCGGAACGCCATACGATTGGCCTACACTCTCTTCACTGAGCCGTGCTGTACTGTGGATAGCGTGTTAAATACGTGTAACAATAAATAACTTCACTGCCACACGTGAATGACGAGTGACGTCTGACTCGGCACTTCACTGCCACGCGTGATTTGCGTGACGTCAACGTCACGTCAGCGTCACGTCTGCGTCTTAAGTTGAATAGAAATAAATAGCAGAATAAAAAAAAAATAAGACGTCGAGTGAGACGTTCATTGAGACGAGTGCATGTTGCAAAGTTATATTAAAGAGCCTATCGGAACGCCATAGAAAACGCCTAAGACGTTTTTCAGTGCATTGCATGACCTATCTGACTTGATCCTCGTCATGCAATATGCATGCAATAACTAACCTCTGCGCGGTGAAAGGAAAACGCCTAAGACATGTTTCAGTGCATTGCATGACCTATCTGACTTGTTCCTGGTGATCCAATATGCACGCAAGAACTAACCTCAGCGCAGTGAAAGGAAAACGCCTAAGATGTGTTTCAGTGCATTGCATGACTTATCTTACTTGTTCCTCGTCATTCAATATGCAAGCAATAACTAACCTCGGCGCGGTGAAAGGAAAACGCCTAAGACATGTTTCAGTGCATTGCATGACTTATCTGACTTGTTCCTCGTCATGCAATATGCACGCAATAACTAACCTCTGCGCAGTGAAAGAAAAACGCCTAAGACTTGTTTCAGTGCATTGCATGACCTATCTGACTTGTTCCTCGTCATGCAATTTGCACGCAATAACTAACCTATGCGTGGTGAAAGGAAAACGCCTAAGAAGTGTTTTCAGTGCATTGCATGACCTATCTGACTTGTTCCTCGTCATGAAATATGCACGCAATAACCTCTGCGCGGTGAAAGGAAAACGCCTAAGACGTGTTTCGTTTCAGTTTATTGCATGACTTATCTGACTTGTTCCTCGTCATGCAATACGCACGCAATAAATAACCTCTGCGCGGTGAAAGGAAAACGCCTAAGACTTGTTTCAGTGCATTGCATGACCTATCTGACTTGTTCCTCGTCATGCAATATGCAAGCAATAACCTCTGCGTGGTGAAAGGAAAACGCCTTAGACGTGTTTCGTTTCAGTGCATTGCATGACTTGTTCCTCGTCATGCAATATGCACGCAATAACTAACCTCTGCGCGGTGAAAGGAAAACGCCTAAGACGTGTTTCAGTGCATTGCATGACCTATCTGACTTGTTCCTCGTCATGCAATATGCACGCAATAACTAACCTCTGCGCGGTGAAAGGAAAAAGCCCAAGACGTGTTTCAGTGCATTGCTTGACTTATCTTACTTGTTCCTTGTCATGCAATATGCACGCAATAACTAAACTCTGTGCAGTGAAAGGAAAACGCCTAAGATGTTTTTCAGTGCATTGCATGACCTGACTTGTTCCTCGTCCTGCAATATGCACGCAATAACTCTCCTCTGCGAGCTGAATGGAAAACTCCTAAGACGTTTTTCAGTGCATTGCATGACCTATCTGACTTGTTCCTCGTCGTGCAATATGCATGCAAGAAATAAACTCTGCGTGGTGAAAGGAAAACGCCTAAGACGTGTTTCAGTGCATTGCATGACCTATCTGGCTTGTTCTTCGTCATGCAATATGCACGCAATAAATAACCTCTGCGCGGTGAAAGGAAAACGCCTAAGACTTGTTTCAGTGCATTGCATGACCTATCTGACTTGTTCATCGTCATGCAATATGCAAGCAATAACCTCTGCGTGGTGAAAGGAAAACGCCTAAGACGTGTTTCGTTTCAGTGCATTGCATGACTTGTTCCTCGTCATGCAATATGCACGCAATAAATAACCTCTGCGCGGTGAAAGGAAAACGCCTAAGACGTGTTTCAGTGCATTGCATGACCTATCTGACTTGTTCCTCATCATGCAATATGCACGCAATAACTAACCTCTGCGCGGTGAAAGGAAAAAGCCTAAGACGTGTTTCAATGCATTGCATGACTTATCTTACTTGTTCCTTGTCATGCAATATGCACGCAATAACTAAACTCTGTGCAGTGAAAGGAAAACGCCTAAGATGTGTTTCAGTGCATTGCATGACCTGACTTGTTCCTCGTCATGCAATGTGCATGCAATAACTCTCCTCTGCGAGGTGAATGGAAAACACCTAAGACGTGTTTCAGTGCATTGCATGACCTATCTGACTTGTTCCTCGTCCTGCAATATGCACGCAATAACTAACCTCTGCGCGGTGAAAGGAAAACGCCTAAGACGTTTTTCAGTGCATTGCATGACCTATCTGACTTGATCCTCGTCATGCAATATGCATGCAATAACTAACCTCTGCGCGGTGAAAGGAAAACGCCTAAGACATGTTTCAGTGCATTGCATGACCTATCTGACTTGTTCCTGGTGATGCAATATGCACGCAATAACTAACCTCTACGCAGTGAAAGAAAAACGCCTAAGACTTGTTTCAGTGCATTGCATGACCTATCTGACTTGTTCCTCGTCATGCAATTTGCACGCAATAACTAACCTATGCGTGGTGAAAGGAAAACGCCTAAGAAGTGTTTTCAGTGCATTGCCTGACCTATCTGACTTGTTCCTCGTCATGAAATATGCACGCAATAACCTCTGCGCGGTGAAAGGAAAACGCCTAAGACGTGTTTCGTTTCAGTTTATTGCATGACTTATCTGACTTGTTCCTCGTCATGCTATATGCACGCAATAAATAACCTCTGCGCGGTGAAAGGAAAACGCCTAAGACTTGTTTCAGTGCATTGCATGACCTATCTGACTTGTTCCTCGTCATGCAATATGCAAGCAATAACCTCTGCGTGGTGAAAGGAAAACGCCTTAGACGTGTTTCGTTTCAGTGCATTGCATGACTTGTTCCTCGTCATGCAATATGCACGCAATAACTAACCTCTGCGCGGTGAAAGGAAAACGCCTAAGACGTGTTTCAGTGCATTGCATGACCTATCTGACTTGTTCCTCGTCATGCAATATGCACGCAATAACTAACCTCTGCGCGGTGAAAGGAAAAAGCCTAAGACGTGTTTCAGTGCATTGCATGACTTATCTTACTTGTTCCTTGTCATGCAATATGCACGCAATAACTAAACTCTGTGCAGTGAAAGGAAAACGCCTAAGATGTTTTTCAGTGCATTGCATGACCTGACTTGTTCCTCGTCCTGCAATATGCAAGCAATAACTCTCCTCTGCGAGCTGAATGGAAAACTCCTAAGACGTTTTTCAGTGCATTGCATGACCTATCTGACTTGTTCCTCGTCGTGCAATATGCATGCAAGAAATAAACTCTGCGTGGTGAAAGGAAAACGCCTAAGACGTGTTTCAGTGCATTGCATGACCTATCTGGCTTGTTCTTCGTCATGCAATATGCACGCAATAAATAACCTCTGCGCGGTGAAAGGAAAACCCCTAAGACTTGTTTCAGTGCATTGCATGACCTATCTGACTTGTTCATCGTCATGCACTATGCAAGCAATAACCTCTGCGTGGTGAAAGGAAAACGGCTAAGACGTGTTTCGTTTCAGTGCATTGCATGACTTGTTCCTCGTCATGCATTATGCACGCAATAACTAACCTCTGCGCGGTGAAAGGAAAACGCATAAGACGTGTTTCAGTGCATTGCATGACCTATCTGACTTGTTCCTCGTCATGCAATATGCACGCAATAACTAACCTCTGCGTGGTGAAAGGAAAACGCATAAGACGTGTTTCAGTGCATTGCATGACCTATCTGACTTGTTCCTCGTCATGCAATATGCACGCAATAACTAACCTCTGCGCGGTGAAAGGAAAAAGCCTAAGACGTGTTTCAGTGCATTGCATGACTTATCTGACTTGTTCCTCGTCATGCAATATGCAAGCAATAACCTCTGCGCGGTAAGAGGAAAACGCCTAAGACGTGTTTCGTTTCAGTGCATTGCATGACTTATCTGACTTGTTCCTCTTCATGCAATATGCACGCAATAAATAACCTCTGCGCTGTGAAAGGAAAACGCCTAAGACTTGTTTCAGTGCATTGCATGACCTATTTGACTTGTTCCTAGTCATGCAATATGCACGCAATAACTAACCTCTGCTCGGTGAAAGGAAAAAGCCTAAGACGTGTTTCAGTGCATTGCATGAGTTATCTTACTTGTTCCTTGTCTTGCAATTTGCACGCAATAACTAAACTCTGTGCAGTAAAAGGATAACGCCTAAGATGTGTTTCAGTGCATTGCAGGACCTGACTTGTTCCTCGTCATGCAATATGCAAACAATAACTCTCCTCTGCGAGGTGAATGGAAAACGCCAAAGACGTGTTTCAGTGCATTGCATGACCTATCTGGCTTGTTCTTCGTCGTGCAATATGCACGCAATAACTAACCTCTGCGTGGTGAAAGGAAAATGCCTAAGACATGTTTAAGTGCATTGCATGACCTATCTGACTTGTTCCTCGTCATGCAATATGCACGCAAGAACTAAACTCTGCTCAGTGAAAGGAAAACGCCTCAGACGTGTTTCAGTGCATTGCATAACCGATCTGGCTTGTTCTTCGTCATGCAATATGCACGCAATAACTAACCTCTGCGTAGTGAAAGGAAAAGGCCTAAGACATGTTTCAGTGCATTGCATGACCTATCTGACTTGTTCCTCGTCATGCAATATGCAGGCAAGAACTAATCTCTGCGCGGTGAAAGGAAAACGCCTAAGACATGTTTCAGTGCATTGCATGATCTATCTGACTTGTTCCTGGTGATGCAATATGCACGCAAGAACTAACCTCAGCGCAGTGAAAGGAAAACGCCTAAGATGTGTTTCAGTGCATTGCATGACTTATCTTACTTGTTCCTCGTCATTCAATATGCAAGCAATAACTAACCTCGGCGTGGTGAAAGGAAAACGCCTAAGACGTTTTTTAGTGCATTGCATGACCTATCTGATTTGTTCCTCGTCATGCAATATGCACGCAATAACTAATCTCTGCGTGGTGAAAGGAAAACGCCTAAGAAGTGTTTCAGTGCATTGCATGACCTTTCTGACTTGTTCCTCGTCATGCAATATGCACGCAATAACCTCTGCGCGGTGAGAGGAAAACGCCTAAGACGTGTTTCGTTTCAGTGCATTGCATGACTTATCTGACTTGTTCCTCGTCATGCAATATGCACGCAATAAACAACTTCTGCGCGGTGAAAGGAAAACGCCTAAGACTTGTTTCAGTGCATTGCATGACCTATCTGACTTGTTGCTCGTCATGCAATATGCAAGCAATAACCCCTGCGCGGTGAAAGGAAAACGCCTAAGACGTGTTTCGTTTCAGTGCATTGCATGACTTGTTCCTCGTCATGCAATATGCACGCAATAACTAACCTCTGCGCGGCGAAAGGAAAACGCCTAAGACGTGTTTCAGTGCATTGCATGACCTATCTGACTTGTTCCTCGTCAAGCAATATGCACGCAATAACTAACCTCTGCGCAGTGAAAGGAAAACGCCTAAGATGTGTTTCAGTGCATTGCAGGACCTGACTTGTTCCTCGTCATTGCAATATGCAAACAATAACTCTCCTCTGCGAGGTGAATGAAAAACGCCTAAGACGTGTTTCAGTGCATTGCATGACCTATCTGGCTTGTTCTTCGTCATGCAATATGCACGCAATAACTAACCTCTGCGTGGTGAAAGGAAAACGCCTAAGACGTGTTTCAGTGCATTGCATGACCTATCTGACTTGTTCCTCGTCCTGCAATATGCACGCAATAACTAACCTCTGCGCGGTGAAAGGAAAACGCCTAAGACGTTTTTCAGTGCATTGCATGACCTATCTGGCTTGTTCTTCGTCATGCAATATGCACGCAATAACTAACCTCTGCGTGGTGAAAGGAAAACGCCTAAGACATGTTTCAGTGCATTGCATGACCTATCTGACTTTTTCCTGGTGATGCAATATGCACGCAATAACTAACCTCTGCGCAGTGAAAGAAAAACGCCTAAGACTTGTTTCAGTGCATTGCATGACCTATCTGACTTGTTCCTCGTCATGCAATTTGCACGCAATAACTAACCTATGCGTGGTGAAAGGAAAACGCCTAAGAAGTGTTTTCAGTGCATTGCATGACCTATCTGACTTGTTCCTCGTCATGAAATATGCACGCAATAACCTCTGCGCGGTGAAAGGAAAACGCCTAAGACGTGTTTCGTTTCAGTTTATTGCATGACTTATCTGACTTGTTCCTCGTCATGCAATACGCACGCAATAAATAACCTCTGCGCGGTGAAAGGAAAACGCCTAAGACTTGTTTCAGTGCATTGCATGACCTATCTGACTTGTTCCTCGTCATGCAATATGCAAGCAATAACCTCTGCGTGGTGAAAGGAAAACGCCTTAGACGTGTTTCGTTTTAGTGCATTGCATGACTTGTTCCTCGTCATGCAATATGCACGCAATAACTAACCTCTGCGTGGTGAAAGGAAAACGCCTAAGACGTGTTTCAGTGCATTGCATGACCTATCTGACTTGTTCCTCGTCATGCAATATGCACGCAATAACTAACCTCTGCGCGGTGAAAGGAAAAAGCCCAAGACGTGTTTCAGTGCATTGCATGACTTATCTTACTTGTTCCTTGTCATGCAATATGCACGCAATAACTAAACTCTGTGCAGTGAAAGGAAAACGCCTAAGATGTTTTTCAGTGCATTGCATGACCTGACTTGTTCCTCGTCCTGCAATATGCATGCAATAACTCTCCTCTGCGAGCTGAATGGAAAACTCCTAAGACGTTTTTCAGTGCATTGCATGACCTATCTGACTTGTTCCTCGTCGTGCAATATGCATGCAAGAAATAAACTCTGCGTGGTGAAAGGAAAACGCCTAAGACGTGTTTCAGTGCATTGCATGACCTATCTGGCTTGTTCTTCGTCATGCAATATGCACGCAATAAATAACCTCTGCGCAGTGAAAGGAAAACGCCTAAGACTTGTTTCAGTGCATTGCATGACCTATCTGACTTGTTCATCGTCATGCAATATGCAAGCAATAACCTCTGCGTGGTGAAAGGAAAACGCCTAAGACGTGTTTCGTTTCACTGCATTGCATGACTTGTTCCTCGTCATGCAATATGCACGCAATAAATAACCTCTGCGCGGTGAAAGGAAAAAGCCTAAGACGTGTTTCAATGCATTGCATGACCTATCTGACTTGTTCCTCATCATGCAATATGCACGCAATAACTAACCTCTGCGCGGTGAAAGGAAAAAGCCTAAGACGTGTTTCAATGCATTGCATGACTTATCTTACTTGTTCCTTGTCATGCAATATGCACGCAATAACTAAACTCTGTGCAGTGAAAGGAAAACGCCTAAGATGTGTTTCAGTGCATTGCATGACCTGACTTGTTCCTCGTCATGCAATGTGCATGCAATAACTCTCCTCTGCGAGGTGAATGGAAAACACCTAAGACGTGTTTCAGTGCATTGCATGACCTATCTGACTTGTTCCTCGTCCTGCAATACGCACGCAATAACTAACCTCTGCGCGGTGAAAGGAAAACGCCTAAGACGTTTTTCAGTGCATTGCATGACCTATCTGACTTGATCCTCGTCATGCAATATGCATGCAATAACTAACCTCTGCGCGGTGAAAGGAAAACGCCTAAGACATGTTTCAGTGCATTGCATGACCTATCTGACTTGTTCCTGGTGATGCAATATGCACGCAATAACTAACCTCTGCGCAGTGAAAGAAAAACGCCTAAGACTTGTTTCAGTGCATTGCATGACCTATCTGACTTGTTCCTCGTCATGCAATTTGCACGCGATAACTAACCTATGCGTGGTGAAAGGAGAACGCCTAAAAAGTGTTTTCAGTGCATTGCCTGACCTATCTGAATTGTTCCTCGTCATGAAATATGCACGCAATAACCTCTGCGCGGTGAAAGGAAAACGCCTAAGACGTGTTTCGTTTCAGTTTATTGCATGACTTATCTGACTTGTTCCTCGTCATGCTATATGCACGCAATAAATAACCTCTGCGCGGTGAAAGGAAAACGCCTAAGACTTGTTTCAGTGCATTGCATGACCTATCTGACTTGTTCCTCGTCATGCAATATGCAAGCAATAACCTCTGCGTGGTGAAAGGAAAACGCCTTAGACGTGTTTCGTTTCAGTGCATTGCATGACTTGTTCCTCGTCATGCAATATGCACGCAATAACTAACCTCTGCGCGGTGAAAGGAAAACGCCTAAGACGTGTTTCAGTGCATTGCATGACCTATCTGACTTGTTCCTCGTCATGCAATATGCACGCAATAACTAACCTCTGCGCGGTGAAAGGAAAAAGCCTAAGACGTGTTTCAGTGCATTGCATGACTTATCTTACTTGTTCCTTGTCATGCAATATGCACGCAATAACTAAACTCTGTGCAGTGAAAGGAAAACGCCTAAGATGTTTTTCAGTGCATTGCATGACCTGACTTGTTCCTCGTCCTGCAATATGCAAGCAATAACTCTCCTCTGCGAGCTGAATGGAAAACTCCTAAGACGTTTTTCAGTGCATTGCATGACCTATCTGACTTGTTCCTCGTCGTGCAATATGCATGCAAGAAATAAACTCTGCGTGGTGAAAGGAAAACGCCTAAGACGTGTTTCAGTGCATTGCATGACCTATCTGGCTTGTTCTTCGTCATGCAATATGCACGCAATAAATAACCTCTGCGCGGTGAAAGGAAAACGCCTAAGACTTGTTTCAGTGCATTGCATGACCTATCTGACTTGTTCATCGTCATGCAATATGGAAGCAATAACCTCTGCGTGGTGAAAGGAAAACGGCTAAGACGTGTTTCGTTTCAGTGCATTGCATGACTTGTTCCTCGTCATGCAATATGCACGCAAGAACTAAACTCTGCTCAGTGAAAGGAAAACGCCTAAGACTTGTTTCAGTGCATTGCATGACCTATCTGACTTGTTCCTCGTCATGCAATATGCACGCAATAACTAACCTCTGCGTGGTGAAAGGAAAACGCATAAGACGTGTTTTTCAGTGCATTGCATGACCTATCTGACTTGTTCCTCGTCATGCAATATGCACGCAATAACTAACCTCTGCGCGGTGAAAGGAAAAAGCCTAAGACGTGTTTCAGTGCATTGCATGACTTATCTGACTTGTTCCTCGTCATGCAATATGCAAGCAATAACCTCTGCGCGGTAAGAGGAAAACGCCTAAGACGTGTTTCGTTTCAGTGCATTGCATGACTTATCTGACTTGTTCCTCTTCATGCAATATGCACGCAATAAATAACCTCTGCGCTGTGAAAGGAAACGCCTAAGACTTGTTTCAGTGCATTGCATGACCTATTTGACTTGTTCCTAGTCATGCAATATGCACGCAATAACTAACCTCTGCGTGGTGAAAGGAAAACGCCTAAGACGTGTTTCAGTGCATTGCATGACCTATCTGACTTGTTTCTCGTCATGCAATATGCACGCAATAACTAACCTCTGCTCGGTGAAAGGAAAAAGCGTGTTTCAGTGCATTGCATGAGTTATCTTACTTGTTCCTTGTCTTGCAATTTGCACGCAATAACTAAACTCTGTGCAGTAAAAGGATAACGCCTAAGATGTGTTTCAGTGCATTGCAGGACCTGACTTGTTCCTCGTCATGCAATATGCAAACAATAACTCTCCTCTGCGAGGTGATTGGAAAACGCCAAAGACGTGTTTCAGTGCATTGCATGACCTATCTGGCTTGTTCTTCGTCATGCAATATGCACGCAATAACTAACCTCTGCGTGGTGAAAGGAAAATGCCTAAGACATGTTTAAGTGCATTGCATGACCTATCTGACTTGTTCCTCGTTATGCAATATGCACGCAAGAACTAAACTCTGCTCAGTGAAAGGAAAACGCCTAAGACTTGTTTCAGTGCATTGCATGACCTATCTGACTTGTTCCTCGTCATGCAATATGCACGCAATAAATAACTTCTGCGCGGTGAAAGGAAAACGCCTAAGACTTGTTTCAGTGCATTGCATGACCTATCTGACTTGTTCCTCGTCATGCAATATGCAGGCAAGAACTAATCTCTGCGCAGTGAAAGGAAAACGCCTAAGACATGTTTCAGTGCATTGCATGATCTATCTGACTTGTTCCTATTGATGCAATATGCATGCAAGAACTAAACTCTGCGCAGTGAAAAGAAAACGCCTAAGATGTGTTTCAGTGCATTATATGACCTGACTTGTTCCTCGTCATGCAATATGCATGCAATGACTCTCCTCTGCGAGGTGAATGGAAAACTCCTAAGACGTGTTTCAGTGCATTGCATGACCTATCTGATTTGTTCCTCTTCGTGCAATATGCACGCAATAACTAACCTCTGCGCGGTGAAAGGAAAACGCCTAAGACGTGTTTCAGTGCATTGCATGACCTATCTGACTTGTTCCTAGTCATGCAATAAGCACGCAATAACTAACCTCTGCGTGGTGAAAGGAAAACGCCTAAGAAGTGTTTCAGTGCATTACATGACCTATCTGACTTGTTCCTCGTCATGCAATATGCAAGCAATAACCTCTGCGCGGTGAGAGGAAAACGCCTAAGACGTGTTTCGTTTCAGTGCATTGCATGACTTATCTGACTTGTTCCTCGTCATGCAATATGCACGCAATAAATAACCTCTGCGCTGTGAAAGGAAAATGCCTAAGACTTGTTTCAGTGCATTGCATGACCTATCTGACTTGTTCCTCGTCATGCAATATGCAAGCAATAACCTCTGCGCGGTGAAAGGAAAACGCCTAAGACGTGTTTCGTTTCAGTGCATTGCATGACTTGTTCCTCGTCATGCAATATGCACGCAATAACTAACCTCTGCGCGGTGAAAGGAAAACGCCTAAGACGTGTTTCAGTGCATTGCATGACCTATCTGACTTGTTCCTCGTCATGCAATATGCACGCAATAACTAACCTCTGTGCAGTGAAAGGAAAACACCTAAGATGTGTTTCAGTGCATTGCAGGACCTGACTTGTTCCTCGTCATGCAATATGCAAACAATAACTCTCCTCTGCGAGGTGAATGGAAAACGCCTAAGACGTGTTTCAGGGCATTGCATGACCTATCTGGCTTGTTCTTCGTCATGCAATATGCACGCAATAACTAACCTCTGCGTGGTGAAAGGAAAACGCCTAAGACATGTTTAACTGCATTGCATGTCCTATTTGACTTGTTCCTCGTCATGCAATATGCACGCAATAACTAACCTCTGCGCAGTGAAAGAAAAACGCCTCAGACGTGTTTCAGTGCATTGCATGACCTCTCTGGCTTGTTCTTCGTCATGCAATATGCACGCAATAACTAACCTCTGCGTGGTGAAAGGAAAACACCTAAGACATGTTTCAGTGCATTGCATGTCCTAGCTGACTTGTTCCTCGTCATGCAATATGCACGCATTAACTAACGTATGCGGTGAAAGGAAACGCCTAAGACGTTATTCCGTGCATTGCATGACCTATCTGACTTGTTCCTCGTCATGCAATATGCACGCAAGAACTAAACTCTATGCAGTGAAAGGAAAACGCCTAAGATGTGTTTCATTGCATTGCATGACCTGACTTGTTCCTTGTCATGCAATATGCACGCAATAACTCTCCTCTGCGAGATGAATGGAAAACGCCTAAGACGTGTTTAAGTGCATTGCATGACCTATCTGACTTGTTCCTCGTCTTGCAATATATATGCAAGGACTAAACTCTACGCAGTGAAAGGAAAACGCCTAAGACGTGTTTCAGTGCATTGCATGACCTATATGGCTTGTTCTTCGTCATGCAATATGCAGCAATTACTAACCTCTGCGTGGTGAAAGGAAACGCCTAAGACATGTTTCAGTGCATTGCATGACCTATCTGACTTGTTCCTCGTCATGCAATATGCACGCAATAACTAACCCTTGCGCGGTGAAAGGAAAATGCCTCAGACGTGTTTCAGTGCATAGGATGACCTATCTGACTTGTTCCTCGTCATGCATTATGCACGCAAGAACTAAACTCTGCAAAGTGAAAGGAAAACGCCTAAGAAGATGTGTTTCAGTGGATTGCATGACCTGATTTGTTCCTCGTCATGCAATATGCATTCAATAACTATCCTCTGCGAGGTGAATGGAAAACACCTAAGACGTGTTTCAGTGCATTGCATGACCTGACTTGTTCCTCGTCATGCAATATGCATGCAATAACTATCCTCTGCGAGGTGAATGGAAAACACCTAAGACGTGTTTCAGGGCATTGCATGACCTATCTGACTTGTTCCTTGTCGTGCAATACGCATGCAAGATCTAAACTCTGCGCGGTGAAAGGAAAACGCCTAAGACGTGTTTCAGTGCATTGCAAGACCTATCTGACTTGTTCCTCGTCATGCAATAAGGCACGCAATAACCTCTTCGCGGTGAAAGGAAAACGCCTAAGACGTGTTTCAGTGCATTGCATGACCTATCTGACTTGTTCCTCGTCATGCAATATGCACGCAATAACTAAACTCTGCGCAGTGAAAGGAAAACGCCTAAGGGCCCGTTCACATATCGCGTCTTTTGCGCGCTCATGTTCATTATTTTAAATGGAGGCGCGCGGTATGCGCGCTCATAATGGAAGCGACGCGGTCGCGGTGCGACGCGCTCGTTTTTTCCAGGCGCGTCCGCGCCGCATCGAGATAAAAACATCTCAACTTTTCAGAATGCCGCAAGCGCACCGTAGGTCACGTAGGTAGATCTACAGAGAGTGCGGCTGATGGTTGCTTAGCAACGACAGACGCCACCGGAGCGCAACCGCCCAAGCGCTTCTTTGAAAAAAGGATAAAAACGCACACGCCTAGCGTTATCTACGCGTTTTTAGACGCGATATGTGAATCGGGCCTAAGACGTGTTTCAGTGCATTGCATGACCTATCTGACTCTGTTCCTCGTCATGCAATATGCACGCAATAACTAAACTCTGCGCAGTGAAAGGAAAACGCCTAAGACGTGTTTCAGTGCATTGCATGACTTATCTTACTTGTTCCTTGTCATGCAATATGCATGCAAGAACTAAACTCTGTGCGGTGAAAGGAAAACGCCTAAGACGTGTTTCAGTGCATTGCATGACCTATCTGACTTGTTCTTCGTCATGCAATATGCACGCAAAAACTAAACTCTGCGCAGTGAAAGGAAAACGCCTAAGATGTGTTTCAGTGCATTGCATGACCAGACTTGTTCCTCGTCATGCAATATGCATGCAATAACTCTCCTCTGCGAGGTGAATGGAAAACGCCTAAGACGTGTTTCAGTGCATTGCATGACCTATCTTACTTGTTCCTCGTCATGCAATATGCATGCAAGAACTAAACTCTGCGCAGTGAAACCAAAACGCCTAAAATGTGTTTCAGTGCATTGCCTGACCTGACTTGTTCCTCGTCATGCAATATGCACGCAATAACTACCCTCTGCGTGGTAAAAGGAAAACGCCTAAGACATTTTTCAGTGCATTGCATGAACTATCTGACTTGTTCCTCGTCATGCAATATGCACGAAATAACTAACCTCTGCGCGGTGAAAGGAAAACGCCTAAGACGTGTTTCAGTGCATTGCATGACCTATCTGACTTGTTCCTCGTTGCAATGAAAATATATAATGTGATTTTGCATGCATTTTTATTTTACAAACCAATTTATTTGTGCACAGACGAGAAAACATCATTTGAGATGTCACTTTACAATGCATGGTATAGCTATTGAGCTCATTTCTGTTAAAAGGGTCCTCAAAAGTTTTTAAACAAAATAAGTTTATAGACACATTATGATGATATATAAGCTATACAAAGGTTCCTTATTTGACCTATGGAACATAGTTCTGGCCCACAAGAACTAGATCTTAAACTTTCTAAACATGCTCATTGACTCATTTTGATGTGACTGAAGCCATACAAGAGTCCTTATTTTACCTAATGAACATATTAGCCACATGGATTGTTTAGATCTGACCCATTGAACTCATTTCTGGTCAAAGGGTATTTGATCGTTAGGTTACTATACATTGATATTTACTACTTATGATGTTGTATGAGCAGGAAGAAATGTGACTGAAATTTGACTGAACATGTATCTGTCCCAGGAGTTCCTGATATTGAACTTTCTATACATACTAAATAGACTACTTCATATGCTTCTAGAACTAGAGGTTGCAATTTGACCCACAAACATAGTCCTGGCCCAGGAGTACTAGGTCTCGAACTTTCTATAAATTCTCATAGACTCATTTTGATGCTTCTTAAGCCATATAGAATGTCCACATCTTATGTATTTAACTCTTTTCTGGTCAAAGGGTCCTCAAAAGTATTTAAACAAGAAAAACTATGAGACTCCTTCTGATATTACGTGAGCTATAGATAGGTTCCTTTTTGACCTACTGAACAGAGTTGTGGCACACGAGTACTTGATCTTGAATAGTCTAAACATACTCATTAACTCCTTTTGATGTTACTGAAGCCATACAAGAGTCCTTATTTTAACTACCTTTTGATGATACATAATCAAAATCAAAAATTGATTTGGGCCAGAAATCAATTGCCAAAAACTTTATAAAAACTCTATAGTAACCATTTGTGGACACTCCAACCTCCTAGAAACACCATAGGAACCACACAGACTACCATAGTAACCACATAAAACACCCTAGCAACCACCCAGAACACTCTAGCATCACTCTAGCAACCACCGAGCAACCAACGAGATCACCTTAGCAACACCTAACCAGACCACCCTAGCAACCGCCTAGCAACACCCTAGAGATCACCCAGAACTACCTCACAACAACCCAGCAACACCCTAGCAACCACACAGACTACCCTAACAACCGCCTAGCAACCATCCAGAACACTGTAGCAACCACTGGGAACACCTTAGCAACCGGGTCGTGAGATTTGCCACTGCAAGCACTACTTCACATTTTCTTCTGGAAATTTGCCATAAATATGTTCCTGGAGGTCAAAAATTGGCCTATGTATAGCTAATACAATATTAGAAGGAGTCTATAAGTTTATATTGTTATGGTAAAAGGTTCCTCAAAAGATTTCAAACAATATAAACATGAAATGTAATAAAATAATCGATTAGTTAAGAGCTAAATCATGCCAAAAACATAATAGAAACTCTATAGTAACTATAAAGTAACACTACCAACCACCTGGTAACACCATAGCAACGACCCAGAATACCATAGTAACCACCTAAAACACCCTAGCAACACCCTAGCAACCACCCAGAACACCCTAGCAGCAAACAAGAACACCCCAGTAACCACCTAGCAACACCCTAACAACCATCAAGAAAAACCTGGCAACCGCATAGCAACACCCTAGCAACATTAGCACCTTGGCAACCACCCAGAATACCCAAACAACCGCATACAAACACCATAGCAACCACCCAGAATACCCTAATAAATGCCTAGAAACCACAAACATCACCATAGCAACCACCCAGAAAACCCTAGCAACCGGGTGGTGAGATTTGCCACTTCAGGCTCCACTTCACATTTTCTTCTGTAAATGTGCATTAAATGTGTTCCTGGTGGTCAAAAAATGACCTATGTATATCTAATATAAAATCAGAAAGAGTCTAAAAGTTTATATTTTTTTAAACTTTTTGAGGAACCTTTGACCAGAAATGAGTTCATTGACATCATGAGAAGTAAATCCATCAGTATATGAACCCACAGATCAAGTACCCGTGGGACATAAATATGTTCTTGGAGGTCAAAAATTGACCTATGTATATCTTATATAACATCAGAAGGAGGTCAAATATTTATCTGGCTGAAATGACATCATGAGAAGTAAAGCTCTCGGTATATTAACCCAAAGATCAAATACCCATGGGCCATAAATGTGTTTCTGGAGGTCAAAAATTGATCTATGTATAGCTAATGTAACATCAGGAGTCTATAAGTTCATATTTGTTTAAAAACTTTTGAGGAACCTTTGACCAGAAATGAGTTTAATAGGTCAGATATGGACTTCTCTATGGCTTAGGAAGCATCTGTTTGAGTCTATGAGTTTATATGGAAAGTTCAAGATCAAGTACTTTTGGGCCAGAAATATGTTCAGTAGGTCAAATATCTTTCTGTCTGAAATGACATCATGAGAAGTAAAGCTCTCGGTATATTAGCCCAAAGATCAAATATCCGTATGCCATAAATGTGTTTCTGGAGTTCAAAAATTGACCTATGTATAGCTAATGTAACGTCAGGAGTCTATAAGTTTACATTGTTTAAAACATTTAAGGAACCTTTGACCAAAAATGATTTCAATAGTTCAGATATGGACTTCTCTATGGCTTAGGAAGCATCGACTGCAGTCCCTGAGTATGTAAGGAAAGTTCAAGATCAAGTACTTCTGGGCCATAAACATGTTCAGTAGGTCAAATATTTGTCTGGCTAAAATGACATCATGAGAAGTAAATCTCTCGGTATATTAACCAATAGATCAAGCACCCGTGTGCCATGCAAAGTGTTCCTGGAGGTCAAAAATTGACCTACGTAATAAAACATCAGAATGTTATATTACATAGTCTATGAGCATGTATGGAAAGTTCAAGATCAAGTACTTTTGGGCCAGAAAAATGTTCTTTACGTAAAATATTTTTTGGCTGAAATGACATCATGAGAAGTAAATCTCCAACCCACCAGAACACCCTAGCAACCACCTAGCAACACCCTAGCAACCACCGAGAACACCCTAGCAACAAACTAGAACACCCCAGCAACCATATGGCAACATTCTTGCAACCACCAGAAACACCCCAGCAACAGCCTAGCAACACCATAGCAACCACCCGGAACACCATAGCAATCAACCAGAATACCCCAAAAAACGCCTAGCAAACACCCAGAACACCGTAGCAACCTCCCAGAACACCTGAGAAACCAGGTGGTGAGATTTGCCGCTTCAAGGTCCACTTCACGTTTTCTTCTGGAAATGTGCCATAAATGTGTTCTTGAAGGTCAAAAATTGACCTTTGTATATCTAATAACATCAGAAGGAGTCTAAAAGTTTATATTGTTTTTAACTTTTTGAGGAACCTTTGACCAGAAAGAAGTTCAATAGGTCAGATATGGACTTCTCTATGGCTTAAGAAGCATCTGTAGGAGTCTATGAGTATGAATGGAAAGTACAAGATCAAGCACTTTTGGGCCAGAAATATGTTCAGTAGGTCAAATATCTTTCTGGCTGAAATGACATCATGAAAGTAAAGCTGTCGGTATTATTAACCAACAGATCAAGGACACCTGGGCAATAAATTTGTTCCAGGAGGTCAAAAATTGACCTATGTATTTCTAATATGATATCAGAAGGAGTCTAAAAGTTTATAATGTTTTAAATTTTTTGAGGAACCTTTGACCAGAAATGTGTTCAATAGGGCAGATATGGACTGACTTAGGAAGCATCGACTGGAGTCTCAGAAATATGTTCAATTGGTAAAATATCTGTCTGGCTGAATTGACATCATGAGAAGTAAAGCTCTCGGTATGTTAACCCAAAGATCAAAAACCCGTGGGCCATAAATGTGTTTCTGGAGGTCAAAAATTGACCTATGTATAGCTAATGTAACATCAGGAGTCTATGCGTTTATATTGTTTAAAACCTTTTGAAGAACCTTTTGACCAGAAATGAGTTCAATAGGTCAGATATGGACTTCTATGTATATGTAGGGAAGCATCTGTTGGAGTCTTTGATTATGTATGGAAAGTTCAAGATCACGTACTTTTGGGCCAGAAATATGTTCAGTAGGTCAAATATTTGTCTGGCTGAAATGACATCATGAGAAGTAAATCTCTCGGTATATTAACCCACAGATCAAGGAACCGTGGGCCATAAATGTGTTCCTGGAGGTCAAAAATTGACCTAAGTAAATATAACATCAGAAGGAGTCTATGAGTTCAAATCGTTTTAAACTTTTTGATTAACGTTTGACCAGAAATTAGTTCAAAAGGTCAGATATGGACTTTTCCATGGCTTAGGAAGCACCTTTTGGAGTCTATGAGTATGTATGGAAAGTTCAAGATCAAGTACTTTTGGGCCAGAAATATCTTCAGTAGGTCAAATTTATGTCTGGCTGAAATGTGTGTTTCATTGCAATACTTAAATTTTCTAACTTGTTCTTCTTTGCATTGAAAAGAAAAGATAAAACACAAGTGCTTTCCCATGCATTTCCATTCTACAACTAATTAATTTGTGTTTTGACGAGAAAACATTACAAAAGGGATCGATTTACAGTGCATACACTAACTTGTTCCTTTTTGCAACGAAGAGATTTGCGATGCATGTGCTTTAGGATTGCATTGTACATGCACGCAATAACTAACCTCTGTGCAACTAAAAGAAAACACCTAAGATGTGTTTCGATGCATTTGCATTGACCTATCTGAATTGTTCCTCGTTATGCCTATCCATGCGATAACTAACCTCTGAGCAATAAAAAGAAAACACCTAAGATGTGTTTCATTGCATTGCATGACCTTTCTAACTTGTTCCTCGTTACTTATATGCTCACAATAATAGACCTCTGTGCATTGAAAAGAAAACAACTAAGATGTGTTTCAATTGCATTGCAAGACATATCTAACTTCTTCCTCATTAGGCCTGTCCACGCAAAAACTAACCTCTGTGCAATTAAAAGAAAACACCTAAGATGTGTTTCATTGCATTGCATGACCTATCTAACCTGTTCGGTGAACGTGATTTCTTCAAGTACCACATGTTCCTGGATCAACATCATTGTTGATCCTGGATCAACTTTTCAATCAACCAAACAGATTTGAGGAACAAGTTTACAGTTTGTCAATTTTAGGCTTAGATTTAGAACCAGAGTGAAGTACTTAAACATCAGTGTCATTCACCTTTTGTATCTTCTGATAAGGGAAAAGTTATGAGTAGAGTTAGGTTTAGGGGTAGGTATTGGTTAAGGACAACATTTTGGGACAGGAATGTTGATCCAGGATCATCAAAATATGTTGATGCTGACCAACTTGTTCCTAAGTTATACATATGCACAAAAATAACTAAACTCTGAGCAATGAAAAGAAAACACCATAAGATGTGTTTCGTTGCATTGCATGATATATCTAACTTGTTTCTCGTTAATGCATATGCAAGCAATAACTAACCTCTGTGCGGTGAAAGGAAAACGCCTAAGACGTGTTTCATTGCATTGCAAGACCTATCTGAATCATTCCTCGTCATGCAATATGCACGCAATAACTAACCTCTGCGCGGTGAAAGAAAAACGCCTAAGACGTGTTTCAGTGCATTGCATGACCTATCTGACTTGTTCCTCGTCATGCAATATGCACGCAATAACTAACCTCTGCGCAGTGAAAGAAAAACGCCTAAGACGTGTTTCAGTGCATTGCATGACCTCTCTGGCTTGTTCTTCGTCATGCAATATGCACGCAATAACTAACCTCTGCGTGGTGAAAGGAAAACACCTAAGACATGTTTCAGTGCATTGCATGACCTATCTGACTTGTTCCTCGTCATGCAATATGCACGCATTAACTAACGTATGCGGTGAAAGGAAACGCCTAAGACGTTATTCCGTGCATTGCATGACCTATCTGACTTGTTCCTCGTCATGCAATATGCACGCAAGAACTAAACTCTATGCAGTGAAAGGAAAACGCCTAAGATGTGTTTCATTGCATTGCATGACCTGACTTGTTCCTTGTCATGCAATATGCACGCAATAACTCTCCTCTGCGAGATGAATGGAAAACGCCTAAGACGTGTTTAAGTGCATTGCATGACCTATCTGACTTGTTCCTCGTCTTGCAATATATATGCAAGGACTAAACTCTACGCAGTGAAAGGAAAACGCCTAAGACGTGTTTCAGTGCATTGCATGACCTATATGGCTTGTTCTTCGTCAGGCAATATGCAGCAATTACTAACCTCTGCGTGGTGAAAGGAAACGCCTAAGACATGTTTCAGTGCATTGCATGACCTATCTGACTTGTTCCTCGTCATGCAATATGCACGCAATAACTAACCCTTGCGCGGTGAAAGGAAAATGCCTCAGACGTGTTTCAGTGCATAGGATGACCTATCTGACTTGTTCCTCGTCATGCATTATGCACGCAAGAACTAAACTCTGCAAAGTGAAAGGAAAACGCCTAAGAAGATGTGTTTCAGTGGATTGCATGACCTGATTTGTTCCTCGTCATGCAATATGCATTCAATAACTATCCTCTGCGAGGTGAATGGAAAACACCTAAGACGTGTTTCAGTGCATTGCATGACCTGACTTGTTCCTCGTCATGCAATATGCATGCAATAACTATCCTCTGCGAGGTGAATGGAAAACACCTAAGACGTGTTTCAGGGCATTGCATGACCTATCTGACTTGTTCCTTGTCGTGCAATACGCATGCAAGATCTAAACTCTGCGCGGTGAAAGGAAAACGCCTAAGACGTGTTTCAGTGCATTGCAAGACCTATCTGACTTGTTCCTCGTCATGCAATAAGGCACGCAATAACCTCTTCGCGGTGAAAGGAAAACGCCTAAGACGTGTTTCAGTGCATTGCATGACCTATCTGACTTGTTCCTCGTCATGCAATATGCACGCAATAACTAAACTCTGCGCAGTGAAAGGAAAACGCCTAAGGGCCCGTTCACATATCGCGTCTTTTGCGCGCTCATGTTCATTATTTTAAATGGAGGCGCGCGGTATGCGCGCTCATAATGGAAGCGACGCGGTCGCGGTGCGACGCGCTCGTTTTTTCCAGGCGCGTCCGCGCCGCATCGAGATAAAAACATCTCAACTTTTCAGAATGCCGCAAGCGCACCGTAGGTCACGTAGGTAGATCTACAGAGAGTGCGGCTGATGGTTGCTT
Organism: Cyprinella venusta; assembly: GCA_038021265.1. Lineage (NCBI taxonomy): Eukaryota > Metazoa > Chordata > Actinopteri > Cypriniformes > Leuciscidae > Cyprinella > Cyprinella venusta. The sequence goes on from CM075885.1 coordinate 12,439,875, forward strand.
AGCAACGACAGACGCCACCGGAGCGCAACCGCCCAAGCGCTTCTTTGAAAAAAGGATAAAAACGCACACGCCTAGCGTTATCTACGCGTTTTTAGACGCGATATGTGAATCGGGCCTAAGACGTGTTTCAGTGCATTGCATGACCTATCTGACTCTGTTCCTCGTCATGCAATATGCACGCAATAACTAAACTCTGCGCAGTGAAAGGAAAACGCCTAAGACGTGTTTCAGTGCATTGCATGACTTATCTTACTTGTTCCTTGTCATGCAATATGCATGCAAGAACTAAACTCTGTGCGGTGAAAGGAAAACGCCTAAGACGTGTTTCAGTGCATTGCATGACCTATCTGACTTGTTCTTCGTCATGCAATATGCACGCAAAAACTAAACTCTGCGCAGTGAAAGGAAAACGCCTAAGATGTGTTTCAGTGCATTGCATGACCAGACTTGTTCCTCGTCATGCAATATGCATGCAATAACTCTCCTCTGCGAGGTGAATGGAAAACGCCTAAGACGTGTTTCAGTGCATTGCATGACCTATCTTACTTGTTCCTCGTCATGCAATAAGCATGCAAGAACTAAACTCTGCGCAGTGAAACCAAAACGCCTAAAATGTGTTTCAGTGCATTGCCTGACCTGACTTGTTCCTCGTCATGCAATATGCACGCAATAACTACCCTCTGCGTGGTAAAAGGAAAACGCCTAAGACATTTTTCAGTGCATTGCATGAACTATCTGACTTGTTCCTCGTCATGCAATATGCACGAAATAACTAACCTCTGCGCGGTGAAAGGAAAACGCCTAAGACGTGTTTCAGTGCATTGCATGACCTATCTGACTTGTTCCTCGTTGCAATGAAAATATATAATGTGATTTTGCATGCATTTTTATTTTACAAACCAATTTATTTGTGCACAGACGAGAAAACATCATTTGAGATGTCACTTTACAATGCATGGTATAGCTATTGAGCTCATTTCTTTTAAAAGGGTCCTCAAAAGTTTTTAAACAAAATAAGTTTATAGACACATTATGATGATATATAAGCTATACAAAGGTTCCTTATTTGACCTATGGAACATAGTTCTGGCCCACAAGAACTAGATCTTAAACTTTCTAAACATGCTCATTGACTCCTTTTGATGTGACTGAAGCCATACAAGAGTCCTTATTTTACCTAATGAACATATTAGCCACATGGATTGTTTAGATCTGACCCATTGAACTCATTTCTGGTCAAAGGGTATTTGATCGTTAGGTTACTATACATTGATATTTACTACTTATGATGTTGTATGAGCAGGAAGATATGTGACTGAAATTTGACTGAACATGTATCTGTCCCAGGAGTTCCTGATATTGAACTTTCTATACATACTAAATAGACTACTTCATATGCTTCTAGAACTAGAGGTTGCAATTTGACCCACAAACATAGTCCTGGCCCAGGAGTACTACGTCTCGAACTTTCTATAAATTCTCATAGACTCATTTTGATGCTTCTTAAGCCATATAGAATGTCCACATCTTATGTATTTAACTCTTTTCTGGTCAAAGGGTCCTCAAAAGTATTTAAACAAGAAAAACTATGAGACTCCTTCTGATATTACGTGAGCTATAGATAGGTTCCTTTTTGACCTACTGAACAGAGTTGTGGCACACGAGTACTTGATCTTGAATAGTCTAAACATACTCATTAACTCCTTTTGATGTTACTGAAGCCATACAAGAGTCCTTATTTTAACTACCTTTTGATGATACATAATCAAAATCAAAAATTGATTTGGGCCAGAAATCAATTGCCAAAAACTTTATAAAAACTCTATAGTAACCATTTGTGGACACTCCAACCTCCTAGAAACACCATAGGAACCACACAGACTACCATAGTAACCACATAAAACACCCTAGCAACCACCCAGAACACTCTAGCATCACTCTAGCAACCACCGAGCAACCAACGAGATCACCTTAGCAACACCTAACCAGACCACCCTAGCAACCGCCTAGCAACACCCTAGAGATCACCCAGAACTACCTCACAACAACCCAGCAACACCCTAGCAACCACACAGACTACCCTAACAACCGCCTAGCAACCATCCAGAACACTGTAGCAACCACTGGGAACACCTTAGCAACCGGGTCGTGAGATTTGCCACTGCAAGCACTACTTCACATTTTCTTCTGGAAATTTGCCATAAATATGTTCCTGGAGGTCAAAAATTGGCCTATGTATAGCTAATACAATATTAGAAGGAGTCTATAAGTTTATATTGTTATGGTAAAAGGTTCCTCAAAAGATTTCAAACAATATAAACATGAAATGTAATAAAATAATCGATTAGTTAAGAGCTAAATCATGCCAAAAACATAATAGAAACTCTATAGTAACTATAAAGTAACACTACCAACCACCTGGTAACACCATAGCAACGACCCAGAATACCATAGTAACCACCTAAAACACCCTAGCAACACCCTAGCAACCACCCAGAACACCCTAGCAGCAAACAAGAACACCCCAGTAACCACCTAGCAACACCCTAACAACCATCAAGAAAAACCTGGCAACCGCATAGCAACACCCTAGCAACATTAGCACCTTGGCAACCACCCAGAATACCCAAACAACCGCATACAAACACCATAGCAACCACCCAGAATACCCTAATAAATGCCTAGAAACCACAAACATCACCATAGCAACCACCCAGAAAACCCTAGCAACCGGGTGGTGAGATTTGCCACTTCAGGCTCCACTTCACATTTTCTTCTGTAAATGTGCATTAAATGTGTTCCTGGTGGTCAAAAAATGACCTATGTATATCTAATATAAAATCAGAAAGAGTCTAAAAGTTTATATTTTTTTAAACTTTTTGAGGAACCTTTGACCAGAAATGAGTTCATTGACATCATGAGAAGTAAATCCATCAGTATATGAACCCACAGATCAAGTACCCGTGGGACATAAATATGTTCTTGGAGGTCAAAAATTGACCTATGTATATCTTATATAACATCAGAAGGAGGTCAAATATTTATCTGGCTGAAATGACATCATGAGAAGTAAAGCTCTCGGTATATTAACCCAAAGATCAAATACCCATGGGCCATAAATGTGTTTCTGGAGTTCAAAAATTGATCTATGTATAGCTAATGTAACGTCAGGAGTCTATAAGTTTACATTGTTTAAAACATTTAAGGAACCTTTGACCAAAAATGATTTCAATAGTTCAGATATGGACTTCTCTATGGCTTAGGAAGCATCGACTGCAGTCCCTGAGTATGTAAGGAAAGTTCAAGATCAAGTACTTCTGGGCCATAAACATGTTCAGTAGGTCAAATATTTGTCTGGCTAAAATGACATCATGAGAAGTAAATCTCTCGGTATATTAACCAATAGATCAAGCACCCGTGTGCCGTGCAAAGTGTTCCTGGAGGTCAAAAATTGACCTACGTAATAAAACATCAGAATGTTATATTACATAGTCTATGAGCATGTATGGAAAGTTCAAGATCAAGTACTTTTGGGCCAGAAAAATGTTCTTTACGTAAAATATTTTTTGGCTGAAATGACATCATGAGAAGTAAATCTCCAACCCACCAGAACACCCTAGCAACCACCTAGCAACACCCTAGCAACCACCGAGAACACCCTAGCAACAAACTAGAACACCCCAGCAACCATATGGCAACATTCTTGCAACCACCAGAAACACCCCAGCAACAGCCTAGCAACACCATAGCAACCACCCGGAACACCATAGCAATCACCCAGAATACCCCAAAAAACGCCTAGCAAACACCCAGAACACCGTAGCAACCTCCCAGAACACCTGAGAAACCAGGTGGTGAGATTTGCCGCTTCAAGGTCCACTTCACGTTTTCTTCTGGAAATGTGCCATAAATGTGTTCTTGAAGGTCAAAAATTGACCTTTGTATATCTAATAACATCAGAAGGAGTCTAAAAGTTTATATTGTTTTTAACTTTTTGAGGAACCTTTGACCAGAAAGAAGTTCAATAGGTCAGATATGGACTTCTCTATGGCTTAAGAAGCATCTGTAGGAGTCTATGAGTATGAATGGAAAGTACAAGATCAAGCACTTTTGGGCCAGAAATATGTTCAGTAGGTCAAATATCTTTCTGGCTGAAATGACATCATGAAAGTAAAGCTGTCGGTATTATTAACCAACAGATCAAGGACACCTGGGCAATAAATTTGTTCCAGGAGGTCAAAAATTGACCTATGTATTTCTAATATGATATCAGAAGGAGTCTAAAAGTTTATAATGTTTTAAATTTTTTGAGGAACCTTTGACCAGAAATGTGTTCAATAGGGCAGATATGGACTGACTTAGGAAGCATCGACTGGAGTCTCAGAAATATGTTCAATTGGTAAAATATCTGTCTGGCTGAATTGACATCATGAGAAGTAAAGCTCTCGGTATGTTAACCCAAAGATCAAAAACCCGTGGGCCATAAATGTGTTTCTGGAGGTCAAAAATTGACCTATGTATAGCTAATGTAACATCAGGAGTCTATGCGTTTATATTGTTTAAAACCTTTTGAAGAACCTTTTGACCAGAAATGAGTTCAATAGGTCAGATATGGACTTCTATGTATATGTAGGGAAGCATCTGTTGGAGTCTTTGATTATGTATGGAAAGTTCAAGATCACGTACTTTTGGGCCAGAAATATGTTCAGTAGGTCAAATATTTGTCTGGCTGAAATGACATCATGAGAAGTAAATCTCTCGGTATATTAACCCACAGATCAAGGAACCGTGGGCCATAAATGTGTTCCTGGAGGTCAAAAATTGACCTAAGTAAATATAACAACAGAAGGAGTCTATGAGTTCAAATCGTTTTAAACTTTTTGATTAACGTTTGACCAGAAATTAGTTCAAAAGGTCAGATATGGACTTTTCCATGGCTTAGGAAGCACCTTTTGGAGTCTATGAGTATGTATGGAAAGTTCAAGATCAAGTACTTTTGGGCCAGAAATATCTTCAGTAGGTCAAATTTATGTCTGGCTGAAATGTGTGTTTCATTGCAATACTTAAATTTTCTAACTTGTTCTTCTTTGCATTGAAAAGAAAAGATAAAACACAAGTGCTTTCCCATGCATTTCCATTCTACAACTAATTAATTTGTGTTTTGACGAGAAAACATTACAAAAGGGATCGATTTACAGTGCATACACTAACTTGTTCCTTTTTGCAACGAAGAGATTTGCAATGCATGTGCTTTAGGATTGCATTGTACATGCACGCAATAACTAACCTCTGTGCAACTAAAAGAAAACACCTAAGATGTGTTTCGATGCATTTGCATTGACCTATCTGAATTGTTCCTCGTTATGCCTATCCATGCGATAACTAACCTCTGAGCAATAAAAAGAAAACACCTAAGATGTGTTTCATTGCATTGCATGACCTTTCTAACTTGTTCCTCGTTACTTATATGCTCACAATAATAGACCTCTGTGCATTGAAAAGAAAACAACTAAGATGTGTTTCAATTGCATTGCAAGACATATCTAACTTCTTCCTCATTAGGCCTGTCCACGCAAAAACTAACCTCTGTGCAATTAAAAGAAAACACCTAAGATGTGTTTCATTGCATTGCATGACCTATCTAACCTGTTCGGTGAACGTGATTTCTTCAAGTACCACATGTTCCTGGATCAACATCATTGTTGATCCTGGATCAACTTTTCAATCAACCAAACAGATTTGAGGAACAAGTTTACAGTTTGTCAATTTTAGGCTTAGATTTAGAACCAGAGTGAAGTACTTAAACATCAGTGTCATTCACCTTTTGTATCTTCTGATAAGGGAAAAGTTATGAGTAGAGTTAGGTTTAGGGGTAGGTATTGGTTAAGGACAACATTTTGGGACAGGAATGTTGATCCAGAATCATCAAAATATGTTGATGCTGACCAACTTGTTCCTAAGTTATACATATGCACAAAAATAACTAAACTCTGAGCAATGAAAAGAAAACACCATAAGATGTGTTTCGTTGCATTGCATGATATATCTAACTTGTTTCTCGTTAATGCATATGCAAGCAATAACTAACCTCTGTGCGGTGAAAGGAAAACGCCTAAGACGTGTTTCATTGCATTGCAAGACCTATCTGAATCATTCCTCGTCATGCAATATGCACGCAATAACTAACCTCTGCGCGGTGAAAGAAAAACGCCTAAGACGTGTTTCAGTGCATTGCATGACCTATCTGACTTGTTCCTCGTCATGCAATATGCACGCAATAACTAACCTCTGCGCAGTGAAAGAAAAACGCCTAAGACGTGTTTCAGTGCATTGCATGACCTCTCTGGCTTGTTCTTCGTCATGCAATATGCACGCAATAACTAACCTCTGCGTGGTGAAAGGAAAACACCTAAGACATGTTTCAGTGCATTGCATGACCTATCTGACTTGTTCCTCGTCATGCAATATGCACGCATTAACTAACGTATGCGGTGAAAGGAAACGCCTAAGACGTTATTCCGTGCATTGCATGACCTATCTGACTTGTTCCTCGTCATGCAATATGCACGCAAGAACTAAACTCTATGCAGTGAAAGGAAAACGCCTAAGATGTGTTTCATTGCATTGCATGACCTGACTTGTTCCTTGTCATGCAATATGCACGCAATAACTCTCCTCTGCGAGATGAATGGAAAACGCCTAAGACGTGTTTAAGTGCATTGCATGACCTATCTGACTTGTTCCTCGTCTTGCAATATATATGCAAGGACTAAACTCTACGCAGTGAAAGGAAAACGCCTAAGACGTGTTTCAGTGCATTGCATGACCTATCTGACTTGTTCCTCGTCATGCAATAAGGCACGCAATAACCTCTTCGCGGTGAAAGGAAAACGCCTAAGACGTGTTTCAGTGCATTGCATGACCTATCTGACTTGTTCCTCGTCATGCAATATGCACGCAATAACTAAACTCTGCGCAGTGAAAGGAAAACGCCTAAGGGCCCGTTCACATATCGCGTCCTTTGCGCGCTCATGTTCATTATTTTAAATGGAGGCGCGCGGTATGCGCGCTCATAATGGAAGCGACGCGGTCGCGGTGCGACGCGCTCGTTTTTTCCAGGCGCGTCCGCGCCGGATCGAGATAAAAACATCTCAACTTTTCAGAATGCCGCAAGCGCACCGTAGGTCACGTAGGTAGGTCTACAGAGAGTGCGGCTGATGGTTGCTTAGCAACGACAGACGCCACCGGAGCGCAACCGCCCAAGCGCTTCTTTGAAAAAAGGATAAAAACGCACATCCCTAGCGTTATCTACGCGTTTTTAGACGCGATATGTGAATCGGGCCTAAGACGTGTTTCAGTGCATTGCATGACCTATCTGACTCTGTTCCTCGTCATGCAATATGCACGCAATAACTAAACTCTGCGCAGTGAAAGGAAAACGCCTAAGACGTGTTTCAGTGCATTGCACGACTTATCTTACTTGTTCCTCGTCATGCAATATGTACGCAATAACTAACCTATGCGTGGTGAAAGGAAAACGCCTAAGACATATTTAAGTGCATTTCATGACCTATCTGACTTGTTCCTCGTCATGCAATATGCACGCAAGAACTAAACTCTGCGCTGTCAAAGGAAAACGCCTAAGATTTGTTTCAGTGCATTGCATGACCAAACTTGTTCCTCGTCATGCAATATGCTTGCAAGAACTCTCCTCTGCGAGGTGAATGGAAAACGCCTAAGACGTGTTTCAGTGCATTACATGACCTATCTGACTTGTTCTTCGTCATGCAATATGCATGCAAGAACTAAACTTTGCGCATTGAAAGGAAAACGCCTAAGATGTGTTTCAGTGCATTGCATGACCTGACTTGTTCCTCGTCATGCAATATGCACGTAATAACTCTCCTCTGCGAGGTGAATGGAAAACGCCTAAGACGTGTTTCAGTGCATTGCATGACCTTTCTGACTTGTTCCTCGTCATGCAATATGTACTCAAGAACTAAACTCTGCGCAGTGAAAGGAAAACATCTAAGACGTGTTTCAGTGCATTGCGAGACCTATCTGGCTTGTTTTTCGTCGTGCAATATGCAAGCAATATCTAACCTCTGCGTGGTGAAAGGAAAACGCTTAAAACATGTTTTAGTGCATTGTATGACCTATCTGACTTGTTCCTCGTCATGCAATATGCACGCAATAACTAACCTCTGCACGGTGAAAGGAAAACGACTGGGAACACCTTAGCAACCGGGTCGTGAGATTTGCCACTGCAAGCACTACTTCACATTTTCTTCTGGAAATTTGCCATAAATATGTTCCTGGAGGTCAAAAATTGGCCTATGTATAGCTAATACAATATTAGAAGGAGTCTATAAGTTTATATTGTTATGGTAAAAGGTTCCTCAAAAGATTTCAAACAATATAAACATGAAATGTAATAAAATAATCGATTAGTTAAGAGCTAAATCATGCCAAAAACATAATAGAAACTCTATAGTAACTATAAAGTAACACTACCAACCACCTGGTAACACCATAGCAACGACCCAGAATACCATAGTAACCACCTAAAACACCCTAGCAACACCCTAGCAACCACCCAGAACACCCTAGCAGCAAACAAGAACACCCCAGTAACCACCTAGCAACACCCTAACAACCATCAAGAAAAACCTGGCAACCGCATAGCAACACCCTAGCAACATTAGCACCTTGGCAACCACCCAGAATACCCAAACAACCGCATACAAACACCATAGCAACCACCCAGAATACCCTAATAAATGCCTAGAAACCACAAACATCACCATAGCAACCACCCAGAAAACCCTAGCAACCGGGTGGTGAGATTTGCCACTTCAGGCTCCACTTCACATTTTCTTCTGTAAATGTGCATTAAATGTGTTCCTGGTGGTCAAAAAATGACCTATGTATATCTAATATAAAATCAGAAAGAGTCTAAAAGTTTATATTTTTTTAAACTTTTTGAGGAACCTTTGACCAGAAATGAGTTCATTGACATCATGAGAAGTAAATCCATCAGTATATGAACCCACAGATCAAGTACCCGTGGGACATAAATATGTTCTTGGAGGTCAAAAATTGACCTATGTATATCTTATATAACATCAGAAGGAGGTCAAATATTTATCTGGCTGAAATGACATCATGAGAAGTAAAGCTCTCGGTATATTAACCCAAAGATCAAATACCCATGGGCCATAAATGTGTTTCTGGAGGTCAAAAATTGATCTATGTATAGCTAATGTAACATCAGGAGTCTATAAGTTCATATTTGTTTAAAAACTTTTGAGGAACCTTTGACCAGAAATGAGTTTAATAGGTCAGATATGGACTTCTCTATGGCTTAGGAAGCATCTGTTTGAGTCTATGAGTTTATATGGAAAGTTCAAGATCAAGTACTTTTGGGCCAGAAATATGTTCAGTAGGTCAAATATCTTTCTGTCTGAAATGACATCATGAGAAGTAAAGCTCTCGGTATATTAGCCCAAAGATCAAATATCCGTATGCCATAAATGTGTTTCTGGAGTTCAAAAATTGACCTATGTATAGCTAATGTAACGTCAGGAGTCTATAAGTTTACATTGTTTAAAACATTTAAGGAACCTTTGACCAAAAATGATTTCAATAGTTCAGATATGGACTTCTCTATGGCTTAGGAAGCATCGACTGCAGTCCCTGAGTATGTAAGGAAAGTTCAAGATCAAGTACTTCTGGGCCATAAACATGTTCAGTAGGTCAAATATTTGTCTGGCTAAAATGACATCATGAGAAGTAAATCTCTCGGTATATTAACCAATAGATCAAGCACCCGTGTGCCGTGCAAAGTGTTCCTGGAGGTCAAAAATTGACCTACGTAATAAAACATCAGAATGTTATATTACATAGTCTATGAGCATGTATGGAAAGTTCAAGATCAAGTACTTTTGGGCCAGAAAAATGTTCTTTACGTAAAATATTTTTTGGCTGAAATGACATCATGAGAAGTAAATCTCCAACCCACCAGAACACCCTAGCAACCACCTAGCAACACCCTAGCAACCACCGAGAACACCCTAGCAACAAACTAGAACACCCCAGCAACCATATGGCAACATTCTTGCAACCACCAGAAACACCCCAGCAACAGCCTAGCAACACCATAGCAACCACCCGGAACACCATAGCAATCACCCAGAATACCCCAAAAAACGCCTAGCAAACACCCAGAACACCGTAGCAACCTCCCAGAACACCTGAGAAACCAGGTGGTGAGATTTGCCGCTTCAAGGTCCACTTCACGTTTTCTTCTGGAAATGTGCCATAAATGTGTTCTTGAAGGTCAAAAATTGACCTTTGTATATCTAATAACATCAGAAGGAGTCTAAAAGTTTATATTGTTTTTAACTTTTTGAGGAACCTTTGACCAGAAAGAAGTTCAATAGGTCAGATATGGACTTCTCTATGGCTTAAGAAGCATCTGTAGGAGTCTATGAGTATGAATGGAAAGTACAAGATCAAGCACTTTTGGGCCAGAAATATGTTCAGTAGGTCAAATATCTTTCTGGCTGAAATGACATCATGAAAGTAAAGCTGTCGGTATTATTAACCAACAGATCAAGGACACCTGGGCAATAAATTTGTTCCAGGAGGTCAAAAATTGACCTATGTATTTCTAATATGATATCAGAAGGAGTCTAAAAGTTTATAATGTTTTAAATTTTTTGAGGAACCTTTGACCAGAAATGTGTTCAATAGGGCAGATATGGACTGACTTAGGAAGCATCGACTGGAGTCTCAGAAATATGTTCAATTGGTAAAATATCTGTCTGGCTGAATTGACATCATGAGAAGTAAAGCTCTCGGTATGTTAACCCAAAGATCAAAAACCCGTGGGCCATAAATGTGTTTCTGGAGGTCAAAAATTGACCTATGTATAGCTAATGTAACATCAGGAGTCTATGCGTTTATATTGTTTAAAACCTTTTGAAGAACCTTTTGACCAGAAATGAGTTCAATAGGTCAGATATGGACTTCTATGTATATGTAGGGAAGCATCTGTTGGAGTCTTTGATTATGTATGGAAAGTTCAAGATCACGTACTTTTGGGCCAGAAATATGTTCAGTAGGTCAAATATTTGTCTGGCTGAAATGACATCATGAGAAGTAAATCTCTCGGTATATTAACCCACAGATCAAGGAACCGTGGGCCATAAATGTGTTCCTGGAGGTCAAAAATTGACCTAAGTAAATATAACATCAGAAGGAGTCTATGAGTTCAAATCGTTTTAAACTTTTTGATTAACGTTTGACCAGAAATTAGTTCAAAAGGTCAGATATGGACTTTTCCATGGCTTAGGAAGCACCTTTTGGAGTCTATGAGTATGTATGGAAAGTTCAAGATCAAGTACTTTTGGGCCAGAAATATCTTCAGTAGGTCAAATTTATGTCGGCTGAAATGTGTGTTTCATTGCAATACTTAAATTTTCTAACTTGTTCTTCTTTGCATTGAAAAGAAAAGATAAAACACAAGTGCTTTCCCATGCATTTCCATTCTACAACTAATTAATTTGTGTTTTGACGAGAAAACATTACAAAAGGGATCGATTTAAAGTGCATACACTAACTTGTTCCTTTTTGCAACGAAGAGATTTGCAATGCATGTGCTTTAGGATTGCATTGTACATGCACGCAATAACTAACCTCTGTGCAACTAAAAGAAAACACCTAAGATGTGTTTCGATGCATTTGCATTGACCTATCTGAATTGTTCCTCGTTATGCCTATCCATGCGATAACTAACCTCTGAGCAATAAAAAGAAAACACCTAAGATGTGTTTCATTGCATTGCATGACCTTTCTAACTTGTTCCTCGTTACTTATATGCTCACAATAATAGACCTCTGTGCATTGAAAAGAAAACAACTAAGATGTGTTTCAATTGCATTGCAAGACATATCTAACTTCTTCCTCATTAGGCCTGTCCACGCAAAAACTAACCTCTGTGCAATTAAAAGAAAACACCTAAGATGTGTTTCATTGCATTGCATGACCTATCTAACCTGTTCGGTGAACGTGATTTCTTCAAGTACCACATGTTCCTGGATCAACATCATTGTTGATCCTGGATCAACTTTTCAATCAACCAAACAGATTTGAGGAACAAGTTTACAGTTTGTCAATTTTAGGCTTAGATTTAGAACCAGAGTGAAGTACTTAAACATCAGTGTCATTCACCTTTTGTATCTTCTGATAAGGGAAAAGTTATGAGTAGAGTTAGGTTTAGGGGTAGGTATTGGTTAAGGACAACATTTTGGGACAGGAATGTTGATCCAGAATCATCAAAATATGTTGATGCTGACCAACTTGTTCCTAAGTTATACATATGCACAAAAATAACTAAACTCTGAGCAATGAAAAGAAAACACCATAAGATGTGTTTCGTTGCATTGCATGATATATCTAACTTGTTTCTCGTTAATGCATATGCAAGCAATAACTAACCTCTGTGCGGTGAAAGGAAAACGCCTAAGACGTGTTTCATTGCATTGCAAGACCTATCTGAATCATTCCTCGTCATGCAATATGCACGCAATAACTAACCTCTGCGCGGTGAAAGAAAAACGCCTAAGACGTGTTTCAGTGCATTGCATGACCTATCTGACTTGTTCCTCGTCATGCAATATGCACGCAATAACTAACCTCTGCGCAGTGAAAGAAAAACGCCTAAGACGTGTTTCAGTGCATTGCATGACCTCTCTGGCTTGTTCTTCGTCATGCAATATGCACGCAATAACTAACCTCTGCGTGGTGAAAGGAAATCACCTAAGACATGTTTCAGTGCATTGCATGACCTATCTGACTTGTTCCTCGTCATGCAATATGCACGCATTAACTAACGTATGCGGTGAAAGGAAACGCCTAAGACGTTATTCCGTGCATTGCATGACCTATCTGACTTGTTCCTCGTCATGCAATATGCACGCAAGAACTAAACTCTATGCAGTGAAAGGAAAACGCCTAAGATGTGTTTCATTGCATTGCATGACCTGACTTGTTCCTTGTCATGCAATATGCACGCAATAACTCTCCTCTGCGAGATGAATGGAAAACGCCTAAGACGTGTTTAAGTGCATTGCATGACCTATCTGACTTGTTCCTCGTCTTGCAATATATATGCAAGGACTAAACTCTACGCAGTGAAAGGAAAACGCCTAAGACGTGTTTCAGTGCATTGCATGACCTATCTGACTTGTTCCTCGTCATGCAATAAGGCACGCAATAACCTCTTCGCGGTGAAAGGAAAACGCCTAAGACGTGTTTCAGTGCATTGCATGACCTATCTGACTTGTTCCTCGTCATGCAATATGCACGCAATAACTAAACTCTGCGCAGTGAAAGGAAAACGCCTAAGGGCCCGTTCACATATCGCGTCTTTTGCGCGCTCATGTTCATTATTTTAAATGGAGGCGCGCGGTATGCGCGCTCATAATGGAAGCGACGCGGTCGCGGTGCGACGCGCTCGTTTTTTCCAGGCGCGTCCGCGCCGGATCGAGATAAAAACATCTCAACTTTTCAGAATGCCGCAAGCGCACCGTAGGTCACGTAGGTAGGTCTACAGAGAGTGCGGCTGATGGTTGCTTAGCAACGACAGACGCCACCGGAGCGCAACCGCCCAAGCACTTCTTTGAAAAAAGGATAAAAACGCACATCCCTAGCGTTATCTACGCGTTTTTAGACGCGATATGTGAATCGGGCCTAAGACGTGTTTCAGTGCATTGCATGACCTATCTGACTCTGTTCCTCGTCATGCAATATGCACGCAATAACTAAACTCTGCGCAGTGAAAGGAAAACGCCTAAGACGTGTTTCAGTGCATTGCACGACTTATCTTACTTGTTCCTCGTCATGCAATATGTACGCAATAACTAACCTATACGTGGTGAAAGGAAAACGCCTAAGACATATTTAAGTGCATTTCATGACCTATCTGACTTGTTCCTCGTCATGCAATATGCACGCAAGAACTAAACTCTGCGCTGTCAAAGGAAAACGCCTAAGATTTGTTTCAGTGCATTGCATGACCAAACTTGTTCCTCGTCATGCAATATGCTTGCAAGAACTCTCCTCTGCGAGGTGAATGGAAAACGCCTAAGACGTGTTTCAGTGCATTACATGACCTATCTGACTTGTTCTTCGTCATGCAATATGCATGCAAGAACTAAACTTTGCGCATTGAAAGGAAAACGCCTAAGATGTGTTTCAGTGCATTGCATGACCTGACTTGTTCCTCGTCATGCAATATGCACGTAATAACTCTCCTCTGCGAGGTGAATGGAAAACGCCTAAGACGTGTTTCAGTGCATTGCATGACCTTTCTGACTTGTTCCTCGTCATGCAATATGTACTCAAGAACTAAACTCTGCGCAGTGAAAGGAAAACATCTAAGACGTGTTTCAGTGCATTGCGAGACCTATCTGGCTTGTTTTTCGTCGTGCAATATGCAAGCAATATCTAACCTCTGCGTGGTGAAAGGAAAACGCTTAAAACATGTTTTAGTGCATTGTATGACCTATCTGACTTGTTCCTCGTCATGCAATATGCACGCAATAACTAACCTCTGCACGGTGAAAGGAAAACGACTGGGAACACCTTAGCAACCGGGTCGTGAGATTTGCCACTGCAAGCACTACTTCACATTTTCTTCTGGAAATTTGCCATAAATATGTTCCTGGAGGTCAAAAATTGGCCTATGTATAGCTAATACAATATTAGAAGGAGTCTATAAGTTTATATTGTTATGGTAAAAGGTTCCTCAAAAGATTTCAAACAATATAAACATGAAATGTAATAAAATAATCGATTAGTTAAGAGCTAAATCATGCCAAAAACATAATAGAAACTCTATAGTAACTATAAAGTAACACTACCAACCACCTGGTAACACCATAGCAACGACCCAGAATACCATAGTAACCACCTAAAACACCCTAGCAACACCCTAGCAACCACCCAGAACACCCTAGCAGCAAACAAGAACACCCCAGTAACCACCTAGCAACACCCTAACAACCATCAAGAAAAACCTGGCAACCGCATAGCAACACCCTAGCAACATTAGCACCTTGGCAACCACCCAGAATACCCAAACAACCGCATACAAACACCATAGCAACCACCCAGAATACCCTAATAAATGCCTAGAAACCACAAACATCACCATAGCAACCACCCAGAAAACCCTAGCAACCGGGTGGTGAGATTTGCCACTTCAGGCTCCACTTCACATTTTCTTCTGTAAATGTGCATTAAATGTGTTCCTGGTGGTCAAAAAATGACCTATGTATATCTAATATAAAATCAGAAAGAGTCTAAAAGTTTATATTTTTTTAAACTTTTTGAGGAACCTTTGACCAGAAATGAGTTCATTGACATCATGAGAAGTAAATCCATCAGTATATGAACCCACAGATCAAGTACCCGTGGGACATAAATATGTTCTTGGAGGTCAAAAATTGACCTATGTATATCTTATATAACATCAGAAGGAGGTCAAATATTTATCTGGCTGAAATGACATCATGAGAAGTAAAGCTCTCGGTATATTAACCCAAAGATCAAATACCCATGGGCCATAAATGTGTTTCTGGAGGTCAAAAATTGATCTATGTATAGCTAATGTAACATCAGGAGTCTATAAGTTCATATTTGTTTAAAAACTTTTGAGGAACCTTTGACCAGAAATGAGTTTAATAGGTCAGATATGGACTTCTCTATGGCTTAGGAAGCATCTGTTTGAGTCTATGAGTTTATATGGAAAGTTCAAGATCAAGTACTTTTGGGCCAGAAATATGTTCAGTAGGTCAAATATCTTTCTGTCTGAAATGACATCATGAGAAGTAAAGCTCTCGGTATATTAGCCCAAAGATCAAATATCCGTATGCCATAAATGTGTTTCTGGAGTTCAAAAATTGACCTATGTATAGCTAATGTAACGTCAGGAGTCTATAAGTTTACATTGTTTAAAACATTTAAGGAACCTTTGACCAAAAATGATTTCAATAGTTCAGATATGGACTTCTCTATGGCTTAGGAAGCATCGACTGCAGTCCCTGAGTATGTAAGGAAAGTTCAAGATCAAGTACTTCTGGGCCATAAACATGTTCAGTAGGTCAAATATTTGTCTGGCTAAAATGACATCATGAGAAGTAAATCTCTCGGTATATTAACCAATAGATCAAGCACCCGTGTGCCGTGCAAAGTGTTCCTGGAGGTCAAAAATTGACCTACGTAATAAAACATCAGAATGTTATATTACATAGTCTATGAGCATGTATGGAAAGTTCAAGATCAAGTACTTTTGGGCCAGAAAAATGTTCTTTACGTAAAATATTTTTTGGCTGAAATGACATCATGAGAAGTAAATCTCCAACCCACCAGAACACCCTAGCAACCACCTAGCAACACCCTAGCAACCACCGAGAACACCCTAGCAACAAACTAGAACACCCCAGCAACCATATGGCAACATTCTTGCAACCACCAGAAACACCCCAGCAACAGCCTAGCAACACCATAGCAACCACCCGGAACACCATAGCAATCACCCAGAATACCCAAAAAAACGCCTAGCAAACACCCAGAACACCGTAGCAACCTCCCAGAACACCTGAGAAACCAGGTAGTGAGATTTGCCGCTTCAAGGTCCACTTCACGTTTTCTTCTGGAAATGTGCCATAAATGTGTTCTTGAAGGTCAAAAATTGACCTTTGTATATCTAATAACATCAGAAGGAGTCTAAAAGTTTATATTGTTTTTAACTTTTTGAGGAACCTTTGACCAGAAAGAAGTTCAATAGGTCAGATATGGACTTCTCTATGGCTTAAGAAGCATCTGTAGGAGTCTATGAGTATGAATGGAAAGTACAAGATCAAGCACTTTTGGGCCAGAAATATGTTCAGTAGGTCAAATATCTTTCTGGCTGAAATGACATCATGAAAGTAAAGCTGTCGGTATTATTAACCAACAGATCAAGGACACCTGGGCAATAAATTTGTTCCAGGAGGTCAAAAATTGACCTATGTATTTCTAATATGATATCAGAAGGAGTCTAAAAGTTTATAATGTTTTAAATTTTTTGAGGAACCTTTGACCAGAAATGTGTTCAATAGGGCAGATATGGACTGACTTAGGAAGCATCGACTGGAGTCTCAGAAATATGTTCAATTGGTAAAATATCTGTCTGGCTGAATTGACATCATGAGAAGTAAAGCTCTCGGTATGTTAACCCAAAGATCAAAAACCCGTGGGCCATAAATGTGTTTCTGGAGGTCAAAAATTGACCTATGTATAGCTAATGTAACATCAGGAGTCTATGCGTTTATATTGTTTAAAACCTTTTGAAGAACCTTTTGACCAGAAATGAGTTCAATAGGTCAGATATGGACTTCTATGTATATGTAGGGAAGCATCTGTTGGAGTCTTTGATTATGTATGGAAAGTTCAAGATCACGTACTTTTGGGCCAGAAATATGTTCAGTAGGTCAAATATTTGTCTGGCTGAAATGACATCATGAGAAGTAAATCTCTCGGTATATTAACCCACAGATCAAGGAACCGTGGGCCATAAATGTGTTCCTGGAGGTCAAAAATTGACCTAAGTAAATATAACATCAGAAGGAGTCTATGAGTTCAAATCGTTTTAAACTTTTTGATTAACGTTTGACCAGAAATTAGTTCAAAAGGTCAGATATGGACTTTTCCATGGCTTAGGAAGCACCTTTTGGAGTCTATGAGTATGTATGGAAAGTTCAAGATCAAGTACTTTTGGGCCAGAAATATCTTCAGTAGGTCAAATTTATGTCTGGCTGAAATGTGTGTTTCATTGCAATACTTAAATTTTCTAACTTGTTCTTCTTTGCATTGAAAAGAAAAGATAAAACACAAGTGCTTTCCCATGCATTTCCATTCTACAACTAATTAATTTGTGTTTTGACGAGAAAACATTACAAAAGGGATCGATTTACAGTGCATACACTAACTTGTTCCTTTTTGCAACGAAGAGATTTGCAATGCATGTGCTTTAGGATTGCATTGTACATGCACGCAATAACTAACCTCTGTGCAACTAAAAGAAAACACCTAAGATGTGTTTCGATGCATTTGCATTGACCTATCTGAATTGTTCCTCGTTATGCCTATCCATGCGATAACTAACCTCTGCGCAATAAAAAGAAAACACCTAAGATGTGTTTCATTGCATTGCATGACCTTTCTAACTTGTTCCTCGTTACTTATATGCTCACAATAATAGACCTCTGTGCATTGAAAAGAAAACAACTAAGATGTGTTTCAATTGCATTGCAAGACATATCTAACTTCTTCCTCATTAGGCCTGTCCACGCAAAAACTAACCTCTGTGCAATTAAAAGAAAACACCTAAGATGTGTTTCATTGCATTGCATGACCTATCTAACCTGTTCGGTGAACGTGATTTCTTCAAGTACCACATGTTCCTGGATCAACATCATTGTTGATCCTGGATCAACTTTTCAATCAACCAAACAGATTTGAGGAACAAGTTTACAGTTTGTCAATTTTAGGCTTAGATTTAGAACCAGAGTGAAGTACTTAAACATCAGTGTCATTCACCTTTTGTATCTTCTGATAAGGGAAAAGTTATGAGTAGAGTTAGGTTTAGGGGTAGGTATTGGTTAAGGACAACATTTTGGGACAGGAATGTTGATCCAGGATCATCAAAATATGTTGATGCTGACCAACTTGTTCCTAAGTTATACATATGCACAAAAATAACTAAACTCTGAGCAATGAAAAGAAAACACCATAAGATGTGTTTCGTTGCATTGCATGATATATCTAACTTGTTTCTCGTTAATGCATATGCAAGCAATAACTAACCTCTGTGCGGTGAAAGGAAAACGCCTAAGACGTGTTTCATTGCATTGCAAGACCTATCTGAATCATTCCTCGTCATGCAATATGCACGCAATAACTAACCTCTGCGCGGTGAAAGAAAAACACCTAAGACGTGTTTCAGTGCATTGCATGACCTATCTGACTTGTTCCTCGTCATGCAATATGCACGCAATAACTAACCTCTGCGCAGTGAAAGAAAAACGCCTAAGACGTGTTTCAGTGCATTGCATGACCTCTCTGGCTTGTTCTTCGTCATGCAATATGCACGCAATAACTAACCTCTGCGTGGTGAAAGGAAAACACCTAAGACATGTTTCAGTGCATTGCATGACCTATCTGACTTGTTCCTCGTCATGCAATATGCACGCATTAACTAACGTATGCGGTGAAAGGAAACGCCTAAGACGTTATTCCGTGCATTGCATGACCTATCTGACTTGTTCCTCGTCATGCAATATGCACGCAAGAACTAAACTCTATGCAGTGAAAGGAAAACGCCTAAGACGTGTTTCAGTTTATTGCATGACCTATCTGACTCTCTTCCTCGTCATGCAATATGCACGCAATAACAAAACTCTGCGCAGTGAAAGGAAAACGCCTAAGACGTGTTTCAGTGCATTGCACGACTTATCTTACTTGTTCCTCGTCATGCAATATGCACGCAATAACTAACCTATGCGTGGTGAAAGGAAAACGCCTAAGACATGTTTAAGTGCATTTCATGACCTATCTGACTTGTTCCTCGTCATGCAATATGCACGCAAGAACTAAACTCTGCGCTGTCAAAGGAAAACACCTAAGATTTGTTTCAGTGCATTGCATGACCAAACTTGTTCCTCGTCATGCAATATGCTTGCAAGAACTCTCCTCTGCGAGGTGAATGGAAAACGCCTAAGACGTGTTTCAGTGCATAGGATGACCTATCTGACTTGTTCCTCGTCATGCATTATGCACGCAAGAACTAAACTCTGCAAAGTGAAAGGAAAACGCCTAAGATGTGTTTCAGTGCATTGCATGACCTGACTTGTTCCTCGTCATGCAATATGCACGTAATAACTCTCCTCTGCGAGGTGAATGGAAAACGCCTAAGACGTGTTTCAGTGCATTGCATGACCTATCTGACTTGTTCCTCGTCATGCAATATGTACTCAAGAACTAAACTCTGCGCAGTGAAAGGAAAACATCTAAGACGTGTTTCAGTGCATTGCGAGACCTATCTGGCTTGTTTTTCGTCATGCAATATGCACACAATAACTAACCTCTGCACGGTGAAAGGAAAACGCCTAAGACGTGTTTCAGTGCATTGCATGAACTATCTGACTTGTTCCTCGTCATGCAACATGCACGAAATAACTAACCTCTGCGCGGTGAAAGGAAAACGCCTAAGACGTGTTTCAGTGCATTGCATGACCTATCTGACTTGTTCCTCGTCATGCAATATGCATGCAAGAACTAAACTCTGTGCGGTGAAAGGAAAACGCCTAAGACGTGTTTCAGTGCATTGCATGACCTATCTGACTTGTTCCTCGTCATGCAATATGCACGCAAAAACTAAACTCTGCGCAGTGAAAGGAAAACGCCTAAGATGTGTTTCAGTGCATTGCATGACCAGACTTGTTCCTCGTCATGCAATATGCATGCAATAACTCTCCTCTGCGAGGTGAATGGAAAACGCCTAAGACGTGTTTCAGTGCATTGCATGACCTATCTGACTTGTTCCTCGTCATGCAATATGCATGCAAGAACTAAACTCTGCGCAGTGAAACCAAAACGCCTAAAATGTGTTTCAGTGCATTGCCTGACCTGACTTGTTCCTCGTCATGCAATATGCACGCAATAACTACCCTCTGCGTGGTAAAAGGAAAACGCCTAAGACATTTTTCAGTGCATTGCATGAACTATCTGACTTGTTCCTCGTCATGCAATATGCACGAAATAACTAACCTCTGCGCGGTGAAAGGAAAACGCCTAAGACGTGTTTCAGTGCATTGCATGACCTATCTGACTTGTTCCTCGTTGCAATGAAAATATATAATGTGATTTTGCATGCATTTTTATTTTACAAACCAATTTATTTGTGCACAGACGAGAAAACATCATTTGAGATGTCACTTTACAATGCATGGTATAGCTATTGAGCTCATTTCTGTTAAAAGGGTCCTCAAAAGTTTTTAAACAAAATAAGTTTATAGACACATTATGATGATATATAAGCTATACAAAGGTTCCTTATTTGACCTATGGAACATAGTTCTGGCCCACAAGAACTAGATCTTAAACTTTCTAAACATGCTCATTGACTCCTTTTGATGTGACTGAAGCCATACAAGAGTCCTTATTTTACCTAATGAACATATTAGCCACATGGATTGTTTAGATCTGACCCATTGAACTCATTTCTGGTCAAAGGGTATTTGATCGTTAGGTTACTATACATTGATATTTACTACTTATGATGTTGTATGAGCAGGAAGATATGTGACTGAAATTTGACTGAACATGTATCTGTCCCAGGAGTTCCTGATATTGAACTTTCTATACACACTAAATAGACTACTTCATATGCTTCTAGAACTAGAGGTTGCAATTTGACCCACAAACATAGTCCTGGCCCAGGAGTACTAGGTCTCGAACTTTCTATAAATTCTCATAGACTCATTTTGATGCTTCTTAAGCCATATAGAATGTCCACATCTTATGTATTTAACTCTTTTCTGGTCAAAGGGTCCTCAAAAGTATTTAAACAAGAAAAACTATGAGACTCCTTCTGATATTACGTGAGCTATAGATAGGTTCCTTTTTGACCTACTGAACAGAGTTGTGGCACACGAGTACTTGATCTTGAATAGTCTAAACATACTCATTAACTCCTTTTGATGTTACTGAAGCCATACAAGAGTCCTTATTTTAACTACCTTTTGATGATACATAATCAAAATCAAAAATTGATTTGGGCCAGAAATCAATTGCCAAAAACTTTATAAAAACTCTATAGTAACCATTTGTGGACACTCCAACCTCCTAGAAACACCATAGGAACCACACAGACTACCATAGTAACCACATAAAACACCCTAGCAACCACCCAGAACACTCTAGCATCACTCTAGCAACCACCGAGCAACCAACGAGATCACCTTAGCAACACCTAACCAGACCACCCTAGCAACCGCCTAGCAACACCCTAGAGATCACCCAGAACTACCTCGCAACAACCTAGCAACACCCTAGCAACCACACAGACTACCCTAACAACCGCCTAGCAACCATCCAGAACACTGTAGCAACCACTGGGAACACCTTAGCAACCGGGTCGTGAGATTTGCCACTGCAAGCACTACTTCACATTTTCTTCTGGAAATTTGCCATAAATATGTTCCTGGAGGTCAAAAATTGGCCTATGTATAGCTAATACAATATTAGAAGGAGTCTATAAGTTTATATTGTTATGGTAAAAGGTTCCTCAAAAGATTTCAAACAATATAAACATGAAATGTAATAAAATAATCGATTAGTTAAGAGCTAAATCATGCCAAAAACATAATAGAAACTCTATAGTAACTATAAAGTAACACTACCAACCACCTGGTAACACCATAGCAACGACCCAGAATACCATAGCCTAAAACCCCCTAGCAACACCCTAGCAACCACCCAGAACACCCTAGCAGCAAACAAGAACACCCCAGTAACCACCTAGCAACACCCTAACAACCATCAAGAAAAACCTGGCAACCGCATAGCAACACCCTAGCAACATTAGCACCTTGGCAACCACCCAGAATACCCAAACAACCGCATACAAACACCATAGCAACCACCCAGAATACCCTAATAAATGCCTAGAAACCACAAACATCACCATAGCAACCACCCAGAAAACCCTAGCAACCGGGTGGTGAGATTTGCCACTTCAGGCTCCACTTCACATTTTCTTCTGTAAATGTGCATTAAATGTGTTCCTGGTGGTCAAAAAATGACCTATGTATATCTAATATAAAATCAGAAAGAGTCTAAAAGTTTATATTTTTTAAAACTTTTTGAGGAACCTTTGACCAGAAATGAGTTCATTGACATCATGAGAAGTAAATCCATCAGTATATGAACCCACAGATCAAGTACCCGTGGGACATAAATATGTTCTTGGAGGTCAAAAATTGACCTATGTATATCTTATATAACATCAGAAGGAGGTCAAATATTTATCTGGCTGAAATGACATCATGAGAAGTAAAGCTCTCGGTATATTAACCCAAAGATCAAATACCCATGGGCCATAAATGTGTTTCTGGAGGTCAAAAATTGATCTATGTATAGCTAATGTAACATCAGGAGTCTATAAGTTCATATTTGTTTAAAAACTTTTGAGGAACCTTTGACCAGAAATGAGTTTAATAGGTCAGATATGGACTTCTCTATGGCTTAGGAAGCATCTGTATGAGTCTATGAGTTTCTATGGAAAGTTCAAGATCAAGTACTTTTGGGCCAGAAATATGTTCAGTAGGTCAAATATCTTTCTGTCTGAAATGACATCATGAGAAGTAAAGCTCTCGGTATATTAGCCCAAAGATCAAATATCCGTATGCCATAAATGTGTTTCTGGAGTTCAAAAATTGACCTATGTATAGCTAATGTAACGTCAGGAGTCTATAAGTTTACATTGTTTAAAACATTTAAGGAACCTTTGACCAAAAATGATTTCAATAGTTCAGATATGGACTTCTCTATGGCTTAGGAAGCATCGACTGCAGTCCCTGAGTATGTAAGGAAAGTTCAAGATCAAGTACTTCTGGGCCATAAACATGTTCAGTAGGTCAAATATTTGTCTGGCTAAAATGACATCATGAGAAGTAAATCTCTCGGTATATTAACCAATAGATCAAGCACCCGTGTGCCGTGCAAAGTGTTCCTGGAGGTCAAAAATTGACCTACGTAATAAAACATCAGAATGTTATATTACATAGTCTATGAGCATGTATGGAAAGTTCAAGATCAAGTACTTTTGGGCCAGAAAAATGTTCTTTACGTAAAATATTTTTTGGCTGAAATGACATCATGAGAAGTAAATCTCCAACCCACCAGAACACCCTAGCAACCACCTAGCAACACCCTAGCAACCACCGAGAACACCCTAGCAACAAACTAGAACACCCCAGCAACCATATGGCAACATTCTTGCAACCACCAGAAACACCCCAGCAACAGCCTAGCAACACCATAGCAACCACCCGGAACACCATAGCAATCACCCAAAATACCCCAAAAAACGCCTAGCAAACACCCAGAACACCGTAGCAACCTCCCAGAACACCTGAGAAACCAGGTGGTGAGATTTGCCGCTTCAAGGTCCACTTCACGTTTTCTTCTGGAAATGTGCCATAAATGTGTTCTTGAAGGTCAAAAATTGACCTTTGTATATCTAATAACATCAGAAGGAGTCTAAAAGTTTATATTGTTTTTAACTTTTTGAGGAACCTTTGACCAGAAAGAAGTTCAATAGGTCAGATATGGACTTCTCTATGGCTTAAGAAGCATCTGTAGGAGTCTATGAGTATGAATGGAAAGTACAAGATCAAGCACTTTTGGGCCAGAAATATGTTCAGTAGGTCAAATATCTTTCTGGCTGAAATGACATCATGAAAGTAAAGCTGTCGGTATTATTAACCAACAGATCAAGGACACCTGGGCAATAAATTTGTTCCAGGAGGTCAAAAATTGACCTATGTATTTCTAATATGATATCAGAAGGAGTCTAAAAGTTTATAATGTCACTAACTTGTTCCTTTTTGCAACGAAGAGATTTGCAATGCATGTGCTTTAGGATTGCATTGTACATGCACGCAATAACTAACCTCTGTGCAACTAAAAGAAAACACCTAAGATGTGTTTCGATGCATTTGCATTGACCTATCTGAATTGTTCCTCGTTATGCCTATCCATGCGATAACTAACCTCTGCGCAATAAAAAGAAAACACCTAAGATGTGTTTCATTGCATTGCATGACCTTTCTAACTTGTTCCTCGTTACTTATATGCTCACAATAATAGACCTCTGTGCATTGAAAAGAAAACAACTAAGATGTGTTTCAATTGCATTGCAAGACATATCTAACTTCTTCCTCATTAGGCCTGTCCACGCAAAAACTAACCTCTGTGCAATTAAAAGAAAACACCTAAGATGTGTTTCATTGCATTGCATGACCTATCTAACCTGTTCGGTGAACGTGATTTCTTCAAGTACCACATGTTCCTGGATCAACATCATTGTTGATTCTGGATCAACTTTTCAATCAACCAAACAGATTTGAGGAACAAGTTTACAGTTTGTCAATTTTAGGCTTAGATTTAGAACCAGAGTGAAGTACTTAAACATCAGTGTCATTCACCTTTTGTATCTTCTGATAAGGGAAAAGTTATGAGTAGAGTTAGGTTTAGGGGTAGGTATTGGTTAAGGACAACATTTTGGGACAGGAATGTTGATCCAGGATCATCAAAATATGTTGATCCAGGACCACTTACTTGAAAAAAATGATGCTGACCAACTTGTTCCTAAGTTATACATATGCACAAAAATAACTAAACTCTGAGCAATGAAAAGAAAACACCATAAGATGTGTTTCGTTGCATTGCATGATATATCTAACTTGTTTCTCGTTAATGCATATGCAAGCAATAACTAACCTCTGTGCGGTGAAAGGAAAACGCCTAAGACGTGTTTCATTGCATTGCAAGACCTATCTGAATCATTCCTCGTCATGCAATATGCACGCAATAACTAACCTCTGCGCGGTGAAAGAAAAACGCCTAAGACGTGTTTCAGTGCATTGCATGACCTATCTGACTTGTTCCTCGTCATGCAATATGCACGCAATAACTAACCTCTGCGCAGTGAAAGAAAAACGCCTAAGACGTGTTTCAGTGCATTGCATGACCTCTCTGGCTTGTTCTTCGTCATGCAATATGCACGCAATAACTAACCTCTGCGTGGTGAAAGGAAAACACCTAAGACATGTTTCAGTGCATTGCATGACCTATCTGACTTGTTCCTCGTCATGCAATATGCACGCATTAACTAACGTATGCGGTGAAAGGAAACGCCTAAGACGTTATTCCGTGCATTGCATGACCTATCTGACTTGTTCCTCGTCATGCAATATGCACGCAAGAACTAAACTCTATGCAGTGAAAGGAAAACGCCTAAGACGTGTTTCAGTTTATTGCATGACCTATCTGACTCTGTTCCTCGTCATGCAATATGCACGCAATAACAAAACTCTGCGCAGTGAAAGGAAAACGCCTAAGACGTGTTTCAGTGCATTGCACGACTTATCTTACTTGTTCCTCGTCATGCAATATGCACGCAATAACTAACCTATGCGTGGTGAAAGGAAAACGCCTAAGACATGTTTAAGTGCATTTCATGACCTATCTGACTTGTTCCTCGTCATGCAATATGCACGCAAGAACTAAACTCTGCGCTGTCAAAGGAAAACACCTAAGATTTGTTTCAGTGCATTGCATGACCAAACTTGTTCCTCGTCATGCAATATGCTTGCAAGAACTCTCCTCTGCGAGGTGAATGGAAAACGCCTAAGACGTGTTTCAGTGCATAGGATGACCTATCTGACTTGTTCCTCGTCATGCATTATGCACGCAAGAACTAAACTCTGCAAAGTGAAAGGAAAACGCCTAAGATGTGTTTCAGTGCATTGCATGACCTGACTTGTTCCTCGTCATGCAATATGCACGTAATAACTCTCCTCTGCGAGGTGAATGGAAAACGCCTAAGACGTGTTTCAGTGCATTGCATGACCTATCTGACTTGTTCCTCGTCATGCAATATGTACTCAAGAACTAAACTCTGCGCAGTGAAAGGAAAACATCTAAGACGTGTTTCAGTGCATTGCGAGACCTATCTGGCTTGTTTTTCGTCATGCAATATGCACACAATAACTAACCTCTGCACGGTGAAAGGAAAACGCCTAAGACGTGTTTCAGTGCATTGCATGAACTATCTGACTTGTTCCTCGTCATGCAACATGCACGAAATAACTAACCTCTGCGCGGTGAAAGGAAAACGCCTAAGACGTGTTTCAGTGCATTGCATGACCTATCTGACTTGTTCCTCGTCATGCAATATGCATGCAAGAACTAAACTCTGTGCGGTGAAAGGAAAACGCCTAAGACGTGTTTCAGTGCATTGCATGACCTATCTGACTTGTTCCTCGTCATGCAATATGCACGCAAAAACTAAACTCTGCGCAGTGAAAGGAAAACGCCTAAGATGTGTTTCAGTGCATTGCATGACCAGACTTGTTCCTCGTCATGCAATATGCATGCAATAACTCTCCTCTGCGAGGTGAATGGAAAACGCCTAAGACGTGTTTCAGTGCATTGCATGACCTATCTGACTTGTTCCTCGTCATGCAATATGCATGCAAGAACTAAACTCTGCGCAGTGAAACCAAAACGCCTAAAATGTGTTTCAGTGCATTGCCTGACCTGACTTGTTCCTCGTCATGCAATATGCACGCAATAACTACCCTCTGCGTGGTAAAAGGAAAACGCCTAAGACATTTTTCAGTGCATTGCATGAACTATCTGACTTGTTCCTCGTCATGCAATATGCACGAAATAACTAACCTCTGCGCGGTGAAAGGAAAACGCCTAAGACGTGTTTCAGTGCATTGCATGACCTATCTGACTTGTTCCTCGTTGCAATGAAAATATATAATGTGATTTTGCATGCATTTTTATTTTACAAACCAATTTATTTGTGCACAGACGAGAAAACATCATTTGAGATGTCACTTTACAATGCATGGTATAGCTATTGAGCTCATTTCTGTTAAAAGGGTCCTCAAAAGTTTTTAAACAAAATAAGTTTATAGACACATTATGATGATATATAAGCTATACAAAGGTTCCTTATTTGACCTATGGAACATAGTTCTGGCCCACAAGAACTAGATCTTAAACTTTCTAAACATGCTCATTGACTCCTTTTGATGTGACTGAAGCCATACAAGAGTCCTTATTTTACCTAATGAACATATTAGCCACATGGATTGTTTAGATCTGACCCATTGAACTCATTTCTGGTCAAAGGGTATTTGATCGTTAGGTTACTATACATTGATATTTACTACTTATGATGTTGTATGAGCAGGAAGATATGTGACTGAAATTTGACTGAACATGTATCTGTCCCAGGAGTTCCTGATATTGAACTTTCTATACACACTAAATAGACTACTTCATATGCTTCTAGAACTAGAGGTTGCAATTTGACCCACAAACATAGTCCTGGCCCAGGAGTACTAGGTCTCGAACTTTCTATAAATTCTCATAGACTCATTTTGATGCTTCTTAAGCCATATAGAATGTCCACATCTTATGTATTTAACTCTTTTCTGGTCAAAGGGTCCTCAAAAGTATTTAAACAAGAAAAACTATGAGACTCCTTCTGATATTACGTGAGCTATAGATAGGTTCCTTTTTGACCTACTGAACAGAGTTGTGGCACACGAGTACTTGATCTTGAATAGTCTAAACATACTCATTAACTCCTTTTGATGTTACTGAAGCCATACAAGAGTCCTTATTTTAACTACCTTTTGATGATACATAATCAAAATCAAAAATTGATTTGGGCCAGAAATCAATTGCCAAAAACTTTATAAAAACTCTATAGTAACCATTTGTGGACACTCCAACCTCCTAGAAACACCATAGGAACCACACAGACTACCATAGTAACCACATAAAACACCCTAGCAACCACCCAGAACACTCTAGCATCACTCTAGCAACCACCGAGCAACCAACGAGATCACCTTAGCAACACCTAACCAGACCACCCTAGCAACCGCCTAGCAACACCCTAGAGATCACCCAGAACTACCTCGCAACAACCTAGCAACACCCTAGCAACCACACAGACTACCCTAACAACCGCCTAGCAACCATCCAGAACACTGTAGCAACCACTGGGAACACCTTAGCAACCGGGTCGTGAGATTTGCCACTGCAAGCACTACTTCACATTTTCTTCTGGAAATTTGCCATAAATATGTTCCTGGAGGTCAAAAATTGGCCTATGTATAGCTAATACAATATTAGAAGGAGTCTATAAGTTTATATTGTTATGGTAAAAGGTTCCTCAAAAGATTTCAAACAATATAAACATGAAATGTAATAAAATAATCGATTAGTTAAGAGCTAAATCATGCCAAAAACATAATAGAAACTCTATAGTAACTATAAAGTAACACTACCAACCACCTGGTAACACCATAGCAACGACCCAGAATACCATAGCCTAAAACCCCCTAGCAACACCCTAGCAACCACCCAGAACACCCTAGCAGCAAACAAGAACACCCCAGTAACCACCTAGCAACACCCTAACAACCATCAAGAAAAACCTGGCAACCGCATAGCAACACCCTAGCAACATTAGCACCTTGGCAACCACCCAGAATACCCAAACAACCGCATACAAACACCATAGCAACCACCCAGAATACCCTAATAAATGCCTAGAAACCACAAACATCACCATAGCAACCACCCAGAAAACCCTAGCAACCGGGTGGTGAGATTTGCCACTTCAGGCTCCACTTCACATTTTCTTCTGTAAATGTGCATTAAATGTGTTCCTGGTGGTCAAAAAATGACCTATGTATATCTAATATAAAATCAGAAAGAGTCTAAAAGTTTATATTTTTTAAAACTTTTTGAGGAACCTTTGACCAGAAATGAGTTCATTGACATCATGAGAAGTAAATCCATCAGTATATGAACCCACAGATCAAGTACCCGTGGGACATAAATATGTTCTTGGAGGTCAAAAATTGACCTATGTATATCTTATATAACATCAGAAGGAGGTCAAATATTTATCTGGCTGAAATGACATCATGAGAAGTAAAGCTCTCGGTATATTAACCCAAAGATCAAATACCCATGGGCCATAAATGTGTTTCTGGAGGTCAAAAATTGATCTATGTATAGCTAATGTAACATCAGGAGTCTATAAGTTCATATTTGTTTAAAAACTTTTGAGGAACCTTTGACCAGAAATGAGTTTAATAGGTCAGATATGGACTTCTCTATGGCTTAGGAAGCATCTGTATGAGTCTATGAGTTTCTATGGAAAGTTCAAGATCAAGTACTTTTGGGCCAGAAATATGTTCAGTAGGTCAAATATCTTTCTGTCTGAAATGACATCATGAGAAGTAAAGCTCTCGGTATATTAGCCCAAAGATCAAATATCCGTATGCCATAAATGTGTTTCTGGAGTTCAAAAATTGACCTATGTATAGCTAATGTAACGTCAGGAGTCTATAAGTTTACATTGTTTAAAACATTTAAGGAACCTTTGACCAAAAATGATTTCAATAGTTCAGATATGGACTTCTCTATGGCTTAGGAAGCATCGACTGCAGTCCCTGAGTATGTAAGGAAAGTTCAAGATCAAGTACTTCTGGGCCATAAACATGTTCAGTAGGTCAAATATTTGTCTGGCTAAAATGACATCATGAGAAGTAAATCTCTCGGTATATTAACCAATAGATCAAGCACCCGTGTGCCGTGCAAAGTGTTCCTGGAGGTCAAAAATTGACCTACGTAATAAAACATCAGAATGTTATATTACATAGTCTATGAGCATGTATGGAAAGTTCAAGATCAAGTACTTTTGGGCCAGAAAAATGTTCTTTACGTAAAATATTTTTTGGCTGAAATGACATCATGAGAAGTAAATCTCCAACCCACCAGAACACCCTAGCAACCACCTAGCAACACCCTAGCAACCACCGAGAACACCCTAGCAACAAACTAGAACACCCCAGCAACCATATGGCAACATTCTTGCAACCACCAGAAACACCCCAGCAACAGCCTAGCAACACCATAGCAACCACCCGGAACACCATAGCAATCACCCAAAATACCCCAAAAAACGCCTAGCAAACACCCAGAACACCGTAGCAACCTCCCAGAACACCTGAGAAACCAGGTGGTGAGATTTGCCGCTTCAAGGTCCACTTCACGTTTTCTTCTGGAAATGTGCCATAAATGTGTTCTTGAAGGTCAAAAATTGACCTTTGTATATCTAATAACATCAGAAGGAGTCTAAAAGTTTATATTGTTTTTAACTTTTTGAGGAACCTTTGACCAGAAAGAAGTTCAATAGGTCAGATATGGACTTCTCTATGGCTTAAGAAGCATCTGTAGGAGTCTATGAGTATGAATGGAAAGTACAAGATCAAGCACTTTTGGGCCAGAAATATGTTCAGTAGGTCAAATATCTTTCTGGCTGAAATGACATCATGAAAGTAAAGCTGTCGGTATTATTAACCAACAGATCAAGGACACCTGGGCAATAAATTTGTTCCAGGAGGTCAAAAATTGACCTATGTATTTCTAATATGATATCAGAAGGAGTCTAAAAGTTTATAATGTCACTAACTTGTTCCTTTTTGCAACGAAGAGATTTGCAATGCATGTGCTTTAGGATTGCATTGTACATGCACGCAATAACTAACCTCTGTGCAACTAAAAGAAAACACCTAAGATGTGTTTCGATGCATTTGCATTGACCTATCTGAATTGTTCCTCGTTATGCCTATCCATGCGATAACTAACCTCTGCGCAATAAAAAGAAAACACCTAAGATGTGTTTCATTGCATTGCATGACCTTTCTAACTTGTTCCTCGTTACTTATATGCTCACAATAATAGACCTCTGTGCATTGAAAAGAAAACAACTAAGATGTGTTTCAATTGCATTGCAAGACATATCTAACTTCTTCCTCATTAGGCCTGTCCACGCAAAAACTAACCTCTGTGCAATTAAAAGAAAACACCTAAGATGTGTTTCATTGCATTGCATGACCTATCTAACCTGTTCGGTGAACGTGATTTCTTCAAGTACCACATGTTCCTGGATCAACATCATTGTTGATTCTGGATCAACTTTTCAATCAACCAAACAGATTTGAGGAACAAGTTTACAGTTTGTCAATTTTAGGCTTAGATTTAGAACCAGAGTGAAGTACTTAAACATCAGTGTCATTCACCTTTTGTATCTTCTGATAAGGGAAAAGTTATGAGTAGAGTTAGGTTTAGGGGTAGGTATTGGTTAAGGACAACATTTTGGGACAGGAATGTTGATCCAGGATCATCAAAATATGTTGATCCAGGACCACTTACTTGAAAAAAATGATGCTGACCAACTTGTTCCTAAGTTATACATATGCACAAAAATAACTAAACTCTGAGCAATGAAAAGAAAACACCATAAGATGTGTTTCGTTGCATTGCATGATATATCTAACTTGTTTCTCGTTAATGCATATGCAAGCAATAACTAACCTCTGTGCGGTGAAAGGAAAACGCCTAAGACGTGTTTCATTGCATTGCAAGACCTATCTGAATCATTCCTCGTCATGCAATATGCACGCAATAACTAACCTCTGCGCGGTGAAAGAAAAACGCCTAAGACGTGTTTCAGTGCATTGCATGACCTATCTGACTTGTTCCTCGTCATGCAATATGCACGCAATAACTAACCTCTGCGCAGTGAAAGAAAAACGCCTAAGACGTGTTTCAGTGCATTGCATGACCTCTCTGGCTTGTTCTTCGTCATGCAATATGCACGCAATAACTAACCTCTGCGTGGTGAAAGGAAAACACCTAAGACATGTTTCAGTGCATTGCATGACCTATCTGACTTGTTCCTCGTCATGCAATATGCACGCATTAACTAACGTATGCGGTGAAAGGAAACGCCTAAGACGTTATTCCGTGCATTGCATGACCTATCTGACTTGTTCCTCGTCATGCAATATGCACGCAAGAACTAAACTCTATGCAGTGAAAGGAAAACGCCTAAGACGTGTTTCAGTTTATTGCATGACCTATCTGACTCTGTTCCTCGTCATGCAATATGCACGCAATAACAAAACTCTGCGCAGTGAAAGGAAAACGCCTAAGACGTGTTTCAGTGCATTGCACGACTTATCTTACTTGTTCCTCGTCATGCAATATGCACGCAATAACTAACCTATGCGTGGTGAAAGGAAAACGCCTAAGACATGTTTAAGTGCATTTCATGACCTATCTGACTTGTTCCTCGTCATGCAATATGCACGCAAGAACTAAACTCTGCGCTGTCAAAGGAAAACACCTAAGATTTGTTTCAGTGCATTGCATGACCAAACTTGTTCCTCGTCATGCAATATGCTTGCAAGAACTCTCCTCTGCGAGGTGAATGGAAAACGCCTAAGACGTGTTTCAGTGCATAGGATGACCTATCTGACTTGTTCCTCGTCATGCATTATGCACGCAAGAACTAAACTCTGCAAAGTGAAAGGAAAACGCCTAAGATGTGTTTCAGTGCATTGCATGACCTGACTTGTTCCTCGTCATGCAATATGCACGTAATAACTCTCCTCTGCGAGGTGAATGGAAAACGCCTAAGACGTGTTTCAGTGCATTGCATGACCTATCTGACTTGTTCCTCGTCATGCAATATGTACTCAAGAACTAAACTCTGCGCAGTGAAAGGAAAACATCTAAGACGTGTTTCAGTGCATTGCGAGACCTATCTGGCTTGTTTTTCGTCATGCAATATGCAAGCAATATCTAACCTCTGCGTGGTGAAAGGAAAACGCTTAAAACATGTTTTAGTGCATTGTATGACCTATCTGACTTGTTCCTCGTCATGCAATATGCACACAATAACTAACCTCTGCACGGTGAAAGGAAAACGCCTAAGACGTGTTTCAGTGCATTGCATGAACTATCTGACTTGTTCCTCGTCATGCAACATGCACGAAATAACTAACCTCTGCGCGGTGAAAGGAAAACGCCTAAGACGTGTTTCAGTGCATTGCATGACCTATCTGACTTGTTCCTCGTCATGCAATATGCATGCAAGAACTAAACTCTGTGCGGTGAAAGGAAAACGCCTAAGACGTGTTTCAGTGCATTGCATGACCTATCTGACTTGTTCCTCGTCATGCAATATGCACGCAAAAACTAAACTCTGCGCAGTGAAAGGAAAACGCCTAAGATGTGTTTCAGTGCATTGCATGACCAGACTTGTTCCTCGTCATGCAATATGCATGCAATAACTCTCCTCTGCGAGGTGAATGGAAAACGCCTAAGACGTGTTTCAGTGCATTGCATGACCTATCTGACTTGTTCCTCGTCATGCAATATGCATGCAAGAACTAAACTCTGCGCAGTGAAACCAAAACGCCTAAAATGTGTTTCAGTGCATTGCCTGACCTGACTTGTTCCTCGTCATGCAATATGCACGCAATAACTACCCTCTGCGTGGTAAAAGGAAAACGCCTAAGACATTTTTCAGTGCATTGCATGAACTATCTGACTTGTTCCTCGTCATGCAATATGCACGAAATAACTAACCTCTGCGCGGTGAAAGGAAAACGCCTAAGACGTGTTTCAGTGCATTGCATGACCTATCTGACTTGTTCCTCGTTGCAATGAAAATATATAATGTGATTTTGCATGCATTTTTATTTTACAAACCAATTTATTTGTGCACAGACGAGAAAACATCATTTGAGATGTCACTTTACAATGCATGGTATAGCTATTGAGCTCATTTCTGTTAAAAGGGTCCTCAAAAGTTTTTAAACAAAATAAGTTTATAGACACATTATGATGATATATAAGCTATACAAAGGTTCCTTATTTGACCTATGGAACATAGTTCTGGCCCACAAGAACTAGATCTTAAACTTTCTAAACATGCTCATTGACTCCTTTTGATGTGACTGAAGCCATACAAGAGTCCTTATTTTACCTAATGAACATATTAGCCACATGGATTGTTTAGATCTGACCCATTGAACTCATTTCTGGTCAAAGGGTATTTGATCGTTAGGTTACTATACATTGATATTTACTACTTATGATGTTGTATGAGCAGGAAGATATGTGACTGAAATTTGACTGAACATGTATCTGTCCCAGGAGTTCCTGATATTGAACTTTCTATACACACTAAATAGACTACTTCATATGCTTCTAGAACTAGAGGTTGCAATTTGACCCACAAACATAGTCCTGGCCCAGGAGTACTAGGTCTCGAACTTTCTATAAATTCTCATAGACTCATTTTGATGCTTCTTAAGCCATATAGAATGTCCACATCTTATGTATTTAACTCTTTTCTGGTCAAAGGGTCCTCAAAAGTATTTAAACAAGAAAAACTATGAGACTCCTTCTGATATTACGTGAGCTATAGATAGGTTCCTTTTTGACCTACTGAACAGAGTTGTGGCACACGAGTACTTGATCTTGAATAGTCTAAACATACTCATTAACTCCTTTTGATGTTACTGAAGCCATACAAGAGTCCTTATTTTAACTACCTTTTGATGATACATAATCAAAATCAAAAATTGATTTGGGCCAGAAATCAATTGCCAAAAACTTTATAAAAACTCTATAGTAACCATTTGTGGACACTCCAACCTCCTAGAAACACCATAGGAACCACACAGACTACCATAGTAACCACATAAAACACCCTAGCAACCACCCAGAACACTCTAGCATCACTCTAGCAACCACCGAGCAACCAACGAGATCACCTTAGCAACACCTAACCAGACCACCCTAGCAACCGCCTAGCAACACCCTAGAGATCACCCAGAACTACCTCGCAACAACCTAGCAACACCCTAGCAACCACACAGACTACCCTAACAACCGCCTAGCAACCATCCAGAACACTGTAGCAACCACTGGGAACACCTTAGCAACCGGGTCGTGAGATTTGCCACTGCAAGCACTACTTCACATTTTCTTCTGGAAATTTGCCATAAATATGTTCCTGGAGGTCAAAAATTGGCCTATGTATAGCTAATACAATATTAGAAGGAGTCTATAAGTTTATATTGTTATGGTAAAAGGTTCCTCAAAAGATTTCAAACAATATAAACATGAAATGTAATAAAATAATCGATTAGTTAAGAGCTAAATCATGCCAAAAACATAATAGAAACTCTATAGTAACTATAAAGTAACACTACCAACCACCTGGTAACACCATAGCAACGACCCAGAATACCATAGCCTAAAACCCCCTAGCAACACCCTAGCAACCACCCAGAACACCCTAGCAGCAAACAAGAACACCCCAGTAACCACCTAGCAACACCCTAACAACCATCAAGAAAAACCTGGCAACCGCATAGCAACACCCTAGCAACATTAGCACCTTGGCAACCACCCAGAATACCCAAACAACCGCATACAAACACCATAGCAACCACCCAGAATACCCTAATAAATGCCTAGAAACCACAAACATCACCATAGCAACCACCCAGAAAACCCTAGCAACCGGGTGGTGAGATTTGCCACTTCAGGCTCCACTTCACATTTTCTTCTGTAAATGTGCATTAAATGTGTTCCTGGTGGTCAAAAAATGACCTATGTATATCTAATATAAAATCAGAAAGAGTCTAAAAGTTTATATTTTTTAAAACTTTTTGAGGAACCTTTGACCAGAAATGAGTTCATTGACATCATGAGAAGTAAATCCATCAGTATATGAACCCACAGATCAAGTACCCGTGGGACATAAATATGTTCTTGGAGGTCAAAAATTGACCTATGTATATCTTATATAACATCAGAAGGAGGTCAAATATTTATCTGGCTGAATGACATCATGAGAAGTAAAGCTCTCGGTATATTAACCCAAAGATCAAATACCCATGGGCCATAAATGTGTTTCTGGAGGTCAAAAATTGATCTATGTATAGCTAATGTAACATCAGGAGTCTATAAGTTCATATTTGTTTAAAAACTTTTGAGGAACCTTTGACCAGAAATGAGTTTAATAGGTCAGATATGGACTTCTCTATGGCTTAGGAAGCATCTGTTTGAGTCTATGAGTTTATATGGAAAGTTCAAGATCAAGTACTTTTGGGCCAGAAATATGTTCAGTAGGTCAAATATCTTTCTGTCTGAAATGACATCATGAGAAGTAAAGCTCTCGGTATATTAGCCCAAAGATCAAATATCCGTATGCCATAAATGTGTTTCTGGAGTTCAAAAATTGACCTATGTATAGCTAATGTAACGTCAGGAGTCTATAAGTTTACATTGTTTAAAACATTTAAGGAACCTTTGACCAAAAATGATTTCAATAGTTCAGATATGGACTTCTCTATGGCTTAGGAAGCATCGACTGCAGTCCCTGAGTATGTAAGGAAAGTTCAAGATCAAGTACTTCTGGGCCATAAACATGTTCAGTAGGTCAAATATTTGTCTGGCTAAAATGACATCATGAGAAGTAAATCTCTCGGTATATTAACCAATAGATCAAGCACCCGTGTGCCGTGCAAAGTGTTCCTGGAGGTCAAAAATTGACCTACGTAATAAAACATCAGAATGTTATATTACATAGTCTATGAGCATGTATGGAAAGTTCAAGATCAAGTACTTTTGGGCCAGAAAAATGTTCTTTACGTAAAATATTTTTTGGCTGAAATGACATCATGAGAAGTAAATCTCCAACCCACCAGAACACCCTAGCAACCACCTAGCAACACCCTAGCAACCACCGAGAACACCCTAGCAACAAACTAGAACACCCCAGCAACCATATGGCAACATTCTTGCAACCACCAGAAACACCCCAGCAACAGCCTAGCAACACCATAGCAACCACCCGGAACACCATAGCAATCACCCAAAATACCCCAAAAAACGCCTAGCAAACACCCAGAACACCGTAGCAACCTCCCAGAACACCTGAGAAACCAGGTGGTGAGATTTGCCGCTTCAAGGTCCACTTCACGTTTTCTTCTGGAAATGTGCCATAAATGTGTTCTTGAAGGTCAAAAATTGACCTTTGTATATCTAATAACATCAGAAGGAGTCTAAAAGTTTATATTGTTTTTAACTTTTTGAGGAACCTTTGACCAGAAAGAAGTTCAATAGGTCAGATATGGACTTCTCTATGGCTTAAGAAGCATCTGTAGGAGTCTATGAGTATGAATGGAAAGTACAAGATCAAGCACTTTTGGGCCAGAAATATGTTCAGTAGGTCAAATATCTTTCTGGCTGAAATGACATCATGAAAGTAAAGCTGTCGGTATTATTAACCAACAGATCAAGGACACCTGGGCAATAAATTTGTTCCAGGAGGTCAAAAATTGACCTATGTATTTCTAATATGATATCAGAAGGAGTCTAAAAGTTTATAATGTTTTAAATTTTTTGAGGAACCTTTGACCAGAAATGTGTTCAATAGGGCAGATATGGACTGACTTAGGAAGCATCGACTGGAGTCTCAGAAATATGTTCAATTGGTAAAATATCTGTCTGGCTGAATTGACATCATGAGAAGTAAAGCTCTCGGTATGTTAACCCAAAGATCAAAAACCCGTGGGCCATAAATGTGTTTCTGGAGGTCAAAAATTGACCTATGTATAGCTAATGTAACATCAGGAGTCTATGCGTTTATATTGTTTAAAACCTTTTGAAGAACCTTTTGACCAGAAATGAGTTCAATAGGTCAGATATGGACTTCTATGTATATGTAGGGAAGCATCTGTTGGAGTCTTTGATTATGTATGGAAAGTTCAAGATCACGTACTTTTGGGCCAGAAATATGTTCAGTAGGTCAAATATTTGTCTGGCTGAAATGACATCATGAGAAGTAAATCTCTCGGTATATTAACCCACAGATCAAGGAACCGTGGGCCATAAATGTGTTCCTGGAGGTCAAAAATTGACCTAAGTAAATATAACATCAGAAGGAGTCTATGAGTTCAAATCGTTTTAAACTTTTTGATTAACGTTTGACCAGAAATTAGTTCAAAAGGTCAGATATGGACTTTTCCATGGCTTAGGAAGCACCTTTTGGAGTCTATGAGTATGTATGGAAAGTTCAAGATCAAGTACTTTTGGGCCAGAAATATCTTCAGTAGGTCAAATTTATGTCTGGCTGAAATGTGTGTTTCATTGCAATACTTAAATTTTCTAACTTGTTCTTCTTTGCATTGAAAAGAAAAGATAAAACACAAGTGCTTTCCCATGCATTTCCATTCTACAACTAATTAATTTGTGTTTTGACGAGAAAACATTACAAAAGGGATCGATTTACAGTGCATACACTAACTTGTTCCTTTTTGCAACGAAGAGATTTGCAATGCATGTGCTTTAGGATTGCATTGTACATGCACGCAATAACTAACCTCTGTGCAACTAAAAGAAAACACCTAAGATGTGTTTCGATGCATTTGCATTGACCTATCTGAATTGTTCCTCGTTATGCCTATCCATGCGATAACTAACCTCTGCGCAATAAAAAGAAAACACTTAAGATGTGTTTCATTGCATTGCATGACCTTTCTAACTTGTTCCTCGTTACTTATATGCTCACAATAATAGACCTCTGTGCATTGAAAAGAAAACAACTAAGATGTGTTTCAATTGCATTGCAAGACATATCTAACTTCTTCCTCATTAGGCCTGTCCACGCAAAAACTAACCTCTGTGCAATTAAAAGAAAACACCTAAGATGCGTTTCATTGCATTGCATGACCTATCTAACCTGTTCGGTGAACGTGATTTCTTCAAGTACCACATGTTCCTGGATCAACATCATTGTTGATCCTGGATCAACTTTTCAATCAACCAAACAGATTTGAGGAACAAGTTTACAGTTTGTCAATTTTAGGCTTAGATTTAGAACCAGAGTGAAGTACTTAAACATCAGTGTCATTCACCTTTTGTATCTTCTGATAAGGGAAAAGTTATGAGTAGAGTTAGGTTTAGGGGTAGGTATTGGTTAAGGACAACATTTTGGGACAGGAATGTTGATCCAGGATCATCAAAATATGTTGATGCTGACCAACTTGTTCCTAAGTTATACATATGCACAAAAATAACTAAACTCTGAGCAATGAAAAGAAAACACCATAATATGTGTTTCGTTGCATTGCATGATATATCTAACTTGTTTCTCGTTAATGCATATGCAAGCAATAACTAACCTCTGTGCGGTGAAAGGAAAACGCCTAAGACGTGTTTCATTGCATTGCAAGACCTATCTGAATCATTCCTCGTCATGCAATATGCACGCAATAACTAACCTCTGCGCGGTGAAAGAAAAACGCCTAAGACGTGTTTCAGTGCATTGCATGACCTATCTGACTTGTTCCTCGTCATGCAATATGCACGCAATAACTAACCTCTGCGCAGTGAAAGAAAAACGCCTAAGACGTGTTTCAGTGCATTGCATGACCTCTCTGGCTTGTTCTTCGTCATGCAATATGCACGCAATAACTAACCTCTGCGTGGTGAAAGGAAAACACCTAAGACATGTTTCAGTGCATTGCATGACCTATCTGACTTGTTCCTCGTCATGCAATATGCACGCATTAACTAACGTATGCGGTGAAAGGAAACGCCTAAGACGTTATTCCGTGCATTGCATGACCTATCTGACTTGTTCCTCGTCATGCAATATGCACGCAAGAACTAAACTCTATGCAGTGAAAGGAAAACGCCTAAGATGTGTTTCATTGCATTGCATGACCTGACTTGTTCCTTGTCATGCAATATGCACGCAATAACTCTCCTCTGCGAGATGAATGGAAAACGCCTAAGACGTGTTTAAGTGCATTGCATGACCTATCTGACTTGTTCCTCGTCTTGCAATATATATGCAAGGACTAAACTCTACGCAGTGAAAGGAAAACGCCTAAGACGTGTTTCAGTGCATTGCATGACCTATATGGCTTGTTCTTCGTCATGCAATATGCAGCAATTACTAACCTCTGCGTGGTGAAAGGAAACGCCTAAGACATGTTTCAGTGCATTGCATGACCTATCTGACTTGTTCCTCGTCATGCAATATGCACGCAATAACTAACCCTTGCGCGGTGAAAGGAAAATGCCTCAGACGTGTTTCAGTGCATAGGATGACCTATCTGACTTGTTCCTCGTCATGCATTATGCACGCAAGAACTAAACTCTGCAAAGTGAAAGGAAAACGCCTAAGAAGATGTGTTTCAGTGGATTGCATGACCTGATTTGTTCCTCGTCATGCAATATGCATTCAATAACTATCCTCTGCGAGGTGAATGGAAAACACCTAAGACGTGTTTCAGTGCATTGCATGACCTGACTTGTTCCTCGTCATGCAATATGCATGCAATAACTATCCTCTGCGAGGTGAATGGAAAACACCTAAGACGTGTTTCAGGGCATTGCATGACCTATCTG
Organism: Cyprinella venusta; assembly: GCA_038021265.1. Taxonomy (NCBI): domain Eukaryota; kingdom Metazoa; phylum Chordata; class Actinopteri; order Cypriniformes; family Leuciscidae; genus Cyprinella; species Cyprinella venusta. Next base: position 12,481,098 of record CM075885.1, read on the forward strand.
ACTTGTTCCTTGTCGTGCAATACGCATGCAAGATCTAAACTCTGCGCGGTGAAAGGAAAACGCCTAAGACGTGTTTCAGTGCATTGCAAGACCTATCTGACTTGTTCCTCGTCATGCAATAAGGCACGCAACCTCTTCGCGGTGAAAGGAAAACGCCTAAGACGTGTTTCAGTGCATTGCATGACCTATCTGACTTGTTCCTCGTCATGCAATATGCACGCAATAACTAAACTCTGCGCAGTGAAAGGAAAACGCCTAAGGGCCCGTTCACATATCGCGTCTTTTGCGCGCTCATGTTCATTATTTTAAATGGAGGCGCGCGGTATGCGCGCTCATAATGGAAGCGACGCGGTCGCGGTGCGACGCGCTCGTTTTTTCCAGGCGCGTCCGCGCCGCATCGAGATAAAAACATCTCAACTTTTCAGAATGCCGCAAGCGCACCGTAGGTCACGTAGGTAGATCTACAGAGAGTGCGGCTGATGGTTGCTTAGCAACGACAGACGCCACCGGAGCGCAACCGCCCAAGCGCTTCTTTGAAAAAAGGATAAAAACGCACACGCCTAGCGTTATCTACGCGTTTTTAGACGCGATATGTGAATCGGGCCTAAGACGTGTTTCAGTGCATTGCATGACCTATCTGACTCTGTTCCTCGTCATGCAATATGCACGCAATAACTAAACTCTGCGCAGTGAAAGGAAAACGCCTAAGACGTGTTTCAGTGCATTGCATGACTTATCTTACTTGTTCCTCTTCATGCAATATGCATGCAAGAACTAAACTCTGTGCGGTGAAAGGAAAACGCCTAAGACGTGTTTCAGTGCATTGCATGACCTATCTGACTTGTTCTTCGTCATGCAATATGCACGCAAAAACTAAACTCTGCGCAGTGAAAGGAAAACGCCTAAGATGTGTTTCAGTGCATTGCATGACCAGACTTGTTCCTCGTCATGCAATATGCATGCAATAACTCTCCTCTGCGAGGTGAATGGAAAACGCCTAAGACGTGTTTCAGTGCATTGCATGACCTATCTTACTTGTTCCTCGTCATGCAATATGCATGCAAGAACTAAACTCTGCGCAGTGAAACCAAAACGCCTAAAATGTGTTTCAGTGCATTGCCTGACCTGACTTGTTCCTCGTCATGCAATATGCACGCAATAACTACCCTCTGCGTGGTAAAAGGAAAACGCCTAAGACATTTTTCAGTGCATTGCATGAACTATCTGACTTGTTCCTCGTCATGCAATATGCACGAAATAACTAACCTCTGCGCGGTGAAAGGAAAACGCCTAAGACGTGTTTCAGTGCATTGCATGACCTATCTGACTTGTTCCTCGTTGCAATGAAAATATATAATGTGATTTTGCATGCATTTTTATTTTACAAACCAATTTATTTGTGCACAGACGAGAAAACATCATTTGAGATGTCACTTTACAATGCATGGTATAGCTATTGAGCTCATTTCTGTTAAAAGGGTCCTCAAAAGTTTTTAAACAAAATAAGTTTATAGACACATTATGATGATATATAAGCTATACAAAGGTTCCTTATTTGACCTATGGAACATAGTTCTGGCCCACAAGAACTAGATCTTAAACTTTCTAAACATGCTCATTGACTCCTTTTGATGTGACTGAAGCCATACAAGAGTCCTTATTTTACCTAATGAACATATTAGCCACATGGATTGTTTAGATCTGACCCATTGAACTCATTTCTGGTCAAAGGGTATTTGATCGTTAGGTTACTATACATTGATATTTACTACTTATGATGTTGTATGAGCAGGAAGATATGTGACTGAAATTTGACTGAACATGTATCTGTCCCAGGAGTTCCTGATATTGAACTTTCTATACATACTAAATAGACTACTTCATATGCTTCTAGAACTAGAGGTTGCAATTTGACCCACAAACATAGTCCTGGCCCAGGAGTACTAGGTCTCGAACTTTCTATAAATTCTCATAGACTCATTTTGATGCTTCTTAAGCCATATAGAATGTCCACATCTTATGTATTTAACTCTTTTCTGGTCAAAGGGTCCTCAAAAGTATTTAAACAAGAAAAACTATGAGACTCCTTCTGATATTACGTGAGCTATAGATAGGTTCCTTTTTGACCTACTGAACAGAGTTGTGGCACACGAGTACTTGATCTTGAATAGTCTAAACATACTCATTAACTCCTTTTGATGTTACTGAAGCCATACAAGAGTCCTTAACCCTAGCAACCACCCAGAACACTCTAGCATCACTCTAGCAACCACCGAGCAACCAACGAGATCACCTTAGCAACACCTAACCAGACCACCCTAGCAACCGCCTAGCAACACCCTAGAGATCACCCAGAACTACCTCGCAACAACCCAGCAACACCCTAGCAACCACACAGACTACCCTAACAACCGCCTAGCAACCATCCAGAACACTGTAGCAACCACTGGGAACACCTTAGCAACCGGGTCGTGAGATTTGCCACTGCAAGCACTACTTCACATTTTCTTCTGGAAATTTGCCATAAATATGTTCCTGGAGGTCAAAAATTGGCCTATGTATAGCTAATACAATATTAGAAGGAGTCTATAAGTTTATATTGTTATGGTAAAAGGTTCCTCAAAAGATTTCAAACAATATAAACATGAAATGTAATAAAATAATCGATTAGTTAAGAGCTAAATCATGCCAAAAACATAATAGAAACTCTATAGTAACTATAAAGTAACACTACCAACCACCTGGTAACACCATAGCAACGACCCAGAATACCATAGTAACCACCTAAAACACCCTAGCAACACCCTAGCAACCACCCAGAACACCCTAGCAGCAAACAAGAACACCCCAGTAACCACCTAGCAACACCCTAACAACCATCAAGAAAAACCTGGCAACCGCATAGCAACACCCTAGCAACATTAGCACCTTGGCAACCACCCAGAATACCCAAACAACCGCATACAAACACCATAGCAACCACCCAGAATACCCTAATAAATGCCTAGAAACCACAAACATCACCATAGCAACCACCCAGAAAACCCTAGCAACCGGGTGGTGAGATTTGCCACTTCAGGCTCCACTTCACATTTTCTTCTGTAAATGTGCATTAAATGTGTTCCTGGTGGTCAAAAAATGACCTATGTATATCTAATATAAAATCAGAAAGAGTCTAAAAGTTTATATTTTTTTAAACTTTTTGAGGAACCTTTGACCAGAAATGAGTTCATTGACATCATGAGAAGTAAATCCATCAGTATATGAACCCACAGATCAAGTACCCGTGGGACATAAATATGTTCTTGGAGGTCAAAAATTGACCTATGTATATCTTATATAACATCAGAAGGAGGTCAAATATTTATCTGGCTGAAATGACATCATGAGAAGTAAAGCTCTCGGTATATTAACCCAAAGATCAAATACCCATGGGCCATAAATGTGTTTCTGGAGGTCAAAAATTGATCTATGTATAGCTAATGTAACATCAGGAGTCTATAAGTTCATATTTGTTTAAAAACTTTTGAGGAACCTTTGACCAGAAATGAGTTTAATAGGTCAGATATGGACTTCTCTATGGCTTAGGAAGCATCTGTTTGAGTCTATGAGTTTATATGGAAAGTTCAAGATCAAGTACTTTTGGGCCAGAAATATGTTCAGTAGGTCAAATATCTTTCTGTCTGAAATGACATCATGAGAAGTAAAGCTTTCGGTATATTAGCCCAAAGATCAAATATCCGTATGCCATAAATGTGTTTCTGGAGTTCAAAAATTGACCTATGTATAGCTAATGTAACGTCAGGAGTCTATAAGTTTACATTGTTTAAAACATTTAAGGAACCTTTGACCAAAAATGATTTCAATAGTTCAGATATGGACTTCTCTATGGCTTAGGAAGCATCGACTGCAGTCCCTGAGTATGTAAGGAAAGTTCAAGATCAAGTACTTCTGGGCCATAAACATGTTCAGTAGGTCAAATATTTGTCTGGCTAAAATGACATCATGAGAAGTAAATCTCTCGGTATATTAACCAATAGATCAAGCACCCGTGTGCCGTGCAAAGTGTTCCTGGAGGTCAAAAATTGACCTACGTAATAAAACATCAGAATGTTATATTACATAGTCTATGAGCATGTATGGAAAGTTCAAGATCAAGTACTTTTGGGCCAGAAAAATGTTCTTTACGTAAAATATTTTTTGGCTGAAATGACATCATGAGAAGTAAATCTCCAACCCACCAGAACACCCTAGCAACCACCTAGCAACACCCTAGCAACCACCGAGAACACCCTAGCAACAAACTAGAACACCCCAGCAACCATATGGCAACATTCTTGCAACCACCAGAAACACCCCAGCAACAGCCTAGCAACACCATAGCAACCACCCGGAACACCATAGCAATCACCCAAAATACCCCAAAAAACGCCTAGCAAACACCCAGAACACCGTAGCAACCTCCCAGAACACCTGAGAAACCAGGTGGTGAGATTTGCCGCTTCAAGGTCCACTTCACGTTTTCTTCTGGAAATGTGCCATAAATGTGTTCTTGAAGGTCAAAAATTGACCTTTGTATATCTAATAACATCAGAAGGAGTCTAAAAGTTTATATTGTTTTTAACTTTTTGAGGAACCTTTGACCAGAAAGAAATTCAATAGGTCAGATATGGACTTCTCTATGGCTTAAGAAGCATCTGTAGGAGTCTATGAGTATGAATGGAAAGTACAAGATCAAGCACTTTTGGGCCAGAAATATGTTCAGTAGGTCAAATATCTTTCTGGCTGAAATGACATCATGAAAGTAAAGCTGTCGGTATTATTAACCAACAGATCAAGGACACCTGGGCAATAAATTTGTTCCAGGAGGTCAAAAATTGACCTATGTATTTCTAATATGATATCAGAAGGAGTCTAAAAGTTTATAATGTTTTAAATTTTTTGAGGAACCTTTGACCAGAAATGTGTTCAATAGGGCAGATATGGACTGACTTAGGAAGCATCGACTGGAGTCTCAGAAATATGTTCAATTGGTAAAATATCTGTCTGGCTGAATTGACATCATGAGAAGTAAAGCTCTCGGTATGTTAACCCAAAGATCAAAAACCCGTGGGCCATAAATGTGTTTCTGGAGGTCAAAAATTGACCTATGTATAGCTAATGTAACATCAGGAGTCTATGCGTTTATATTGTTTAAAACCTTTTGAAGAACCTTTTGACCAGAAATGAGTTCAATAGGTCAGATATGGACTTCTATGTATATGTAGGGAAGCATCTGTTGGAGTCTTTGATTATGTATGGAAAGTTCAAGATCACGTACTTTTGGGCCAGAAATATGTTCAGTAGGTCAAATATTTGTCTGGCTGAAATGACATCATGAGAAGTAAATCTCTCGGTATATTAACCCACAGATCAAGGAACCGTGGGCCATAAATGTGTTCCTGGAGGTCAAAAATTGACCTAAGTAAATATAACATCAGAAGGAGTCTATGAGTTCAAATCGTTTTAAACTTTTTGATTAACGTTTGACCAGAAATTAGTTCAAAAGGTCAGATATGGACTTTTCCATGGCTTAGGAAGCACCTTTTGGAGTCTATGAGTATGTATGGAAAGTTCAAGATCAAGTACTTTTGGGCCAGAAATATCTTCAGTAGGTCAAATTTATGTCTGGCTGAAATGTGTGTTTCATTGCAATACTTAAATTTTCTAACTTGTTCTTCTTTGCATTGAAAAGAAAAGATAAAACACAAGTGCTTTCCCATGCATTTCCATTCTACAACTAATTAATTTGTGTTTTGACGAGAAAACATTACAAAAGGGATCGATTTACAGTGCATACACTAACTTGTTCCTTTTTGCAACGAAGAGATTTGCAATGCATGTGCTTTAGGATTGCATTGTACATGCACGCAATAACTAACCTCTGTGCAACTAAAAGAAAACACCTAAGATGTGTTTCGATGCATTTGCATTGACCTATCTGAATTGTTCCTCGTTATGCCTATCCATGCGATAACTAACCTCTGCGCAATAAAAAGAAAACACCTAAGATGTGTTTCATTGCATTGCATGACCTTTCTAACTTGTTCCTCGTTACTTATATGCTCACAATAATAGACCTCTGTGCATTGAAAAGAAAACAACTAAGATGTGTTTCAATTGCATTGCAAGACATATCTAACTTCTTCCTCATTAGGCCTGTCCACGCAAAAACTAACCTCTGTGCAATTAAAAGAAAACACCTAAGATGTGTTTCATTGCATTGCATGACCTATCTAACCTGTTCGGTGAACGTGATTTCTTCAAGTACCACATGTTCCTGGATCAACATCATTGTTGATCCTGGATCAACTTTTCAATCAACCAAACAGATTTGAGGAACAAGTTTACAGTTTGTCAATTTTAGGCTTAGATTTAGAACCAGAGTGAAGTACTTAAACATCAGTGTCATTCACCTTTTGTATCTTCTGATAAGGGAAAAGTTATGAGTAGAGTTAGGTTTAGGGGTAGGTATTGGTTAAGGACAACATTTTGGGACAGGAATGTTGATCCAGGATCATCAAAATATGTTGATGCTGACCAACTTGTTCCTAAGTTATACATATGCACAAAAATAACTAAACTCTGAGCAATGAAAAGAAAACACCATAAGATGTGTTTCGTTGCATTGCATGATATATCTAACTTGTTTCTCGTTAATGCATATGCAAGCAATAACTAACCTCTGTGCGGTGAAAGGAAAACGCCTAAGACGTGTTTCATTGCATTGCAAGATATCTGAATCATTCCTCGTCATGCAATATGCACGCAATAACTAACCTCTGCGCGGTGAAAGAAAAACGCCTAAGACGTGTTTCAGTGCATTGCATGACCTATCTGACTTGTTCCTCGTCATGCAATATGCACGCAATAACTAACCTCTGCGCAGTGAAAGAAAAACGCCTAAGACGTGTTTCAGTGCATTGCATGACCTCTCTGGCTTGTTCTTCGTCATGCAATATGCACGCAATAACTAACCTCTGCGTGGTGAAAGGAAAACACCTAAGACATGTTTCAGTGCATTGCATGACCTATCTGACTTGTTCCTCGTCATGCAATATGCACGCATTAACTAACGTATGCGGTGAAAGGAAACGCCTAAGACGTTATTCCGTGCATTGCATGACCTATCTGACTTGTTCCTCGTCATGCAATATGCACGCAAGAACTAAACTCTATGCAGTGAAAGGAAAACGCCTAAGATGTGTTTCATTGCATTGCATGACCTGACTTGTTCCTTGTCATGCAATATGCACGCAATAACTCTCCTCTGCGAGATGAATGGAAAACGCCTAAGACGTGTTTAAGTGCATTGCATGACCTATCTGACTTGTTCCTCGTCTTGCAATATATATGCAAGGACTAAACTCTACGCAGTGAAAGGAAAACGCCTAAGACGTGTTTCAGTGCATTGCATGACCTATATGGCTTGTTCTTCGTCATGCAATATGCAGCAATTACTAACCTCTGCGTGGTGAAAGGAAACGCCTAAGACATGTTTCAGTGCATTGCATGACCTATCTGACTTGTTCCTCGTCATGCAATATGCACGCAATAACTAACCCTTGCGCGGTGAAAGGAAAATGCCTCAGACGTGTTTCAGCGCATAGGATGACCTATCTGACTTGTTCCTCGTCATGCATTATGCACGCAAGAACTAAACTCTGCAAAGTGAAAGGAAAACGCCTAAGAAGATGTGTTTCAGTGGATTGCATGACCTGATTTGTTCCTCGTCATGCAATATGCATTCAATAACTATCCTCTGCGAGGTGAATGGAAAACACCTAAGACGTGTTTCAGTGCATTGCATGACCTGACTTGTTCCTCGTCATGCAATATGCATGCAATAACTATCCTCTGCGAGGTGAATGGAAAACACCTAAGACGTGTTTCAGGGCATTGCATGACCTATCTGACTTGTTCCTTGTCGTGCAATACGCATGCAAGATCTAAACTCTGCGCGGTGAAAGGAAAACGCCTAAGACGTGTTTCAGTGCATTGCAAGACCTATCTGACTTGTTCCTCGTCATGCAATAAGGCACGCAATAACCTCTTCGCGGTGAAAGGAAAACGCCTAAGACGTGTTTCAGTGCATTGCATGACCTATCTGACTTGTTCCTCGTCATGCAATATGCACGCAATAACTAAACTCTGCGCAGTGAAAGGAAAACGCCTAAGGGCCCGTTCACATATCGCGTCTTTTGCGCGCTCATGTTCATTATTTTAAATGGAGGCGCGCGGTATGCGCGCTCATAATGGAAGCGACGCGGTCGCGGTGCGACGCGCTCGTTTTTTCCAGGCGCGTCCGCGCCGCATCGAGATAAAAACATCTCAACTTTTCAGAATGCCGCAAGCGCACCGTAGGTCACGTAGGTAGATCTACAGAGAGTGCGGCTGATGGTTGCTTAGCAACGACAGACGCCACCGGAGCGCAACCGCCCAAGCGCTTCTTTGAAAAAAGGATAAAAACGCACACGCCTAGCGTTATCTACGCGTTTTTAGACGCGATATGTGAATCGGGCCTAAGACGTGTTTCAGTGCATTGCATGACCTATCTGACTCTGTTCCTCGTCATGCAATATGCACGCAATAACTAAACTCTGCGCAGTGAAAGGAAAACGCCTAAGACGTGTTTCAGTGCATTGCATGACTTATCTTACTTGTTCCTCGTCATGCAATATGCCAACGCATTCTCATCCCAAAGCGTTATATTTGACACTTTTGCAAAAGCGTAAAAATGCGGCGCTCATGGCACCCTTTAACGTCTAATTAGACGCTTTCGTTTTGGTTAAGTTTAGGTATGGTGTGGGGTAAGGGTTAGAACACTAGGGGGCGCTTTTGGACCTAATATTTCTGCGTCTCATTTGGCGCTAAAGGGTGCCATGTGCGTTCGATATTTACGCTTTTGCAAAAGCGTCGTATATGGCGCTTCGGGATGCAAGAACTAAACTCTGTGCGGTGAAAGGAAAACGCCTAAGACGTGTTTCAGTGCATTGCATGACCTATCTGACTTGTTCTTCGTCATGCAATATGCACGCAAAAACTAAACTCTGCGCAGTGAAAGGAAAACGCCTAAGATGTGTTTCAGTGCATTGCATGACCAGACTTGTTCCTCGTCATGCAATATGCATGCAATAACTCTCCTCTGCGAGGTGAATGGAAAACGCCTAAGACGTGTTTCAGTGCATTGCATGACCTATCTTACTTGTTCCTCGTCATGCAATATGCATGCAAGAACTAAACTCTGCGCAGTGAAACCAAAACGCCTAAAATGTGTTTCAGTGCATTGCCTGACCTGACTTGTTCCTCGTCATGCAATATGCACGCAATAACTACCCTCTGCGTGGTAAAAGGAAAACGCCTAAGACATTTTTCAGTGCATTGCATGAACTATCTGACTTGTTCCTCGTCATGCAATATGCACGAAATAACTAACCTCTGCGCGGTGAAAGGAAAACGCCTAAGACGTGTTTCAGTGCATTGCATGACCTATCTGACTTGTTCCTCGTTGCAATGAAAATATATAATGTGATTTTGCATGCATTTTTATTTTACAAACCAATTTATTTGTGCACAGACGAGAAAACATCATTTGAGATGTCACTTTACAATGCATGGTATAGCTATTGAGCTCATTTCTGTTAAAAGGGTCCTCAAAAGTTTTTAAACAAAATAAGTTTATAGACACATTATGATGATATATAAGCTATACAAAGGTTCCTTATTTGACCTATGGAACATAGTTCTGGCCCACAAGAACTAGATCTTAAACTTTCTAAACATGCTCATTGACTCCTTTTGATGTGACTGAAGCCATACAAGAGTCCTTATTTTACCTAATGAACATATTAGCCACATGGATTGTTTAGATCTGACCCATTGAACTCATTTCTGGTCAAAGGGTATTTGATCGTTAGGTTACTATACATTGATATTTACTACTTATGATGTTGTATGAGCAGGAAGATATGTGACTGAAATTTGACTGAACATGTATCTGTCCCAGGAGTTCCTGATATTGAACTTTCTATACATACTAAATAGACTACTTCATATGCTTCTAGAACTAGAGGTTGCAATTTGACCCACAAACATAGTCCTGGCCCAGGAGTACTAGGTCTCGAACTTTCTATAAATTCTCATAGACTCATTTTGATGCTTCTTAAGCCATATAGAATGTCCACATCTTATGTATTTAACTCTTTTCTGGTCAAAGGGTCCTCAAAAGTATTTAAACAAGAAAAACTATGAGACTCCTTCTGATATTACGTGAGCTATAGATAGGTTCCTTTTTGACCTACTGAACAGAGTTGTGGCACACGAGTACTTGATCTTGAATAGTCTAAACATACTCATTAACTCCTTTTGATGTTACTGAAGCCATACAAGAGTCCTTATTTTAACTACCTTTTGATGATACATAATCAAAATCAAAAATTGATTTGGGCCAGAAATCAATTGCCAAAAACTTTATAAAAACTCTATAGTAACCATTTGTGGACACTCCAACCTCCTAGAAACACCATAGGAACCACACAGACTACCATAGTAACCACATAAAACACCCTAGCAACCACCCAGAACACTCTAGCATCACTCTAGCAACCACCGAGCAACCAACGAGATCACCTTAGCAACACCTAACCAGACCACCCTAGCAACCGCCTAGCAACACCCTAGAGATCACCCAGAACTACCTCGCAACAACCCAGCAACACCCTAGCAACCACACAGACTACCCTAACAACCGCCTAGCAACCATCCAGAACACTGTAGCAACCACTGGGAACACCTTAGCAACCGGGTCGTGAGATTTGCCACTGCAAGCACTACTTCACATTTTCTTCTGGAAATTTGCCATAAATATGTTCCTGGAGGTCAAAAATTGGCCTATGTATAGCTAATACAATATTAGAAGGAGTCTATAAGTTTATATTGTTATGGTAAAAGGTTCCTCAAAAGATTTCAAACAATATAAACATGAAATGTAATAAAATAATCGATTAGTTAAGAGCTAAATCATGCCAAAAACATAATAGAAACTCTATAGTAACTATAAAGTAACACTACCAACCACCTGGTAACACCATAGCAACGACCCAGAATACCATAGTAACCACCTAAAACACCCTAGCAACACCCTAGCAACCACCCAGAACACCCTAGCAGCAAACAAGAACACCCCAGTAACCACCTAGCAACACCCTAACAACCATCAAGAAAAACCTGGCAACCGCATAGCAACACCCTAGCAACATTAGCACCTTGGCAACCACCCAGAATACCCAAACAACCGCATACAAACACCATAGCAACCACCCAGAATACCCTAATAAATGCCTAGAAACCACAAACATCACCATAGCAACCACCCAGAAAACCCTAGCAACCGGGTGGTGAGATTTGCCACTTCAGGCTCCACTTCACATTTTCTTCTGTAAATGTGCATTAAATGTGTTCCTGGTGGTCAAAAAATGACCTATGTATATCTAATATAAAATCAGAAAGAGTCTAAAAGTTTATATTTTTTTAAACTTTTTGAGGAACCTTTGACCAGAAATGAGTTCATTGACATCATGAGAAGTAAATCCATCAGTATATGAACCCACAGATCAAGTACCCGTGGGACATAAATATGTTCTTGGAGGTCAAAAATTGACCTATGTATATCTTATATAACATCAGAAGGAGGTCAAATATTTATCTGGCTGAAATGACATCATGAGAAGTAAAGCTCTCGGTATATTAACCCAAAGATCAAATACCCATGGGCCATAAATGTGTTTCTGGAGGTCAAAAATTGATCTATGTATAGCTAATGTAACATCAGGAGTCTATAAGTTCATATTTGTTTAAAAACTTTTGAGGAACCTTTGACCAGAAATGAGTTTAATAGGTCAGATATGGACTTCTCTATGGCTTAGGAAGCATCTGTTTGAGTCTATGAGTTTATATGGAAAGTTCAAGATCAAGTACTTTTGGGCCAGAAATATGTTCAGTAGGTCAAATATCTTTCTGTCTGAAATGACATCATGAGAAGTAAAGCTCTCGGTATATTAGCCCAAAGATCAAATATCCGTATGCCATAAATGTGTTTCTGGAGTTCAAAAATTGACCTATGTATAGCTAATGTAACGTCAGGAGTCTATAAGTTTACATTGTTTAAAACATTTAAGGAACCTTTGACCAAAAATGATTTCAATAGTTCAGATATGGACTTCTCTATGGCTTAGGAAGCATCGACTGCAGTCCCTGAGTATGTAAGGAAAGTTCAAGATCAAGTACTTCTGGGCCATAAACATGTTCAGTAGGTCAAATATTTGTCTGGCTAAAATGACATCATGAGAAGTAAATCTCTCGGTATATTAACCAATAGATCAAGCACCCGTGTGCCGTGCAAAGTGTTCCTGGAGGTCAAAAATTGACCTACGTAATAAAACATCAGAATGTTATATTACATAGTCTATGAGCATGTATGGAAAGTTCAAGATCAAGTACTTTTGGGCCAGAAAAATGTTCTTTACGTAAAATATTTTTTGGCTGAAATGACATCATGAGAAGTAAATCTCCAACCCACCAGAACACCCTAGCAACCACCTAGCAACACCCTAGCAACCACCGAGAACACCCTAGCAACAAACTAGAACACCCCAGCAACCATATGGCAACATTCTTGCAACCACCAGAAACACCCCAGCAACAGCCTAGCAACACCATAGCAACCACCCGGAACACCATAGCAATCACCCAGAATACCCCAAAAAACGCCTAGCAAACACCCAGAACACCGTAGCAACCTCCCAGAACACCTGAGAAACCAGGTGGTGAGATTTGCCGCTTCAAGGTCCACTTCACGTTTTCTTCTGGAAATGTGCCATAAATGTGTTCTTGAAGGTCAAAAATTGACCTTTGTATATCTAATAACATCAGAAGGAGTCTAAAAGTTTATATTGTTTTTAACTTTTTGAGGAACCTTTGACCAGAAAGAAGTTCAATAGGTCAGATGTGGACTTCTCTATGGCTTAAGAAGCATCTGTAGGAGTCTATGAGTATGAATGGAAAGTACAAGATCAAGCACTTTTGGGCCAGAAATATGTTCAGTAGGTCAAATATCTTTCTGGCTGAAATGACATCATGAAAGTAAAGCTGTCGGTATTATTAACCAACAGATCAAGGACACCTGGGCAATAAATTTGTTCCAGGAGGTCAAAAATTGACCTATGTATTTCTAATATGATATCAGAAGGAGTCTAAAAGTTTATAATGTTTTAAATTTTTTGAGGAACCTTTGACCAGAAATGTGTTCAATAGGGCAGATATGGACTGACTTAGGAAGCATCGACTGGAGTCTCAGAAATATGTTCAATTGGTAAAATATCTGTCTGGCTGAATTGACATCATGAGAAGTAAAGCTCTCGGTATGTTAACCCAAAGATCAAAAACCCGTGGGCCATAAATGTGTTTCTGGAGGTCAAAAATTGACCTATGTATAGCTAATGTAACATCAGGAGTCTATGCGTTTATATTGTTTAAAACCTTTTGAAGAACCTTTTGACCAGAAATGAGTTCAATAGGTCAGATATGGACTTCTATGTATATGTAGGGAAGCATCTGTTGGAGTCTTTGATTATGTATGGAAAGTTCAAGATCACGTACTTTTGGGCCAGAAATATGTTCAGTAGGTCAAATATTTGTCTGGCTGAAATGACATCATGAGAAGTAAATCTCTCGGTATATTAACCCACAGATCAAGGAACCGTGGGCCATAAATGTGTTCCTGGAGGTCAAAAATTGACCTAAGTAAATATAACATCAGAAGGAGTCTATGAGTTCAAATCGTTTTAAACTTTTTGATTAACGTTTGACCAGAAATTAGTTCAAAAGGTCAGATATGGACTTTTCCATGGCTTAGGAAGCACCTTTTGGAGTCTATGAGTATGTATGGAAAGTTCAAGATCAAGTACTTTTGGGCCAGAAATATCTTCAGTAGGTCAAATTTATGTCTGGCTGAAATGTGTGTTTCATTGCAATACTTAAATTTTCTAACTTGTTCTTCTTTGCATTGAAAAGAAAAGATAAAACACAAGTGCTTTCCCATGCATTTCCATTCTACAACTAATTAATTTGTGTTTTGACGAGAAAACATTACAAAAGGGATCGATTTACAGTGCATACACTAACTTGTTCCTTTTTGCAACGAAGAGATTTGCAATGCATGTGCTTTAGGATTGCATTGTACATGCACGCAATAACTAACCTCTGTGCAACTAAAAGAAAACACCTAAGATGTGTTTCGATGCATTTGCATTGACCTATCTGAATTGTTCCTCGTTATGCCTATCCATGCGATAACTAACCTCTGCGCAATAAAAAGAAAACACCTAAGATGTGTTTCATTGCATTGCATGACCTTTCTAACTTGTTCCTCGTTACTTATATGCTCACAATAATAGACCTCTGTGCATTGAAAAGAAAACAACTAAGATGTGTTTCAATTGCATTGCAAGACATATCTAACTTCTTCCTCATTAGGCCTGTCCACGCAAAAACTAACCTCTGTGCAATTAAAAGAAAACACCTAAGATGTGTTTCATTGCATTGCATGACCTATCTAACCTGTTCGGTGAACGTGATTTCTTCAAGTACCACATGTTCCTGGATCAACATCATTGTTGATCCTGGATCAACTTTTCAATCAACCAAACAGATTTGAGGAACAAGTTTACAGTTTGTCAATTTTAGGCTTAGATTTAGAACCAGAGTGAAGTACTTAAACATCAGTGTCATTCACCTTTTGTATCTTCTGATAAGGGAAAAGTTATGAGTAGAGTTAGGTTTAGGGGTAGGTATTGGTTAAGGACAACATTTTGGGACAGGAATGTTGATCCAGGATCATCAAAATATGTTGATGCTGACCAACTTGTTCCTAAGTTATACATATGCACAAAAATAACTAAACTCTGAGCAATGAAAAGAAAACACCATAAGATGTGTTTCGTTGCATTGCATGATATATCTAACTTGTTTCTCGTTAATGCATATGCAAGCAATAACTAACCTCTGTGCGGTGAAAGGAAAACGCCTAAGACGTGTTTCATTGCATTGCAAGACCTATCTGAATCATTCCTCGTCATGCAATATGCACGCAATAACTAACCTCTGCGCGGTGAAAGAAAAACGCCTAAGACGTGTTTCAGTGCATTGCATGACCTATCTGACTTGTTCCTCGTCATGCAATATGCACGCAATAACTAACCTCTGCGCAGTGAAAGAAAAACGCCTAACACGTGTTTCAGTGCATTGCATGACCTCTCTGGCTTGTTCTTCGTCATGCAATATGCACGCAATAACTAACCTCTGCGTGGTGAAAGGAAAACACCTAAGACATGTTTCAGTGCATTGCATGACCTATCTGACTTGTTCCTCGTCATGCAATATGCACGCATTAACTAACGTATGCGGTGAAAGGAAACGCCTAAGACGTTATTCCGTGCATTGCATGACCTATCTGACTTGTTCCTCGTCATGCAATATGCACGCAAGAACTAAACTCTATGCAGTGAAAGGAAAACGCCTAAGATGTGTTTCATTGCATTGCATGACCTGACTTGTTCCTTGTCATGCAATATGCACGCAATAACTCTCCTCTGCGAGATGAATGGAAAACGCCTAAGACGTGTTTAAGTGCATTGCATGACCTATCTGACTTGTTCCTCGTCTTGCAATATATATGCAAGGACTAAACTCTACGCAGTGAAAGGAAAACGCCTAAGACGTGTTTCAGTGCATTGCATGACCTATATGGCTTGTTCTTCGTCATGCAATATGCAGCAATTACTAACCTCTGCGTGGTGAAAGGAAACGCCTAAGACATGTTTCAGTGCATTGCATGACCTATCTGACTTGTTCCTCGTCATGCAATATGCACGCAATAACTAACCCTTGCGCGGTGAAAGGAAAATGCCTCAGACGTGTTTCAGTGCATAGGATGACCTATCTGACTTGTTCCTCGTCATGCATTATGCACGCAAGAACTAAACTCTGCAAAGTGAAAGGAAAACGCCTAAGAAGATGTGTTTCAGTGGATTGCATGACCTGATTTGTTCCTCGTCATGCAATATGCATTCAATAACTATCCTCTGCGAGGTGAATGGAAAACACCTAAGACGTGTTTCAGTGCATTGCATGACCTGACTTGTTCCTCGTCATGCAATATGCATGCAATAACTATCCTCTGCGAGGTGAATGGAAAACACCTAAGACGTGTTTCAGGGCATTGCATGACCTATCTGACTTGTTCCTTGTCGTGCAATACGCATGCAAGATCTAAACTCTGCGCGGTGAAAGGAAAACGCCTAAGACGTGTTTCAGTGCATTGCAAGACCTATCTGACTTGTTCCTCGTCATGCAATAAGGCACGCAATAACCTCTTCGCGGTGAAAGGAAAACGCCTAAGACGTGTTTCAGTGCATTGCATGACCTATCTGACTTGTTCCTCGTCATGCAATATGCACGCAATAACTAAACTCTGCGCAGTGAAAGGAAAACGCCTAAGGGCCCGTTCACATATCGCGTCTTTTGCGCGCTCATGTTCATTATTTTAAATGGAGGCGCGCGGTATGCGCGCTCATAATGGAAGCGACGCGGTCGCGGTGCGACGCGCTCGTTTTTTCCAGGCGCGTCCGCGCCGCATCGAGATAAAAACATCTCAACTTTTCAGAATGCCGCAAGCGCACCGTAGGTCACGTAGGTAGATCTACAGAGAGTGCGGCTGATGGTTGCTTAGCAACGACAGACGCCACCGGAGCGCAACCGCCCAAGCGCTTCTTTGAAAAAAGGATAAAAACGCACACGCCTAGCGTTATCTACGCGTTTTTAGACGCGATATGTGAATCGGGCCTAAGACGTGTTTCAGTGCATTGCATGACCTATCTGACTCTGTTCCTCGTCATGCAATATGCACGCAATAACTAAACTCTGCGCAGTGAAAGGAAAACAACTAAGACGTGTTTCAGTGCATTGCATGACTTATCTTACTTGTTCCTCGTCATGCAATATGCATGCAAGAACTAAACTCTGTGCGGTGAAAGGAAAACGCCTAAGACGTGTTTCAGTGCATTGCATGACCTATCTGACTTGTTCTTCGTCATGCAACATGCACGCAAAAACTAAACTCTGCGCAGTGAAAGGAAAACGCCTAAGATGTGTTTCAGTGCATTGCATGACCAGACTTGTTCCTCGTCATGCAATATGCATGCAATAACTCTCCTCTGCGAGGTGAATGGAAAACGCCTAAGACGTGTTTCAGTGCATTGCATGACCTATCTTACTTGTTCCTCGTCATGCAATATGCATGCAAGAACTAAACTCTGCGCAGTGAAACCAAAACGCCTAAAATGTGTTTCAGTGCATTGCCTGACCTGACTTGTTCCTCGTCATGCAATATGCACGCAATAACTACCCTCTGCGTGGTAAAAGGAAAACGCCTAAGACATTTTTCAGTGCATTGCATGAACTATCTGACTTGTTCCTCGTCATGCAATATGCACGAAATAACTAACCTCTGCGCGGTGAAAGGAAAACGCCTAAGACGTGTTTCAGTGCATTGCATGACCTATCTGACTTGTTCCTCGTTGCAATGAAAATATATAATGTGATTTTGCATGCATTTTTATTTTACAAACCAATTTATTTGTGCACAGACGAGAAAACATCATTTGAGATGTCACTTTACAATGCATGGTATAGCTATTGAGCTCATTTCTGTTAAAAGGGTCCTCAAAAGTTTTTAAACAAAATAAGTTTATAGACACATTATGATGATATATAAGCTATACAAAGGTTCCTTATTTGACCTATGGAACATAGTTCTGGCCCACAAGAACTAGATCTTAAACTTTCTAAACATGCTCATTGACTCCTTTTGATGTGACTGAAGCCATACAAGAGTCCTTATTTTACCTAATGAACATATTAGCCACATGGATTGTTTAGATCTGACCCATTGAACTCATTTCTGGTCAAAGGGTATTTGATCGTTAGGTTACTATACATTGATATTTACTACTTATGATGTTGTATGAGCAGGAAGATATGTGACTGAAATTTGACTGAACATGTATCTGTCCCAGGAGTTCCTGATATTGAACTTTCTATACATACTAAATAGACTACTTCATATGCTTCTAGAACAATTTGACCCACAAACATAGTCCTGGCCCAGGAGTACTAGGTCTCGAACTTTCTATAAATTCTCATAGACTCATTTTGATGCTTCTTAAGCCATATAGAATGTCCACATCTTATGTATTTAACTCTTTTCTGGTCAAAGGGTCCTCAAAAGTATTTAAACAAGAAAAACTATGAGACTCCTTCTGATATTACGTGAGCTATAGATAGGTTCCTTTTTGACCTACTGAACAGAGTTGTGGCACACGAGTACTTGATCTTGAATAGTCTAAACATACTCATTAACTCCTTTTGATGTTACTGAAGCCATACAAGAGTCCTTATTTTAACTACCTTTTGATGATACGTAATCAAAATCAAAAATTGATTTGAGCCAGAAATCAATTGCCAAAAACTTTATAAAAACTCTATAGTAACCATTTGTGGACACTCCAACCTCCTAGAAACACCATAGGAACCACACAGACTACCATAGTAACCACATAAAACACCCTAGCAACCACCCAGAACACTCTAGCATCACTCTAGCAACCACCGAGCAACCAACGAGATCACCTTAGCAACACCTAACCAGACCACCCTAGCAACCGCCTAGCAACACCCTAGAGATCACCCAGAACTACCTCGCAACAACCCAGCAACACCCTAGCAACCACACAGACTACCCTAACAACCGCCTAGCAACCATCCAGAACACTGTAGCAACCACTGGGAACACCTTAGCAACCGGGTCGTGAGATTTGCCACTGCAAGCACTACTTCACATTTTCTTCTGGAAATTTGCCATAAATATGTTCCTGGAGGTCAAAAATTGGCCTATGTATAGCTAATACAATATTAGAAGGAGTCTATAAGTTTATATTGTTATGGTAAAAGGTTCCTCAAAAGATTTCAAACAATATAAACATGAAATGTAATAAAATAATCGATTAGTTAAGAGCTAAATCATGCCAAAAACATAATAGAAACTCTATAGTAACTATAAAGTAACACTACCAACCACCTGGTAACACCATAGCAACGACCCAGAATACCATAGTAACCACCTAAAACACCCTAGCAACACCCTAGCAACCACCCAGAACACCCTAGCAGCAAACAAGAACACCCCAGTAACCACCTAGCAACACCCTAACAACCATCAAGAAAAACCTGGCAACCGCATAGCAACACCCTAGCAACATTAGCACCTTGGCAACCACCCAGAATACCCAAACAACCGCATACAAACACCATAGCAACCACCCAGAATACCCTAATAAATGCCTAGAAACCACAAACATCACCATAGCAACCACCCAGAAAACCCTAGCAACCGGGTGGTGAGATTTGCCACTTCAGGCTCCACTTCACATTTTCTTCTGTAAATGTGCATTAAATGTGTTCCTGGTGGTCAAAAAATGACCTATGTATATCTAATATAAAATCAGAAAGAGTCTAAAAGTTTATATTTTTTTAAACTTTTTGAGGAACCTTTGACCAGAAATGAGTTCATTGACATCATGAGAAGTAAATCCATCAGTATATGAACCCACAGATCAAGTACCCGTGGGACATAAATATGTTCTTGGAGGTCAAAAATTGACCTATGTATATCTTATATAACATCAGAAGGAGGTCAAATATTTATCTGGCTGAAATGACATCATGAGAAGTAAAGCTCTCGGTATATTAACCCAAAGATCAAATACCCATGGGCCATAAATGTGTTTCTGGAGGTCAAAAATTGATCTATGTATAGCTAATGTAACATCAGGAGTCTATAAGTTCATATTTGTTTAAAAACTTTTGAGGAACCTTTGACCAGAAATGAGTTTAATAGGTCAGATATGGACTTCTCTATGGCTTAGGAAGCATCTGTTTGAGTCTATGAGTTTATATGGAAAGTTCAAGATCAAGTACTTTTGGGCCAGAAATATGTTCAGTAGGTCAAATATCTTTCTGTCTGAAATGACATCATGAGAAGTAAAGCTCTCGGTATATTAGCCCAAAGATCAAATATCCGTGTGCCATAAATGTGTTTCTGGAGTTCAAAAATTGACCTATGTATAGCTAATGTAACGTCAGGAGTCTATAAGTTTACATTGTTTAAAACATTTAAGGAACCTTTGACCAAAAATGATTTCAATAGTTCAGATATGGACTTCTCTATGGCTTAGGAAGCATCGACTGCAGTCCCTGAGTATGTAAGGAAAGTTCAAGATCAAGTACTTCTGGGCCATAAACATGTTCAGTAGGTCAAATATTTGTCTGGCTAAAATGACATCATGAGAAGTAAATCTCTCGGTATATTAACCAATAGATCAAGCACCCGTGTGCCGTGCAAAGTGTTCCTGGAGGTCAAAAATTGACCTACGTAATAAAACATCAGAATGTTATATTACATAGTCTATGAGCATGTATGGAAAGTTCAAGATCAAGTACTTTTGGGCCAGAAAAATGTTCTTTACGTAAAATATTTTTTGGCTGAAATGACATCATGAGAAGTAAATCTCCAACCCACCAGAACACCCTAGCAACCACCTAGCAACACCCTAGCAACCACCGAGAACACCCTAGCAACAAACTAGAACACCCCAGCAACCATATGGCAACATTCTTGCAACCACCAGAAACACCCCAGCAACAGCCTAGCAACACCATAGCAACCACCCGGAACACCATAGCAATCACCCAGAATACCCCAAAAAACGCCTAGCAAACACCCAGAACACCGTAGCAACCTCCCAGAACACCTGAGAAACCAGGTGGTGAGATTTGCCGCTTCAAGGTCCACTTCACGTTTTCTTCTGGAAATGTGCCATAAATGTGTTCTTGAAGGTCAAAAATTGACCTTTGTATATCTAATAACATCAGAAGGAGTCTAAAAGTTTATATTGTTTTTAACTTTTTGAGGAACCTTTGACCAGAAAGAAGTTCAATAGGTCAGATATGGACTTCTCTATGGCTTAAGAAGCATCTGTAGGAGTCTATGAGTATGAATGGAAAGTACAAGATCAAGCACTTTTGGGCCAGAAATATGTTCAGTAGGTCAAATATCTTTCTGGCTGAAATGACATCATGAAAGTAAAGCTGTCGGTATTATTAACCAACAGATCAAGGACACCTGGGCAATAAATTTGTTCCAGGAGGTCAAAAATTGACCTATGTATTTCTAATATGATATCAGAAGGAGTCTAAAAGTTTATAATGTTTTAAATTTTTTGAGGAACCTTTGACCAGAAATGTGTTCAATAGGGCAGATATGGACTGACTTAGGAAGCATCGACTGGAGTCTCAGAAATATGTTCAATTGGTAAAATATCTGTCTGGCTGAATTGACATCATGAGAAGTAAAGCTCTCGGTATGTTAACCCAAAGATCAAAAACCCGTGGGCCATAAATGTGTTTCTGGAGGTCAAAAATTGACCTATGTATAGCTAATGTAACATCAGGAGTCTATGCGTTTATATTGTTTAAAACCTTTTGAAGAACCTTTTGACCAGAAATGAGTTCAATAGGTCAGATATGGACTTCTATGTATATGTAGGGAAGCATCTGTTGGAGTCTTTGATTATGTATGGAAAGTTCAAGATCACGTACTTTTGGGCCAGAAATATGTTCAGTAGGTCAAATATTTGTCTGGCTAAAATGACATCATGAGAAGTAAATCTCTCGGTATATTAACCCACAGATCAAGGAACCGTGGGCCATAAATGTGTTCCTGGAGGTCAAAAATTGACCTAAGTAAATATAACATCAGAAGGAGTCTATGAGTTCAAATCGTTTTAAACTTTTTGATTAACGTTTGACCAGAAATTAGTTCAAAAGGTCAGATATGGACTTTTCCATGGCTTAGGAAGCACCTTTTGGAGTCTATGAGTATGTATGGAAAGTTCAAGATCAAGTACTTTTGGGCCAGAAATATCTTCAGTAGGTCAAATTTATGTCTGGCTGAAATGTGTGTTTCATTGCAATACTTAAATTTTCTAACTTGTTCTTCTTTGCATTGAAAAGAAAAGATAAAACACAAGTGCTTTCCCATGCATTTCCATTCTACAACTAATTAATTTGTGTTTTGACGAGAAAACATTACAAAAGGGATCGATTTACAGTGCATACACTAACTTGTTCCTTTTTGCAACGAAGAGATTTGCAATGCATGTGCTTTAGGATTGCATTGTACATGCACGCAATAACTAACCTCTGTGCAACTAAAAGAAAACACCTAAGATGTGTTTCGATGCATTTGCATTGACCTATCTGAATTGTTCCTCGTTATGCCTATCCATGCGATAACTAACCTCTGCGCAATAAAAAGAAAACACCTAAGATGTGTTTCATTGCATTGCATGACCTTTCTAACTTGTTCCTCGTTACTTATATGCTCACAATAATAGACCTCTGTGCATTGAAAAGAAAACAACTAAGATGTGTTTCAATTGCATTGCAAGACATATCTAACTTCTTCCTCATTAGGCCTGTCCACGCAAAAACTAACCTCTGTGCAATTAAAAGAAAACACCTAAGATGTGTTTCATTGCATTGCATGACCTATATAACCTGTTCGGTGAACGTGATTTCTTCAAGTACCACATGTTCCTGGATCAACATCATTGTTGATCCTGGATCAACTTTTCAATCAACCAAACAGATTTGAGGAACAAGTTTACAGTTTGTCAATTTTAGGCTTAGATTTAGAACCAGAGTGAAGTACTTAAACATCAGTGTCATTCACCTTTTGTATCTTCTGATAAGGGAAAAGTTATGAGTAGAGTTAGGTTTAGGGGTAGGTATTGGTTAAGGACAACATTTTGGGACAGGAATGTTGATCCAGGATCATCAAAATATGTTGATGCTGACCAACTTGTTCCTAAGTTATACATATGCACAAAAATAACTAAACTCTGAGCAATGAAAAGAAAACACCATAAGATGTGTTTCGTTGCATTGCATGATATATCTAACTTGTTTCTCGTTAATGCATATGCAAGCAATAACTAACCTCTGTGCGGTGAAAGGAAAACGCCTAAGACGTGTTTCATTGCATTGCAAGACCTATCTGAATCATTCCTCGTCATGCAATATGCACGCAATAACTAACCTCTGCGCGGTGAAAGAAAAACGCCTAAGACGTGTTTCAGTGCATTGCATGACCTATCTGACTTGTTCCTCGTCATGCAATATGCACGCAATAACTAACCTCTGCGCAGTGAAAGAAAAACGCCTAAGACGTGTTTCAGTGCATTGCATGACCTCTCTGGCTTGTTCTTCGTCATGCAATATGCACGCAATAACTAACCTCTGCGTGGTGAAAGGAAAACACCTAAGACATGTTTCAGTGCATTGCATGACCTATCTGACTTGTTCCTCGTCATGCAATATGCACGCATTAACTAACGTATGCGGTGAAAGGAAACGCCTAAGACGTTATTCCGTGCATTGCATGACCTATCTGACTTGTTCCTCGTCATGCAATATGCACGCAAGAACTAAACTCTATGCAGTGAAAGGAAAACGCCTAAGATGTGTTTCATTGCATTGCATGACCTGACTTGTTCCTTGTCATGCAATATGCACGCAATAACTCTCCTCTGCGAGATGAATGGAAAACGCCTAAGACGTGTTTAAGTGCATTGCATGACCTATCTGACTTGTTCCTCGTCTTGCAATATATATGCAAGGACTAAACTCTACGCAGTGAAAGGAAAACGCCTAAGACGTGTTTCAGTGCATTGCATGACCTATATGGCTTGTTCTTCGTCATGCAATATGCAGCAATTACTAACCTCTGCGTGGTGAAAGGAAACGCCTAAGACATGTTTCAGTGCATTGCATGACCTATCTGACTTGTTCCTCGTCATGCAATATGCACGCAATAACTAACCCTTGCGCGGTGAAAGGAAAATGCCTCAGACGTGTTTCAGTGCATAGGATGACCTATCTGACTTGTTCCTCGTCATGCATTATGCACGCAAGAACTAAACTCTGCAAAGTGAAAGGAAAACGCCTAAGAAGATGTGTTTCAGTGGATTGCATGACCTGATTTGTTCCTCGTCATGCAATATGCATTCAATAACTATCCTCTGCGAGGTGAATGGAAAACACCTAAGACGTGTTTCAGTGCATTGCATGACCTGACTTGTTCCTCGTCATGCAATATGCATGCAATAACTATCCTCTGCGAGGTGAATGGAAAACACCTAAGACGTGTTTCAGGGCATTGCATGACCTATCTGACTTGTTCCTTGTCGTGCAATACGCATGCAAGATCTAAACTCTGCGCGGTGAAAGGAAAACGCCTAAGACGTGTTTCAGTGCATTGCAAGACCTATCTGACTTGTTCCTCGTCATGCAATAAGGCACGCAATAACCTCTTCGCGGTGAAAGGAAAACGCCTAAGACGTGTTTCAGTGCATTGCATGACCTATCTGACTTGTTCCTCGTCATGCAATATGCACGCAATAACTAAACTCTGCGCAGTGAAAGGAAAACGCCTAAGGGCCCGTTCACATATCGCGTCTTTTGCGCGCTCATGTTCATTATTTTAAATGGAGGCGCGCGGTATGCGCGCTCATAATGGAAGCGACGCGGTCGCGGTGCGACGCGCTCGTTTTTTCCAGGCGCGTCCGCGCCGCATCGAGATAAAAACATCTCAACTTTTCAGAATGCCGCAAGCGCACCGTAGGTCACGTAGGTAGATCTACAGAGAGTGCGGCTGATGGTTGCTTAGCAACGACAGACGCCACCGGAGCGCAACCGCCCAAGCGCTTCTTTGAAAAAAGGATAAAAACGCACAAGCCTAGCGTTATCTACGCGTTTTTAGACGCGATATGTGAATCGGGCCTAAGACGTGTTTCAGTGCATTGCATGACCTATCTGACTCTGTTCCTCGTCATGCAATATGCACGCAATAACTAAACTCTGCGCAGTGAAAGGAAAACGCCTAAGACGTGTTTCAGTGCATTGCATGACTTATCTTACTTGTTCCTCGTCATGCAATATGCATGCAAGAACTAAACTCTGTGCGGTGAAAGGAAAACGCCTAAGACGTGTTTCAGTGCATTGCATGACCTATCTGACTTGTTCTTCGTCATGCAATATGCACGCAAAAACTAAACTCTGCGCAGTGAAAGGAAAACGCCTAAGATGTGTTTCAGTGCATTGCATGACCAGACTTGTTCCTCGTCATGCAATATGCATGCAATAACTCTCCTCTGCGAGGTGAATGGAAAACGCCTAAGACGTGTTTCAGTGCATTGCATGACCTATCTTACTTGTTCCTCGTCATGCAATATGCATGCAAGAACTAAACTCTGCGCAGTGAAACCAAAACGCCTAAAATGTGTTTCAGTGCATTGCCTGACCTGACTTGTTCCTCGTCATGCAATATGCACGCAATAACTACCCTCTGCGTGGTAAAAGGAAAACGCCTAAGACATTTTTCAGTGCATTGCATGAACTATCTGACTTGTTCCTCGTCATGCAATATGCACGAAATAACTAACCTCTGCGCGGTGAAAGGAAAACGCCTAAGACGTGTTTCAGTGCATTGCATGACCTATCTGACTTGTTCCTCGTTGCAATGAAAATATATAATGTGATTTTGCATGCATTTTTATTTTACAAACCAATTTATTTGTGCACAGACGAGAAAACATCATTTGAGATGTCACTTTACAATGCATGGTATAGCTATTGAGCTCATTTCTGTTAAAAGGGTCCTCAAAAGTTTTTAAACAAAATAAGTTTATAGACACATTATGATGATATATAAGCTATACAAAGGTTCCTTATTTGACCTATGGAACATAGTTCTGGCCCACAAGAACTAGATCTTAAACTTTCTAAACATGCTCATTGACTCCTTTTGATGTGACTGAAGCCATACAAGAGTCCTTATTTTACCTAATGAACATATTAGCCACATGGATTGTTTAGATCTGACCCATTGAACTCATTTCTGGTCAAAGGGTATTTGATCGTTAGGTTACTATACATTGATATTTACTACTTATGATGTTGTATGAGCAGGAAGATATGTGACTGAAATTTGACTGAACATGTATCTGTCCCAGGAGTTCCTGATATTGAACTTTCTATACATACTAAATAGACTACTTCATATGCTTCTAGAACTAGAGGTTGCAATTTGACCCACAAACATAGTCCTGGCCCAGGAGTACTAGGTCTCGAACTTTCTATAAATTCTCATAGACTCATTTTGATGCTTCTTAAGCCATATAGAATGTCCACATCTTATGTATTTAACTCTTTTCTGGTCAAAGGGTCCTCAAAAGTATTTAAACAAGAAAAACTATGAGACTCCTTCTGATATTACGTGAGCTATAGATAGGTTCCTTTTTGACCTACTGAACAGAGTTGTGGCACACGAGTACTTGATCTTG
Organism: Cyprinella venusta; assembly: GCA_038021265.1. NCBI lineage: Eukaryota > Metazoa > Chordata > Actinopteri > Cypriniformes > Leuciscidae > Cyprinella > Cyprinella venusta. The sequence continues at coordinate 12,507,713 of CM075885.1, forward strand.
AATAGTCTAAACATACTCATTAACTCCTTTTGATGTTACTGAAGCCATACAAGAGTCCTTATTTTAACTACCTTTTGATGATACGTAATCAAAATCAAAAATTGATTTGAGCCAGAAATCAATTGCCAAAAACTTTATAAAAACTCTATAGTAACCATTTGTGGACACTCCAACCTCCTAGAAACACCATAGGAACCACACAGACTACCATAGTAACCACATAAAACACCCTAGCAACCACCCAGAACACTCTAGCATCACTCTAGCAACCACCGAGCAACCAACGAGATCACCTTAGCAACACCTAACCAGACCACCCTAGCAACCGCCTAGCAACACCCTAGAGATCACCCAGAACTACCTCGCAACAACCCAGCAACACCCTAGCAACCACACAGACTACCCTAACAACCGCCTAGCAACCATCCAGAACACTGTAGCAACCACTGGGAACACCTTAGCAACCGGGTCGTGAGATTTGCCACTGCAAGCACTACTTCACATTTTCTTCTGGAAATTTGCCATAAATATGTTCCTGGAGGTCAAAAATTGGCCTATGTATAGCTAATACAATATTAGAAGGAGTCTATAAGTTTATATTGTTATGGTAAAAGGTTCCTCAAAAGATTTCAAACAATATAAACATGAAATGTAATAAAATAATCGATTAGTTAAGAGCTAAATCATGCCAAAAACATAATAGAAACTCTATAGTAACTATAAAGTAACACTACCAACCACCTGGTAACACCATAGCAACGACCCAGAATACCATAGTAACCACCTAAAACACCCTAGCAACACCCTAGCAACCACCCAGAACACCCTAGCAGCAAACAAGAACACCCCAGTAACCACCTAGCAACACCCTAACAACCATCAAGAAAAACCTGGCAACCGCATAGCAACACCCTAGCAACATTAGCACATTGGCAACCACCCAGAATACCCAAACAACCGCATACAAACACCATAGCAACCACCCAGAATACCCTAATAAATGCCTAGAAACCACAAACATCACCATAGCAACCACCCAGAAAACCCTAGCAACCGGGTGGTGAGATTTGCCACTTCAGGCTCCACTTCACATTTTCTTCTGTAAATGTGCATTAAATGTGTTCCTGGTGGTCAAAAAATGACCTATGTATATCTAATATAAAATCAGAAAGAGTCTAAAAGTTTATATTTTTTTAAACTTTTTGAGGAACCTTTGACCAGAAATGAGTTCATTGACATCATGAGAAGTAAATCCATCAGTATATGAACCCACAGATCAAGTACCCGTGGGACATAAATATGTTCTTGGAGGTCAAAAATTGACCTATGTATATCTTATATAACATCAGAAGGAGGTCAAATATTTATCTGGCTGAAATGACATCATGAGAAGTAAAGCTCTCGGTATATTAACCCAAAGATCAAATACCCATGGGCCATAAATGTGTTTCTGGAGGTCAAAAATTGATCTATGTATAGCTAATGTAACATCAGGAGTCTATAAGTTCATATTTGTTTAAAAACTTTTGAGGAACCTTTGACCAGAAATGAGTTTAATAGGTCAGATATGGACTTCTCTATGGCTTAGGAAGCATCTGTTTGAGTCTATGAGTTTATATGGAAAGTTCAAGATCAAGTACTTTTGGGCCAGAAATATGTTCAGTAGGTCAAATATCTTTCTGTCTGAAATGACATCATGAGAAGTAAAGCTCTCGGTATATTAGCCCAAAGATCAAATATCCGTATGCCATAAATGTGTTTCTGGAGTTCAAAAATTGACCTATGTATAGCTAATGTAACGTCAGGAGTCTATAAGTTTACATTGTTTAAAACATTTAAGGAACCTTTGACCAAAAATGATTTCAATAGTTCAGATATGGACTTCTCTATGGCTTAGGAAGCATCGACTGCAGTCCCTGAGTATGTAAGGAAAGTTCAAGATCAAGTACTTCTGGGCCATAAACATGTTCAGTAGGTCAAATATTTGTCTGGCTAAAATGACATCATGAGAAGTAAATCTCTCGGTATATTAACCAATAGATCAAGCACCCGTGTGCCGTGCAAAGTGTTCCTGGAGGTCAAAAATTGACCTACGTAATAAAACATCAGAATGTTATATTACATAGTCTATGAGCATGTATGGAAAGTTCAAGATCAAGTACTTTTGGGCCAGAAAAATGTTCTTTACGTAAAATATTTTTTGGCTGAAATGACATCATGAGAAGTAAATCTCCAACCCACCAGAACACCCTAGCAACCACCTAGCAACACCCTAGCAACCACCGAGAACACCCTAGCAACAAACTAGAACACCCCAGCAACCATATGGCAACATTCTTGCAACCACCAGAAACACCCCAGCAACAGCCTAGCAACACCATAGCAACCACCCGGAACACCATAGCAATCACCCAGAATACCCCAAAAAACGCCTAGCAAACACCCAGAACACCGTAGCAACCTCCCAGAACACCTGAGAAACCAGGTGGTGAGATTTGCCGCTTCAAGGTCCACTTCACGTTTTCTTCTGGAAATGTGCCATAAATGTGTTCTTGAAGGTCAAAAATTGACCTTTGTATAACATCAGAAGGAGTCTAAAAGTTTATATTGTTTTTAACTTTTTGAGGAACCTTTGACCAGAAAGAAGTTCAATAGGTCAGATATGGACTTCTCTATGGCTTAAGAAGCATCTGTAGGAGTCTATGAGTATGAATGGAAAGTACAAGATCAAGCACTTTTGGGCCAGAAATATGTTCAGTAGGTCAAATATCTTTCTGGCTGAAATGACATCATGAAAGTAAAGCTGTCGGTATTATTAACCAACAGATCAAGGACACCTGGGCAATAAATTTGTTCCAGGAGGTCAAAAATTGACCTATGTATTTCTAATATGATATCAGAAGGAGTCTAAAAGTTTATAATGTTTTAAATTTTTTGAGGAACCTTTGACCAGAAATGTGTTCAATAGGGCAGATATGGACTTCTCTATGACTTAGGAAGCATCGACTGGAGTCTCAGAAATATGTTCAATTGGTAAAATATCTGTCTGGCTGAATTGACATCATGAGAAGTAAAGCTCTCGGTATGTTAACCCAAAGATCAAAAACCCGTGGGCCATAAATGTGTTTCTGGAGGTCAAAAATTGACCTATGTATAGCTAATGTAACATCAGGAGTCTATGCGTTTATATTGTTTAAAACCTTTTGAAGAACCTTTTGACCAGAAATGAGTTCAATAGGTCAGATATGGACTTCTATGTATATGTAGGGAAGCATCTGTTGGAGTCTTTGATTATGTATGGAAAGTTCAAGATCACGTACTTTTGGGCCAGAAATATGTTCAGTAGGTCAAATATTTGTCTGGCTGAAATGACATCATGAGAAGTAAATCTCTCGGTATATTAACCCACAGATCAAGGAACCGTGGGCCATAAATGTGTTCCTGGAGGTCAAAAATTGACCTAAGTAAATATAACATCAGAAGGAGTCTATGAGTTCAAATCGTTTTAAACTTTTTGATTAACGTTTGACCAGAAATTAGTTCAAAAGGTCAGATATGGACTTTTCCATGGCTTAGGAAGCACCTTTTGGAGTCTATGAGTATGTATGGAAAGTTCAAGATCAAGAACTTTTGGGCCAGAAATATCTTCAGTAGGTCAAATTTATGTCTGGCTGAAATGTGTGTTTCATTGCAATACTTAAATTTTCTAACTTGTTCTTCTTTGCATTGAAAAGAAAAGATAAAACACAAGTGCTTTCCCATGCATTTCCATTCTACAACTAATTAATTTGTGTTTTGACGAGAAAACATTACAAAAGGGATCGATTTACAGTGCATACACTAACTTGTTCCTTTTTGCAACGAAGAGATTTGCAATGCATGTGCTTTAGGATTGCATTGTACATGCACGCAATAACTAACCTCTGTGCAACTAAAAGAAAACACCTAAGATGTGTTTCGATGCATTTGCATTGACCTATCTGAATTGTTCCTCGTTATGCCTATCCATGCGATAACTAACCTCTGCGCAATAAAAAGAAAACACCTAAGATGTGTTTCATTGCATTGCATGACCTTTCTAACTTGTTCCTCGTTACTTATATGCTCACAATAATAGACCTCTGTGCATTGAAAAGAAAACAACTAAGATGTGTTTCAATTGCATTGCAAGACATATCTAACTTCTTCCTCATTAGGCCTGTCCACGCAAAAACTAACCTCTGTGCAATTAAAAGAAAACACCTAAGATGTGTTTCATTGCATTGCATGACCTATCTAACCTGTTCGGTGAACGTGATTTCTTCAAGTACCACATGTTCCTGGATCAACATCATTGTTGATTCTGGATCAACTTTTCAATCAACCAAACAGATTTGAGGAACAAGTTTACAGTTTGTCAATTTTAGGCTTAGATTTAGAACCAGAGTGAAGTACTTAAACATCAGTGTCATTCACCTTTTGTATCTTCTGATAAGGGAAAAGTTATGAGTAGAGTTAGGTTTAGGGGTAGGTATTGGTTAAGGACAACATTTTGGGACAGGAATGTTGATCCAGGATCATCAAAATATGTTGATCCAGGACCACTTACTTGAAAAAAATGATGCTGACCAACTTGTTCCTAAGTTATACATATGCACAAAAATAACTAAACTCTGAGCAATGAAAAGAAAACACCATAAGATGTGTTTCGTTGCATTGCATGATATATCTAACTTGTTTCTCGTTAATGCATATGCAAGCAATAACTAACCTCTGTGCGGTGAAAGGAAAACGCCTAAGACGTGTTTCAGTGCATTGCATGACCTATCTGACTTGTTCCTCGTCATGCAATATGCACGCAATAACTAACCTCTGCGCAGTGAAAGAAAAACGCCTAAGACGTGTTTCAGTGCATTGCATGACCTCTCTGGCAGCTGGCTTGTTCTTCGTCATGCAATATGCACGCAATAACTAACCTCTGCGTGGTGAAAGGAAAACACCTAAGACATGTTTCAGTGCATTGCATGACCTATCTGACTTGTTCCTCGTCATGCAATATGCACGCATTAACTAACGTATGCGGTGAAAGGAAACGCCTAAGACGTTATTCCGTGCATTGCATGACCTATCTGACTTGTTCCTCGTCATGCAATATGCACGCAAGAACTAAACTCTATGCAGTGAAAGGAAAACGCCTAAGACGTGTTTCAGTTTATTGCATGACCTATCTGACTCTGTTCCTCGTCATGCAATATGCACGCAATAACAAAACTCTGCGCAGTGAAAGGAAAACGCCTAAGACGTGTTTCAGTGCATTGCACGACTTATCTCACTTGTTCCTCGTCATGCAATATGCACGCAATAACTAACCTATGCGTGGTGAAAGGAAAACGCCTAAGACATGTTTAAGTGCATTTCATGACCTATCTGACTTGTTCCTCGTCATGCAATATGCACGCAAGAACTAAACTCTGCGCTGTCAAAGGAAAACACCTAAGATTTGTTTCAGTGCATTGCATGACCAAACTTGTTCCTCGTCATGCAATATGCTTGCAAGAACTCTCCTCTGCGAGGTGAATGGAAAACGCCTAAGACGTGTTTCAGTGCATAGGATGACCTATCTGACTTGTTCCTCGTCATGCATTATGCACGCAAGAACTAAACTCTGCAAAGTGAAAGGAAAACGCCTAAGATGTGTTTCAGTGCATTGCATGACCTGACTTGTTCCTCGTCATGCAATATGCACGTAATAACTCTCCTCTGCGAGGTGAATGGAAAACGCCTAAGACGTGTTTCAGTGCATTGCATGACCTATCTGACTTGTTCCTCGTCATGCAATATGTACTCAAGAACTAAACTCTGCGCAGTGAAAGGAAAACATCTAAGACGTGTTTCAGTGCATTGCGAGACCTATCTGGCTTGTTTTTCGTCATGCAATATGCAAGCAATATCTAACCTCTGCGTGGTGAAAGGAAAACGCTTAAAACATGTTTTAGTGCATTGTATGACCTATCTGACTTGTTCCTCGTCATGCAATATGCACACAATAACTAACCTCTGCACGGTGAAAGGAAAACGCCTAAGACGTGTTTCAGTGCATTGCATGAACTATCTGACTTGTTCCTCGTCATGCAACATGCACGAAATAACTAACCTCTGCGCGGTGAAAGGAAAACGCCTAAGACGTGTTTCAGTGCATTGCATGACCTATCTGACTTGTTCCTCGTCATGCAATATGCATGCAAGAACTAAACTCTGTGCGGTGAAAGGAAAACGCCTAAGACGTGTTTCAGTGCATTGCATGACCTATCTGACTTGTTCCTCGTCATGCAATATGCACGCAAAAACTAAACTCTGCGCAGTGAAAGGAAAACGCCTAAGATGTGTTTCAGTGCATTGCATGACCAGACTTGTTCCTCGTCATGCAATATGCATGCAATAACTCTCCTCTGCGAGGTGAATGGAAAACGCCTAAGACGTGTTTCAGTGCATTGCATGACCTATCTGACTTGTTCCTCGTCATGCAATATGCATGCAAGAACTAAACTCTGCGCAGTGAAACCAAAACGCCTAAAATGTGTTTCAGTGCATTGCCTGACCTGACTTGTTCCTCGTCATGCAATATGCACGCAATAACTACCCTCTGCGTGGTAAAAGGAAAACGCCTAAGACATTTTTCAGTGCATTGCATGAACTATCTGACTTGTTCCTCGTCATGCAATATGCACGAAATAACTAACCTCTGCGCGGTGAAAGGAAAACGCCTAAGACGTGTTTCAGTGCATTGCATGACCTATCTGACTTGTTCCTCGTTGCAATGAAAATATATAATGTGATTTTGCATGCATTTTTATTTTACAAACCAATTTATTTGTGCACAGACGAGAAAACATCATTTGAGATGTCACTTTACAATGCATGGTATAGCTATTGAGCTCATTTCTGTTAAAAGGGTCCTCAAAAGTTTTTAAACAAAATAAGTTTATCGACACATTATGATGATATATAAGCTATACAAAGGTTCCTTATTTGACCTATGGAACATAGTTCTGGCCCACAAGAACTAGATCTTAAACTTTCTAAACATGCTCATTGACTCCTTTTGATGTGACTGAAGCCATACAAGAGTCCTTATTTTACCTAATGAACATATTAGCCACATGGATTGTTTAGATCTGACCCATTGAACTCATTTCTGGTCAAAGGGTATTTGATCGTTAGGTTACTATACATTGATATTTACTACTTATGATGTTGTATGAGCAGGAAGATATGTGACTGAAATTTGACTGAACATGTATCTGTCCCAGGAGTTCCTGATATTGAACTTTCTATACATACTAAATAGACTACTTCATATGCTTCTAGAACTAGAGGTTGCAATTTGACCCACAAACATAGTCCTGGCCCAGGAGTACTAGGTCTCGAACTTTCTATAAATTCTCATAGACTCATTTTGATGCTTCTTAAGCCATATAGAATGTCCACATCTTTTGTATTTAACTCTTTTCTGGTCAAAGGGTCCTCAAAAGTATTTAAACAAGAAAAACTATGAGACTCCTTCTGATATTACGTGAGCTATAGATAGGTTCCTTTTTGACCTACTGAACAGAGTTGTGGCACACGAGTACTTGATCTTGAATAGTCTAAACATACTCATTAACTCCTTTTGATGTTACTGAAGCCATACAAGAGTCCTTATTTTAACTACCTTTTGATGATACATAATCAAAATCAAAAATTGATTTGGGCCAGAAATCAATTGCCAAAAACTTTATAAAAACTCTATAGTAACCATTTGTGGACACTCCAACCTCCTAGAAACACCATAGGAACCACACAGACTACCATAGTAACCACATAAAACACCCTAGCAACCACCCAGAACACTCTAGCATCACTCTAGCAACCACCGAGCAACCAACGAGATCACCTTAGCAACACCTAACCAGACCACCCTAGCAACCGCCTAGCAACACCCTAGAGATCACCCAGAACTACCTCGCAACAACCTAGCAACACCCTAGCAACCACACAGACTACCCTAACAACCGCCTAGCAACCATCCAGAACACTGTAGCAACCACTGGGAACACCTTAGCAACCGGGTCGTGAGATTTGCCACTGCAAGCACTACTTCACATTTTCTTCTGGAAATTTGCCATAAATATGTTCCTGGAGGTCAAAAATTGGCCTATGTATAGCTAATACAATATTAGAAGGAGTCTATAAGTTTATATTGTTATGGTAAAAGGTTCCTCAAAAGATTTCAAACAATATAAACATGAAATGTAATAAAATAATCGATTAGTTAAGAGCTAAATCATGCCAAAAACATAATAGAAACTCTATAGTAACTATAAAGTAACACTACCAACCACCTGGTAACACCATAGCAACGACCCAGAATACCATAGTAACCACCTAAAACACCCTAGCAACACCCTAGCAACCACCCAGAACACCCTAGCAGCAAACAAGAACACCCCAGTAACCACCTAGCAACACCCTAACAACCATCAAGAAAAACCTGGCAACCGCATAGCAACACCCTAGCAACATTAGCACCTTGGCAACCACCCAGAATACCCAAACAACCGCATACAAACACCATAGCAACCACCCAGAATACCCTAATAAATGCCTAGAAACCACAAACATCACCATAGCAACCACCCAGAAAACCCTAGCAACCGGGTGGTGAGATTTGCCACTTCAGGCTCCACTTCACATTTTCTTCTGTAAATGTGCATTAAATGTGTTCCTGGTGGTCAAAAAATGACCTATGTATATCTAATATAAAATCAGAAAGAGTCTAAAAGTTTATATTTTTTTAAACTTTTTGAGGAACCTTTGACCAGAAATGAGTTCATTGACATCATGAGAAGTAAATCCATCAGTATATGAACCCACAGATCAAGTACCCGTGGGACATAAATATGTTCTTGGAGGTCAAAAATTGACCTATGTATATCTTATATAACATCAGAAGGAGGTCAAATATTTATCTGGCTGAAATGACATCATGAGAAGTAAAGCTCTCGGTATATTAACCCAAAGATCAAATACCCATGGGCCATAAATGTGTTTCTGGAGGTCAAAAATTGATCTATGTATAGCTAATGTAACATCAGGAGTCTATAAGTTCATATTTGTTTAAAAACTTTTGAGGAACCTTTGACCAGAAATGAGTTTAATAGGTCAGATATGGACTTCTCTATGGCTTAGGAAGCATCTGTTTGAGTCTATGAGTTTATATGGAAAGTTCAAGATCAAGTACTTTTGGGCCAGAAATATGTTCAGTAGGTCAAATATCTTTCTGTCTGAAATGACATCATGAGAAGTAAAGCTCTCGGTATATTAGCCCAAAGATCAAATATCCGTATGCCATAAATGTGTTTCTGGAGTTCAAAAATTGACCTATGTATAGCTAATGTAACGTCAGGAGTCTATAAGTTTACATTGTTTAAAACATTTAAGGAACCTTTGACCAAAAATGATTTCAATAGTTCAGATATGGACTTCTCTATGGCTTAGGAAGCATCGACTGCAGTCCCTGAGTATGTAAGGAAAGTTCAAGATCAAGTACTTCTGGGCCATAAACATGTTCAGTAGGTCAAATATTTGTCTGGCTAAAATGACATCATGAGAAGTAAATCTCTCGGTATATTAACCAATAGATCAAGCACCCGTGTGCCGTGCAAAGTGTTCCTGGAGGTCAAAAATTGACCTACGTAATAAAACATCAGAATGTTATATTACATAGTCTATGAGCATGTATGGAAAGTTCAAGATCAAGTACTTTTGGGCCAGAAAAATGTTCTTTACGTAAAATATTTTTTGGCTGAAATGACATCATGAGAAGTAAATCTCCAACCCACCAGAACACCCTAGCAACCACCTAGCAACACCCTAGCAACCACCGAGAACACCCTAGCAACAAACTAGAACACCCCAGCAACCATATGGCAACATTCTTGCAACCACCAGAAACACCCCAGCAACAGCCTAGCAACACCATAGCAACCACCCGGAACACCATAGCAATCACCCAGAATACCCCAAAAAACGCCTAGCAAACACCCAGAACACCGTAGCAACCTCCCAGAACACCTGAGAAACCAGGTGGTGAGATTTGCCGCTTCAAGGTCCACTTCACGTTTTCTTCTGGAAATGTGCCATAAATGTGTTCTTGAAGGTCAAAAATTGACCTTTGTATATCTAATAACATCAGAAGGAGTCTAAAAGTTTATATTGTTTTTAACTTTTTGAGGAACCTTTGACCAGAAAGAAGTTCAATAGGTCAGATATGGACTTCTCTATGGCTTAAGAAGCATCTGTAGGAGTCTATGAGTATGAATGGAAAGTACAAGATCAAGCACTTTTGGGCCAGAAATATGTTCAGTAGGTCAAATATCTTTCTGGCTGAAATGACATCATGAAAGTAAAGCTGTCGGTATTATTAACCAACAGATCAAGGACACCTGGGCAATAAATTTGTTCCAGGAGGTCAAAAATTGACCTATGTATTTCTAATATGATATCAGAAGGAGTCTAAAAGTTTATAATGTTTTAAATTTTTTGAGGAACCTTTGACCAGAAATGTGTTCAATAGGGCAGATATGGACTTCTCTATGACTTAGGAAGCATCGACTGGAGTCTCAGAAATATGTTCAATTGGTAAAATATCTGTCTGGCTGAATTGACATCATGAGAAGTAAAGCTCTCGGTATGTTAACCCAAAGATCAAAAACCCGTGGGCCATAAATGTGTTTCTGGAGGTCAAAAATTGACCTATGTATAGCTAATGTAACATCAGGAGTCTATGCGTTTATATTGTTTAAAACCTTTTGAAGAACCTTTTGACCAGAAATGAGTTCAATAGGTCAGATATGGACTTCTATGTATATGTAGGGAAGCATCTGTTGGAGTCTTTGATTATGTATGGAAAGTTCAAGATCACGTACTTTTGGGCCAGAAATATGTTCAGTAGGTCAAATATTTGTCTGGCTGAAATGACATCATGAGAAGTAAATCTCTCGGTATATTAACCCACAGATCAAGGAACCGTGGGCCATAAATGTGTTCCTGGAGGTCAAAAATTGACCTAAGTAAATATAACATCAGAAGGAGTCTATGAGTTCAAATCGTTTTAAACTTTTTGATTAACGTTTGAACAGAAATTAGTACAAAAGGTCAGATATGGACTTTTCCATGGCTTAGGAAGCACCTTTTGGAGTCTATGAGTATGTATGGAAAGTTCAAGATCAAGTACTTTTGGGCCAGAAATATCTTCAGTAGGTCAAATTTATGTCTGGCTGAAATGTGTGTTTCATTGCAATACTTAAATTTTCTAACTTGTTCTTCTTTGCATTGAAAAGAAAAGATAAAACACAAGTGCTTTCCCATGCATTTCCATTCTACAACTAATTAATTTGTGTTTTGACGAGAAAACATTACAAAAGGGATCGATTTACAGTGCATACACTAACTTGTTCCTTTTTGCAACGAAGAGATTTGCAATGCATGTGCTTTAGGATTGCATTGTACATGCACGCAATAACTAACCTCTGTGCAACTAAAAGAAAACACCTAAGATGTGTTTCGATGCATTTGCATTGACCTATCTGAATTGTTCCTCGTTATGCCTATCCATGCGATAACTAACCTCTGCGCAATAAAAAGAAAACACCTAAGATGTGTTTCATTGCATTGCATGACCTTTCTAACTTGTTCCTCGTTACTTATATGCTCACAATAATAGACCTCTGTGCATTGAAAAGAAAACAACTAAGATGTGTTTCAATTGCATTGCAAGACATATCTAACTTCTTCCTCATTAGGCCTGTCCACGCAAAAACTAACCTCTGTGCAATTAAAAGAAAACACCTAAGATGTGTTTCATTGCATTGCATGACCTATCTAACCTGTTCGGTGAACGTGATTTCTTCAAGTACCACATGTTCCTGGATCAACATCATTGTTGATTCTGGATCAACTTTTCAATCAACCAAACAGATTTGAGGAACAAGTTTACAGTTTGTCAATTTTAGGCTTAGATTTAGAACCAGAGTGAAGTACTTAAACATCAGTGTCATTCACCTTTTGTATCTTCTGATAAGGGAAAAGTTATGAGTAGAGTTAGGTTTAGGGGTAGGTATTGGTTAAGGACAACATTTTGGGACAGGAATGTTGATCCAGGATCATCAAAATATGTTGATCCAGGACCACTTACTTGAAAAAAATGATGCTGACCAACTTGTTCCTAAGTTATACATATGCACAAAAATAACTAAACTCTGAGCAATGAAAAGAAAACACCATAAGATGTGTTTCGTTGCATTGCATGATATATCTAACTTGTTTCTCGTTAATGCATATGCAAGCAATAACTAACCTCTGTGCGGTGAAAGGAAAACGCCTAAGACGTGTTTCATTGCATTGCAAGACCTATCTGAATCATTCCTCGTCATGCAATATGCACGCAATAACTAACCTCTGCGCGGTGAAAGAAAAACGCCTAAGACGTGTTTCAGTGCATTGCATGACCTATCTGACTTGTTCCTCGTCATGCAATATGCACGCAATAACTAACCTCTGCGCAGTGAAAGATAAACGCCTAAGACGTGTTTCAGTGCATTGCATGACCTCTCTGGCTTGTTCTTCATCATGCAATATGCACGCAATAACTAACCTCTGCGTGGTGAAAGGAAAACACCTAAGACATGTTTCAGTGCATTGCATGACCTATCTGACTTGTTCCTCGTCATGCAATATGCACGCATTAACTAACGTATGCGGTGAAAGGAAACGCCTAAGACGTTATTCCGTGCATTGCATGACCTATCTGACTTGTTCCTCGTCATGCAATATGCACGCAAGAACTAAACTCTATGCAGTGAAAGGAAAACGCCTAAGATGTGTTTCATTGCATTGCATGACCTGACTTGTTCCTTGTCATGCAATATGCACGCAATAACTCTCCTCTGCGAGATGAATGGAAAACGCCTAAGACGTGTTTAAGTGCATTGCATGACCTATCTGACTTGTTCCTCGTCTTGCAATATATACGCAAGGACTAAACTCTACGCAGTGAAAGGAAAACGCCTAAGACGTGTTTCAGTCCATTGCATGACCTATATGGCTTGTTCTTCGTCATGCAATATGCAGCAATTACTAACCTCTGCGTGGTGAAAGGAAACGCCTAAGACATGTTTCAGTGCATTGCATGACCTATCTGACTTGTTCCTCGTCTTGCAATATGCACGCAATAACTAACCCTTGCGCGGTGAAAAGAAAATGCCTCAGACGTGTTTCAGTGCATAGGATGACCTATCTGACTTGTTCCTCGTCATGCATTATGCACGCAAGAACTAAACTCTGCAAAGTGAAAGGAAAACGCCTAAGAAGATGTGTTTCAGTGGATTGCATGACCTGATTTGTTCCTCGTCATGCAATATGCATTCAATAACTATCCTCTGCGAGGTGAATGGAAAACACCTAAGACGTGTTTCAGTGCATTGCATGACCTGACTTGTTCCTCGTCATGCAATATGCATGCAATAACTATCCTCTGCGAGGTGAATGGAAAACACCTAAGACGTGTTTCAGGGCATTGCATGACCTATCTGACTTGTTCCTTGTCGTGCAATACGCATGCAAGATCTAAACTCTGCGCGGTGAAAGGAAAACGCCTAAGACGTGTTTCAGTGCATTGCAATACCTATCTGACTTGTTCCTCGTTATGCAATAAGGCACGCAATAACCTCTTCGCGGTGAAAGGAAAACGCCTAAGACGTGTTTCAGTGCATTGCATGACCTATCTGACTTGTTCCTCGTCATGCAATATGCACGCAATAACTAAACTCTGCGCAGTGAAAGGAAAACGCCTAAGACGTGTTTCAGTTTATTGCATGACCTATCTGACTCTGTTCCTCGTCATAAAATATGCACGCAATAACAAAACTCTGCGCAGTGAAAGGAAAACGCCTAAGACGTGTTTCAGTGCATTGCACGACTTATCTTACTTGTTCCTCGTCATGCAATATGCACGCAATAACTAACCTATGCGTGGTGAAAGGAAAACGCCTAAGACATGTTTAAGTGCATTTCATGACCTATCTGACTTGTTCCTCGTCATGCAATATGCACGCAAGAACTAAACTCTGCGCTGTCAAAGGAAAACGCCTAAGATTTGTTTCAGTGCATTACATGACCTATCTGACTTGTTCTTCGTCATGCAATATGCATGCAAGAACTAAACTTTGCGCATTGAAAGGAAAACGCCTAAGATGTGTTTCAGTGCATTGCATGACCTGACTTGTTCCTCGTCATGCAATATGCACGTAATAACTCTCCTCTGTGAGGTGAATGGAAAACGCCTAAGACGTGTTTCAGTGCATTGCATGACCTATCTGACTTGTTCCTCGTCATGCAATATGTACTCAAGAACTAAACTCTGCGCAGTGAAAGGAAAACATCTAAGACGTGTTTCAGTGCATTGCGAGACCTATCTGGCTTGTTTTTCGTCATGCAATATGCAAGCAATATCTAACCTCTGCGTGGTGAAAGGAAAACGCTTAAAACATGTTTTAGTGCATTGTATGACCTAGCTGACTTGTTCCTCGTCATGCAATATGCACGCAATAACTAACCTCTGCACGGTGAAAGGAAAACGCCTAAGACGTGTTTCAGTGCATTGCATGAACTATCTGACTTGTTCCTCGTCATGCAACATGCACGAAATAACTAAACTCTGCGCGGTGAAAGGAAATAGCCTAAGACGTGTTTCAGTGCATTGCATGACCTATCTGACTTGTTCCTCGTCATGCAATATGCATGCAAGAACTAAACTCTGTGCGGTGAAAGGAAAACGCCTAAGACGTGTTTCAGTGCATTGCATGACCTATCTGACTTGTTCCTCGTCATGCAATATGCACGCAAAAACTAAACTCTGCGCAGTGAAAGGAAAACGCCTAAGATGTGTTTCAGTGCATTGCATGACCAGACTTGTTCCTCGTCATGCAATATGCATGCAATAACTCTCCTCTGCGAGGTGAATGGAAAACGCCTAAGACGTGTTTCAGTGCATTGCATGACCTATCTGACTTGTTCCTCGTCATGCAATATGCATGCAAGAACTAAACTCTGAGCAGTGAAACCAAAACGCCTAAAATGTGTTTCAGTGCATTGCCTGACCTGACTTGTTCCTCGTCATGCAATATGCACGCAATAACTACCCTCTGCGTGGTAAAAGGAAAACGCCTAAGACATTTTTCAGTGCATTGCATGAACTATCTGACTTGTTCCTCGTCATGCAATATGCACGAAATAACTAACCTCTGCGCGGTGAAAGGAAAACGCCTAAGACGTGTTTCAGTGCATTGCATGACCTATCTGACTTGTTCCTCGTTGCAATGAAAATATATAATGTGATTTTGCATGCATTTTTATTTTACAAACCAATTTATTTGTGCACAGACGAGAAAACATCATATGAGATGTCACTTTACAATGCATGGTATAGCTATTGAGCTCATTTCTGTTAAAAGGGTCCTCAAAAGTTTTTAAACAAAATAAGTTTATCGACACATTATGATGATAAATAAGCTATACAAAGGTTCCTTATTTGACCTATGGAACATAGTTCTGGCCCACAAGAACTAGATCTTAAACTTTCTAAACTTGCTCATTGACTCCTTTTGATGTGACTGAAGCCATACAAGAGTCCTTATTTTACCTAATGAACATATTAGCCACATGGATTGTTTAGATGTGACCCATTGAACTCATTTCTGGTCAAAGGGTATTTGATCGTTAGGTTACTATACATTGATATTTACTACTTATGATGTTGTATGAGCAGGAAGATATGTGACTGAAATTTGACTGAACATGTATCTGTCCCAGGAGTTCCTGATATTGAACTTTCTATACATACTAAATAGACTACTTCATATGCTTCTAGAACTAGAGGTTGCAATTTGACCCACAAACATAGTCCTGGCCCACGAGTACTAGGTCTCGAACTTTCTATAAATTCTCATAGACTCAATTTGATGCTTCTTAAGCCATATAGAATGTCCACATCTTATGTATTTAACTCTTTTCTGGTCAAAGGGTCCTCAAAAGTATTTAAACAAGAAAAACTATGAGACTCCTTCTGATATTACGTGAGCTATAGATAGGTTCCTTTTTGACCTACTGAACAGAGTTGTGGCACACGAGTACTTGATCTTGAATAGTCTAAACATACTCATTAACTCCTTTTGATGTTACTGAAGCCATACAAGAGTCCTTATTTTAACTACCTTTTGATGATACATAATCAAAATCAAAAATTGATTTGGGCCAGAAATCAATTGCCAAAAACTTTATAAAAACTCTATAGTAACCATTTGTGGACACTCCAACCTCCTAGAAACACCATAGGAACCACACAGACTACCATAGTAACCACATAAAACACCCTAGCAACCACCCAGAACACTCTAGCATCACTCTAGCAACCACCGAGCAACCAACGAGATCACCTTAGCAACACCTAACCAGACCACCCTAGCAACCGCCTAGCAACACCCTAGAGATCACCCAGAACTACCTCGCAACAACCTAGCAACACCCTAGCAACCACACAGCCTACCCTAACAACCGCCTAGCAACCATCCAGAACACTCTAGCAACCACTGGGAACACCTTACCAACCGGGTCGTGAGATTTGCCACTGCAAGCACTACTTCACATTTTCTTCTGGAAATTTGCCATAAATATGTTCCTGGAGGTCAAAAATTGGCCTATGTATAGCTAATACAATATTAGAAGGAGTCTATAAGTTTATATTGTTATGGTAAAAGGTTCCTCAAAAGATTTCAAACAATATAAACATGAAATGTAATAAAATAATCGATTAGTTAAGAGCTAAATCATGCCAAAAACATAATAGAAACTCTATAGTAACTATAAAGTAACACTACCAACCACCTGGTAACACCATAGCAACGACCCAGAATACCATAGTAACCACCTAAAACACCCTAGCAACACCCTAGCAACCACCCAGAACACCCTAGCAGCAAACAAGAACACCCCAGTAACCACCTAGCAACACCCTAACAACCATCAAGAAAAACCTGGCAACCGCATAGCAACACCCTAGCAACATTAGCACCTTGGCAACCACCCAGAATACCCAAACAACCGCATACAAACACCATAGCAACCACCCAGAATACCCTAATAAATGCCTAGAAACCACAAACATCACCATAGCAACCACCCAGAAAACCCTAGCAACCGGGTGGTGAGATTTGCCACTTCAGGCTCCACTTCACATTTTCTTCTGTAAATGTGCATTAAATGTGTTCCTGGTGGTCAAAAAATGACCTATGTATATCTAATATAAAATCAGAAAGAGTCTAAAAGTTTATATTTTTTTAAACTTTTTGAGGAACCTTTGACCAGAAATGAGTTCATTGACATCATGAGAAGTAAATCCATCAGTATATGAACCCACAGATCAAGTACCCGTGGGACATAAATATGTTCTTGGAGGTCAAAAATTGACCTATGTATATCTTATATAACATCAGAAGGAGGTCAAATATTTATCTGGCTGAAATGACATCATGAGAAGTAAAGCTCTCGGTATATTAACCCAAAGATCAAATACCCATGGGCCATAAATGTGTTTCTGGAGGTCAAAAATTGATCTATGTATAGCTAATGTAACATCAGGAGTCTATAAGTTCATATTTGTTTAAAAACTTTTGAGGAACCTTTGACCAGAAATGAGTTTAATAGGTCAGATATGGACTTCTCTATGGCTTAGGAAGCATCTGTTTGAGTCTATGAGTTTATATGGAAAGTTCAAGATCAAGTACTTTTGGGCCAGAAATATGTTCAGTAGGTCAAATATCTTTCTGTCTGAAATGACATCATGAGAAGTAAAGCTCTCGGTATATTAGCCCAAAGATCAAATATCCGTATGCCATAAATGTGTTTCTGGAGTTCAAAAATTGACCTATGTATAGCTAATGTAACGTCAGGAGTCTATAAGTTTACATTGTTTAAAACATTTAAGGAACCTTTGACCAAAAATGATTTCAATAGTTCAGATATGGACTTCTCTATGGCTTAGGAAGCATCGACTGCAGTCCCTGAGTATGTAAGGAAAGTTCAAGATCAAGTACTTCTGGGCCATAAACATGTTCAGTAGGTCAAATATTTGTCTGGCTAAAATGACATCATGAGAAGTAAATCTCTCGGTATATTAACCAATAGATCAAGCACCCGTGTGCCGTGCAAAGTGTTCCTGGAGGTCAAAAATTGACCTACGTAATAAAACATCAGAATGTTATATTACATAGTCTATGAGCATGTATGGAAAGTTCAAGATCAAGTACTTTTGGGCCAGAAAAATGTTCTTTACGTAAAATATTTTTTGGCTGAAATGACATCATGAGAAGTAAATCTCCAACCCACCAGAACACCCTAGCAACCACCTAGCAACACCCTAGCAACCACCGAGAACACCCTAGCAACAAACTAGAACACCCCAGCAACCATATGGCAACATTCTTGCAACCACCAGAAACACCCCAGCAACAGCCTAGCAACACCATAGCAACCACCCGGAACACCATAGCAATCACCCAGAATACCCCAAAAAACGCCTAGCAAACACCCAGAACACCGTAGCAACCTCCCAGAACACCTGAGAAACCAGGTGGTGAGATTTGCCGCTTCAAGGTCCACTTCACGTTTTCTTCTGGAAATGTGCCATAAATGTGTTCTTGAAGGTCAAAAATTGACCTTTGTATATCTAATAACATCAGAAGGAGTCTAAAAGTTTATATTGTTTTTAACTTTTTGAGGAACCTTTGACCAGAAAGAAGTTCAATAGGTCAGATATGGACTTCTCTATGGCTTAAGAAGCATCTGTAGGAGTCTATGAGTATGAATGGAAAGTACAAGATCAAGCACTTTTGGGCCAGAAATATGTTCAGTAGGTCAAATATCTTTCTGGCTGAAATGACATCATGAAAGTAAAGCTGTCGGTATTATTAACCAACAGATCAAGGACACCTGGGCAATAAATTTGTTCCAGGAGGTCAAAAATTGACCTATGTATTTCTAATATGATATCAGAAGGAGTCTAAAAGTTTATAATGTTTTAAATTTTTTGAGGAACCTTTGACCAGAAATGTGTTCAATAGGGCAGATATGGACTTCTCTATGACTTAGGAAGCATCGACTGGAGTCTCAGAAATATGTTCAATTGGTAAAATATCTGTCTGGCTGAATTGACATCATGAGAAGTAAAGCTCTCGGTATGTTAACCCAAAGATCAAAAACCCGTGGGCCATAAATGTGTTTCTGGAGGTCAAAAATTGACCTATGTATAGCTAATGTAACATCAGGAGTCTATGCGTTTATATTGTTTAAAACCTTTTGAAGAACCTTTTGACCAGAAATGAGTTCAATAGGTCAGATATGGACTTCTATGTATATGTAGGGAAGCATCTGTTGGAGTCTTTGATTATGTATGGAAAGTTCAAGATCACGTACTTTTGGGCCAGAAATATGTTCAGTAGGTCAAATATTTGTCTGGCTGAAATGACATCATGAGAAGTAAATCTCTCGGTATATTAACCCACAGATCAAGGAACCGTGGGCCATAAATGTGTTCCTGGAGGTCAAAAATTGACCTAAGTAAATATAACATCAGAAGGAGTCTATGAGTTCAAATCGTTTTAAACTTTTTGATTAACGTTTGAACAGAAATTAGTACAAAAGGTCAGATATGGACTTTTCCATGGCTTAGGAAGCACCTTTTGGAGTCTATGAGTATGTATGGAAAGTTCAAGATCAAGTACTTTTGGGCCAGAAATATCTTCAGTAGGTCAAATTTATGTCTGGCTGAAATGTGTGTTTCATTGCAATACTTAAATTTTCTAACTTGTTCTTCTTTGCATTGAAAAGAAAAGATAAAACACAAGTGCTTTCCCATGCATTTCCATTCTACAACTAATTAATTTGTGTTTTGACGAGAAAACATTACAAAAGGGATCGATTTACAGTGCATACACTAACTTGTTCCTTTTTGCAACGAAGAGATTTGCAATGCATGTGCTTTAGGATTGCATTGTACATGCACGCAATAACTAACCTCTGTGCAACTAAAAGAAAACACCTAAGATGTGTTTCGATGCATTTGCATTGACCTATCTGAATTGTTCCTCGTTATGCCTATCCATGCGATAACTAACCTCTGCGCAATAAAAAGAAAACACCTAAGATGTGTTTCATTGCATTGCATGACCTTTCTAACTTGTTCCTCGTTACTTATATGCTCACAATAATAGACCTCTGTGCATTGAAAAGAAAACAACTAAGATGTGTTTCAATTGCATTGCAAGACATATCTAACTTCTTCCTCATTAGGCCTGTCCACGCAAAAACTAACCTCTGTGCAATTAAAAGAAAACACCTAAGATGTGTTTCATTGCATTGCATGACCTATCTAACCTGTTCGGTGAACGTGATTTCTTCAAGTACCACATGTTCCTGGATCAACATCATTGTTGATTCTGGATCAACTTTTCAATCAACCAAACAGATTTGAGGAACAAGTTTACAGTTTGTCAATTTTAGGCTTAGATTTAGAACCAGAGTGAAGTACTTAAACATCAGTGTCATTCACCTTTTGTATCTTCTGATAAGGGAAAAGTTATGAGTAGAGTTAGGTTTAGGGGTAGGTATTGGTTAAGGACAACATTTTGGGACAGGAATGTTGATCCAGGATCATCAAAATATGTTGATCCAGGACCACTTACTTGAAAAAAATGATGCTGACCAACTTGTTCCTAAGTTATACATATGCACAAAAATAACTAAACTCTGAGCAATGAAAAGAAAACACCATAAGATGTGTTTCGTTGCATTGCATGATATATCTAACTTGTTTCTCGTTAATGCATATGCAAGCAATAACTAACCTCTGTGCGGTGAAAGGAAAACGCCTAAGACGTGTTTCATTGCATTGCAAGACCTATCTGAATCATTCCTCGTCATGCAATATGCACGCAATAACTAACCTCTGCGCGGTGAAAGAAAAACGCCTAAGACGTGTTTCAGTGCATTGCATGACCTATCTGACTTGTTCCTCGTCATGCAATATGCACGCAATAACTAACCTCTGCGCAGTGAAAGATAAACGCCTAAGACGTGTTTCAGTGCATTGCATGACCTCTCTGGCTTGTTCTTCATCATGCAATATGCACGCAATAACTAACCTCTGCGTGGTGAAAGGAAAACACCTAAGACATGTTTCAGTGCATTGCATGACCTATCTGACTTGTTCCTCGTCATGCAATATGCACGCATTAACTAACGTATGCGGTGAAAGGAAACGCCTAAGACGTTATTCCGTGCATTGCATGACCTATCTGACTTGTTCCTCGTCATGCAATATGCACGCAAGAACTAAACTCTATGCAGTGAAAGGAAAACGCCTAAGATGTGTTTCATTGCATTGCATGACCTGACTTGTTCCTTGTCATGCAATATGCACGCAATAACTCTCCTCTGCGAGATGAATGGAAAACGCCTAAGACGTGTTTAAGTGCATTGCATGACCTATCTGACTTGTTCCTCGTCTTGCAATATATACGCAAGGACTAAACTCTACGCAGTGAAAGGAAAACGCCTAAGACGTGTTTCAGTCCATTGCATGACCTATATGGCTTGTTCTTCGTCATGCAATATGCAGCAATTACTAACCTCTGCGTGGTGAAAGGAAACGCCTAAGACATGTTTCAGTGCATTGCATGACCTATCTGACTTGTTCCTCGTCTTGCAATATGCACGCAATAACTAACCCTTGCGCGGTGAAAAGAAAATGCCTCAGACGTGTTTCAGTGCATAGGATGACCTATCTGACTTGTTCCTCGTCATGCATTATGCACGCAAGAACTAAACTCTGCAAAGTGAAAGGAAAACGCCTAAGAAGATGTGTTTCAGTGGATTGCATGACCTGATTTGTTCCTCGTCATGCAATATGCATTCAATAACTATCCTCTGCGAGGTGAATGGAAAACACCTAAGACGTGTTTCAGTGCATTGCATGACCTGACTTGTTCCTCGTCATGCAATATGCATGCAATAACTATCCTCTGCGAGGTGAATGGAAAACACCTAAGACGTGTTTCAGGGCATTGCATGACCTATCTGACTTGTTCCTTGTCGTGCAATACGCATGCAAGATCTAAACTCTGCGCGGTGAAAGGAAAACGCCTAAGACGTGTTTCAGTGCATTGCAATACCTATCTGACTTGTTCCTCGTTATGCAATAAGGCACGCAATAACCTCTTCGCGGTGAAAGGAAAACGCCTAAGACGTGTTTCAGTGCATTGCATGACCTATCTGACTTGTTCCTCGTCATGCAATATGCACGCAATAACTAAACTCTGCGCAGTGAAAGGAAAACGCCTAAGACGTGTTTCAGTTTATTGCATGACCTATCTGACTCTGTTCCTCGTCATAAAATATGCACGCAATAACAAAACTCTGCGCAGTGAAAGGAAAACGCCTAAGACGTGTTTCAGTGCATTGCACGACTTATCTTACTTGTTCCTCGTCATGCAATATGCACGCAATAACTAACCTATGCGTGGTGAAAGGAAAACGCCTAAGACATGTTTAAGTGCATTTCATGACCTATCTGACTTGTTCCTCGTCATGCAATATGCACGCAAGAACTAAACTCTGCGCTGTCAAAGGAAAACGCCTAAGATTTGTTTCAGTGCATTACATGACCTATCTGACTTGTTCTTCGTCATGCAATATGCATGCAAGAACTAAACTTTGCGCATTGAAAGGAAAACGCCTAAGATGTGTTTCAGTGCATTGCATGACCTGACTTGTTCCTCGTCATGCAATATGCACGTAATAACTCTCCTCTGTGAGGTGAATGGAAAACGCCTAAGACGTGTTTCAGTGCATTGCATGACCTATCTGACTTGTTCCTCGTCATGCAATATGTACTCAAGAACTAAACTCTGCGCAGTGAAAGGAAAACATCTAAGACGTGTTTCAGTGCATTGCGAGACCTATCTGGCTTGTTTTTCGTCATGCAATATGCAAGCAATATCTAACCTCTGCGTGGTGAAAGGAAAACGCTTAAAACATGTTTTAGTGCATTGTATGACCTAGCTGACTTGTTCCTCGTCATGCAATATGCACGCAATAACTAACCTCTGCACGGTGAAAGGAAAACGCCTAAGACGTGTTTCAGTGCATTGCATGAACTATCTGACTTGTTCCTCGTCATGCAACATGCACGAAATAACTAAACTCTGCGCGGTGAAAGGAAAACGCCTAAGACGTGTTTCAGTGCATTGCATGACCTATCTGACTTGTTCCTCGTCATGCAATATGCATGCAAGAACTAAACTCTGTGCGGTGAAAGGAAAACGCCTAAGACGTGTTTCAGTGCATTGCATGACCTATCTGACTTGTTCCTCGTCATGCAATATGCACGCAAAAACTAAACTCTGCGCAGTGAAAGGAAAACGCCTAAGATGTGTTTCAGTGCATTGCATGACCAGACTTGTTCCTCGTCATGCAATATGCATGCAATAACTCTCCTCTGCGAGGTGAATGGAAAACGCCTAAGACGTGTTTCAGTGCATTGCATGACCTATCTGACTTGTTCCTCGTCATGCAATATGCATGCAAGAACTAAACTCTGAGCAGTGAAACCAAAACGCCTAAAATGTGTTTCAGTGCATTGCCTGACCTGACTTGTTCCTCGTCATGCAATATGCACGCAATAACTACCCTCTGCGTGGTAAAAGGAAAACGCCTAAGACATTTTTCAGTGCATTGCATGAACTATCTGACTTGTTCCTCGTCATGCAATATGCACGAAATAACTAACCTCTGCGCGGTGAAAGGAAAACGCCTAAGACGTGTTTCAGTGCATTGCATGACCTATCTGACTTGTTCCTCGTTGCAATGAAAATATATAATGTGATTTTGCATGCATTTTTATTTTACAAACCAATTTATTTGTGCACAGACGAGAAAACATCATATGAGATGTCACTTTACAATGCATGGTATAGCTATTGAGCTCATTTCTGTTAAAAGGGTCCTCAAAAGTTTTTAAACAAAATAAGTTTATCGACACATTATGATGATAAATAAGCTATACAAAGGTTCCTTATTTGACCTATGGAACATAGTTCTGGCCCACAAGAACTAGATCTTAAACTTTCTAAACTTGCTCATTGACTCCTTTTGATGTGACTGAAGCCATACAAGAGTCCTTATTTTACCTAATGAACATATTAGCCACATGGATTGTTTAGATGTGACCCATTGAACTCATTTCTGGTCAAAGGGTATTTGATCGTTAGGTTACTATACATTGATATTTACTACTTATGATGTTGTATGAGCAGGAAGATATGTGACTGAAATTTGACTGAACATGTATCTGTCCCAGGAGTTCCTGATATTGAACTTTCTATACATACTAAATAGACTACTTCATATGCTTCTAGAACTAGAGGTTGCAATTTGACCCACAAACATAGTCCTGGCCCACGAGTACTAGGTCTCGAACTTTCTATAAATTCTCATAGACTCAATTTGATGCTTCTTAAGCCATATAGAATGTCCACATCTTATGTATTTAACTCTTTTCTGGTCAAAGGGTCCTCAAAAGTATTTAAACAAGAAAAACTATGAGACTCCTTCTGATATTACGTGAGCTATAGATAGGTTCCTTTTTGACCTACTGAACAGAGTTGTGGCACACGAGTACTTGATCTTGAATAGTCTAAACATACTCATTAACTCCTTTTGATGTTACTGAAGCCATACAAGAGTCCTTATTTTAACTACCTTTTGATGATACATAATCAAAATCAAAAATTGATTTGGGCCAGAAATCAATTGCCAAAAACTTTATAAAAACTCTATAGTAACCATTTGTGGACACTCCAACCTCCTAGAAACACCATAGGAACCACACAGACTACCATAGTAACCACATAAAACACCCTAGCAACCACCCAGAACACTCTAGCATCACTCTAGCAACCACCGAGCAACCAACGAGATCACCTTAGCAACACCTAACCAGACCACCCTAGCAACCGCCTAGCAACACCCTAGAGATCACCCAGAACTACCTCGCAACAACCTAGCAACACCCTAGCAACCACACAGCCTACCCTAACAACCGCCTAGCAACCATCCAGAACACTCTAGCAACCACTGGGAACACCTTACCAACCGGGTCGTGAGATTTGCCACTGCAAGCACTACTTCACATTTTCTTCTGGAAATTTGCCATAAATATGTTCCTGGAGGTCAAAAATTGGCCTATGTATAGCTAATACAATATTAGAAGGAGTCTATAAGTTTATATTGTTATGGTAAAAGGTTCCTCAAAAGATTTCAAACAATATAAACATGAAATGTAATAAAATAATCGATTAGTTAAGAGCTAAATCATGCCAAAAACATAATAGAAACTCTATAGTAACTATAAAGTAACACTACCAACCACCTGGTAACACCATAGCAACGACCCAGAATACCATAGTAACCACCTAAAACACCCTAGCAACACCCTAGCAACCACCCAGAACACCCTAGCAGCAAACAAGAACACCCCAGTAACCACCTAGCAACACCCTAACAACCATCAAGAAAAACCTGGCAACCGCATAGCAACACCCTAGCAACATTAGCACCTTGGCAACCACCCAGAATACCCAAACAACCGCATACAAACACCATAGCAACCACCCAGAATACCCTAATAAATGCCTAGAAACCACAAACATCACCATAGCAACCACCCAGAAAACCCTAGCAACCGGGTGGTGAGATTTGCCACTTCAGGCTCCACTTCACATTTTCTTCTGTAAATGTGCATTAAATGTGTTCCTGGTGGTCAAAAAATGACCTATGTATATCTAATATAAAATCAGAAAGAGTCTAAAAGTTTATATTTTTTTAAACTTTTTGAGGAACCTTTGACCAGAAATGAGTTCATTGACATCATGAGAAGTAAATCCATCAGTATATGAACCCACAGATCAAGTACCCGTGGGACATAAATATGTTCTTGGAGGTCAAAAATTGACCTATGTATATCTTATATAACATCAGAAGGAGGTCAAATATTTATCTGGCTGAAATGACATCATGAGAAGTAAAGCTCTCGGTATATTAACCCAAAGATCAAATACCCATGGGCCATAAATGTGTTTCTGGAGGTCAAAAATTGATCTATGTATAGCTAATGTAACATCAGGAGTCTATAAGTTCATATTTGTTTAAAAACTTTTGAGGAACCTTTGACCAGAAATGAGTTTAATAGGTCAGATATGGACTTCTCTATGGCTTAGGAAGCATCTGTTTGAGTCTATGAGTTTATATGGAAAGTTCAAGATCAAGTACTTTTGGGCCAGAAATATGTTCAGTAGGTCAAATATCTTTCTGTCTGAAATGACATCATGAGAAGTAAAGCTCTCGGTATATTAGCCCAAAGATCAAATATCCGTATGCCATAAATGTGTTTCTGGAGTTCAAAAATTGACCTATGTATAGCTAATGTAACGTCAGGAGTCTATAAGTTTACATTGTTTAAAACATTTAAGGAACCTTTGACCAAAAATGATTTCAATAGTTCAGATATGGACTTCTCTATGGCTTAGGAAGCATCGACTGCAGTCCCTGAGTATGTAAGGAAAGTTCAAGATCAAGTACTTCTGGGCCATAAACATGTTCAGTAGGTCAAATATTTGTCTGGCTAAAATGACATCATGAGAAGTAAATCTCTCGGTATATTAACCAATAGATCAAGCACCCGTGTGCCGTGCAAAGTGTTCCTGGAGGTCAAAAATTGACCTACGTAATAAAACATCAGAATGTTATATTACATAGTCTATGAGCATGTATGGAAAGTTCAAGATCAAGTACTTTTGGGCCAGAAAAATGTTCTTTACGTAAAATATTTTTTGGCTGAAATGACATCATGAGAAGTAAATCTCCAACCCACCAGAACACCCTAGCAACCACCTAGCAACACCCTAGCAACCACCGAGAACACCCTAGCAACAAACTAGAACACCCCAGCAACCATATGGCAACATTCTTGCAACCACCAGAAACACCCCAGCAACAGCCTAGCAACACCATAGCAACCACCCGGAACACCATAGCAATCACCCAGAATACCCCAAAAAACGCCTAGCAAACACCCAGAACACCGTAGCAACCTCCCAGAACACCTGAGAAACCAGGTGGTGAGATTTGCCGCTTCAAGGTCCACTTCACGTTTTCTTCTGGAAATGTGCCATAAATGTGTTCTTGAAGGTCAAAAATTGACCTTTGTATAACATCAGAAGGAGTCTAAAAGTTTATATTGTTTTTAACTTTTTGAGGAACCTTTGACCAGAAAGAAGTTCAATAGGTCAGATATGGACTTCTCTATGGCTTAAGAAGCATCTGTAGGAGTCTATGAGTATGAATGGAAAGTACAAGATCAAGCACTTTTGGGCCAGAAATATGTTCAGTAGGTCAAATATCTTTCTGGCTGAAATGACATCATGAAAGTAAAGCTGTCGGTATTATTAACCAACAGATCAAGGACACCTGGGCAATAAATTTGTTCCAGGAGGTCAAAAATTGACCTATGTATTTCTAATATGATATCAGAAGGAGTCTAAAAGTTTATAATGTTTTAAATTTTTTGAGGAACCTTTGACCAGAAATGTGTTCAATAGGGCAGATATGGACTTCTCTATGACTTAGGAAGCATCGACTGGAGTCTCAGAAATATGTTCAATTGGTAAAATATCTGTCTGGCTGAATTGACATCATGAGAAGTAAAGCTCTCGGTATGTTAACCCAAAGATCAAAAACCCGTGGGCCATAAATGTGTTTCTGGAGGTCAAAAATTGACCTATGTATAGCTAATGTAACATCAGGAGTCTATGCGTTTATATTGTTTAAAACCTTTTGAAGAACCTTTTGACCAGAAATGAGTTCAATAGGTCAGATATGGACTTCTATGTATATGTAGGGAAGCATCTGTTGGAGTCTTTGATTATGTATGGAAAGTTCAAGATCACGTACTTTTGGGCCAGAAATATGTTCAGTAGGTCAAATATTTGTCTGGCTGAAATGACATCATGAGAAGTAAATCTCTCGGTATATTAACCCACAGATCAAGGAACCGTGGGCCATAAATGTGTTCCTGGAGGTCAAAAATTGACCTAAGTAAATATAACATCAGAAGGAGTCTATGAGTTCAAATCGTTTTAAACTTTTTGATTAACGTTTGACCAGAAATTAGTTCAAAAGGTCAGATATGGACTTTTCCATGGCTTAGGAAGCACCTTTTGGAGTCTATGAGTATGTATGGAAAGTTCAAGATCAAGTACTTTTGGGCCAGAAATATCTTCAGTAGGTCAAATTTATGTCTGGCTGAAATGTGTGTTTCATTGCAATACTTAAATTTTCTAACTTGTTCTTCTTTGCATTGAAAAGAAAAGATAAAACACAAGTGCTTTCCCATGCATTTCCATTCTACAACTAATTAATTTGTGTTTTGACGAGAAAACATTACAAAAGGGATCGATTTACAGTGCATACACTAACTTGTTCCTTTTTGCAACGAAGAGATTTGCAATGCATGTGCTTTAGGATTGCATTGTACATGCACGCAATAACTAACCTCTGTGCAACTAAAAGAAAACACCTAAGATGTGTTTCGATGCATTTGCATTGACCTATCTGAATTGTTCCTCGTTATGCCTATCCATGCGATAACTAACCTCTGCGCAATAAAAAGAAAACACCTAAGATGTGTTTCATTGCATTGCATGACCTTTCTAACTTGTTCCTCGTTACTTATATGCTCACAATAATAGACCTCTGTGCATTGAAAAGAAAACAACTAAGATGTGTTTCAATTGCATTGCAAGACATATCTAACTTCTTCCTCATTAGGCCTGTCCACGCAAAAACTAACCTCTGTGCAATTAAAAGAAAACACCTAAGATGTGTTTCATTGCATTGCATGACCTATCTAACCTGTTCGGTGAACGTGATTTCTTCAAGTACCACATGTTCCTGGATCAACATCATTGTTGATTCTGGATCAACTTTTCAATCAACCAAACAGATTTGAGGAACAAGTTTACAGTTTGTCAATTTTAGGCTTAGATTTAGAACCAGAGTGAAGTACTTAAACATCAGTGTCATTCACCTTTTGTATCTTCTGATAAGGGAAAAGTTATGAGTAGAGTTAGGTTTAGGGGTAGGTATTGGTTAAGGACAACATTTTGGGACAGGAATGTTGATCCAGGATCATCAAAATATGTTGATCCAGGACCACTTACTTGAAAAAAATGATGCTGACCAACTTGTTCCTAAGTTATACATATGCACAAAAATAACTAAACTCTGAGCAATGAAAAGAAAACACCATAAGATGTGTTTCGTTGCATTGCATGATATATCTAACTTGTTTCTCGTTAATGCATATGCAAGCAATAACTAACCTCTGTGCGGTGAAAGGAAAACGCCTAAGACGTGTTTCATTGCATTGCAAGACCTATCTGAATCATTCCTCGTCATGCAATATGCACGCAATAACTAACCTCTGCGCGGTGAAAGAAAAACGCCTAAGACGTGTTTCAGTGCATTGCATGACCTATCTGACTTGTTCCTCGTCATGCAATATGCACGCAATAACTAACCTCTGCGCAGTGAAAGAAAAACGCCTAAGACGTGTTTCAGTGCATTGCATGACCTCTCTGGCAGCTGGCTTGTTCTTCGTCATGCAATATGCACGCAATAACTAACCTCTGCGTGGTGAAAGGAAAACACCTAAGACATGTTTCAGTGCATTGCATGACCTATCTGACTTGTTCCTCGTCATGCAATATGCACGCATTAACTAACGTATGCGGTGAAAGGAAACGCCTAAGACGTTATTCCGTGCATTGCATGACCTATCTGACTTGTTCCTCGTCATGCAATATGCACGCAAGAACTAAACTCTATGCAGTGAAAGGAAAACGCCTAAGACGTGTTTCAGTTTATTGCATGACCTATCTGACTCTGTTCCTCGTCATGCAATATGCACGCAATAACAAAACTCTGCGCAGTGAAAGGAAAACGCCTAAGACGTGTTTCAGTGCATTGCACGACTTATCTTACTTGTTCCTCGTCATGCAATATGCACGCAATAACTAACCTATGCGTGGTGAAAGGAAAACGCCTAAGACATGTTTAAGTGCATTTCATGACCTATCTGACTTGTTCCTCGTCATGCAATATGCACGCAAGAACTAAACTCTGCGCTGTCAAAGGAAAACACCTAAGATTTGTTTCAGTGCATTGCATGACCAAACTTGTTCCTCGTCATGCAATATGCTTGCAAGAACTCTCCTCTGTGAGGTGAATGGAAAACGCCTAAGACGTGTTTCAGTGCATAGGATGACCTATCTGACTTGTTCCTCGTCATGCATTATGCACGCAAGAACTAAACTCTGCAAAGTGAAAGGAAAACGCCTAAGATGTGTTTCAGTGCATTGCATGACCTGACTTGTTCCTCGTCATGCAATATGCACGTAATAACTCTCCTCTGCGAGGTGAATGGAAAACGCCTAAGACGTGTTTCAGTGCATTGCATGACCTATCTGACTTGTTCCTCGTCATGCAATATGTACTCAAGAACTAAACTCTGCGCAGTGAAAGGAAAACATCTAAGACGTGTTTCAGTGCATTGCGAGACCTATCTGGCTTGTTTTTCGTCATGCAATATGCAAGCAATATCTAACCTCTGCGTGGTGAAAGGAAAACGCTTAAAACATGTTTTAGTGCATTGTATGACCTATCTGACTTGTTCCTCGTCATGCAATATGCACACAATAACTAACCTCTGCACGGTGAAAGGAAAACGCCTAAGACGTGTTTCAGTGCATTGCATGAACTATCTGACTTGTTCCTCGTCATGCAACATGCACGAAATAACTAACCTCTGCGCGGTGAAAGGAAAACGCCTAAGACGTGTTTCAGTGCATTGCATGACCTATCTGACTTGTTCCTCGTCATGCAATATGCATGCAAGAACTAAACTCTGTGCGGTGAAAGGAAAACGCCTAAGACGTGTTTCAGTGCATTGCATGACCTATCTGACTTGTTCCTCGTCATGCAATATGCACGCAAAAACTAAACTCTGCGCAGTGAAAGGAAAACGCCTAAGATGTGTTTCAGTGCATTGCATGACCAGACTTGTTCCTCGTCATGCAATATGCATGCAGTAACTCTCCTCTGCGAGGTGAATGGAAAACGCCTAAGACGTGTTTCAGTGCATTGCATGACCTATCTGACTTGTTCCTCGTCATGCAATATGCATGCAAGAACTAAACTCTGCGCAGTGAAACCAAAACGCCTAAAATGTGTTTCAGTGCATTGCCTGACCTGACTTGTTCCTCGTCATGCAATATGCACGCAATAACTACCCTCTGCGTGGTAAAAGGAAAACGCCTAAGACATTTTTCAGTGCATTGCATGAACTATCTGACTTGTTCCTCGTCATGCAATATGCACGAAATAACTAACCTCTGCGCGGTGAAAGGAAAACGCCTAAGACGTGTTTCAGTGCATTGCATGACCTATCTGACTTGTTCCTCGTTGCAATGAAAATATATAATGTGATTTTGCATGCATTTTTATTTTACAAACCAATTTATTTGTGCACAGACGAGAAAACATCATTTGAGATGTCACTTTACAATGCATGGTATAGCTATTGAGCTCATTTCTGTTAAAAGGGTCCTCAAAAGTTTTTAAACAAAATAAGTTTATCGACACATTATGATGATATATAAGCTATACAAAGGTTCCTTATTTGACCTATGGAACATAGTTCTGGCCCACAAGAACTAGATCTTAAACTTTCTAAACATGCTCATTGACTCCTTTTGATGTGACTGAAGCCATACAAGAGTCCTTATTTTACCTAATGAACATATTAGCCACATGGATTGTTTAGATCTGACCCATTGAACTCATTTCTGGTCAAAGGGTATTTGATCGTTAGGTTACTATACATTGATATTTACTACTTATGATGTTGTATGAGCAGGAAGATATGTGACTGAAATTTGACTGAACATGTATCTGTCCCAGGAGTTCCTGATATTGAACTTTCTATACATACTAAATAGACTACTTCATATGCTTCTAGAACTAGAGGTTGCAATTTGACCCACAAACATAGTCCTGGCCCAGGAGTACTAGGTCTCGAACTTTCTATAAATTCTCATAGACTCATTTTGATGCTTCTTAAGCCATATAGAATGTCCACATCTTTTGTATTTAACTCTTTTCTGGTCAAAGGGTCCTCAAAAGTATTTAAACAAGAAAAACTATGAGACTCCTTCTGATATTACGTGAGCTATAGATAGGTTCCTTTTTGACCTACTGAACAGAGTTGTGGCACACGAGTACTTGATCTTGAATAGTCTAAACATACTCATTAACTCCTTTTGATGTTACTGAAGCCATACAAGAGTCCTTATTTTAACTACCTTTTGATGATACATAATCAAAATCAAAAATTGATTTGGGCCAGAAATCAATTGCCAAAAACTTTATAAAAACTCTATAGTAACCATTTGTGGACACTCCAACCTCCTAGAAACACCATAGGAACCACACAGACTACCATAGTAACCACATAAAACACCCTAGCAACCACCCAGAACACTCTAGCATCACTCTAGCAACCACCGAGCAACCAACGAGATCACCTTAGCAACACCTAACCAGACCACCCTAGCAACCGCCTAGCAACACCCTAGAGATCACCCAGAACTACCTCGCAACAACCTAGCAACACCCTAGCAACCACACAGACTACCCTAACAACCGCCTAGCAACCATCCAGAACACTGTAGCAACCACTGGGAACACCTTAGCAACCGGGTCGTGAGATTTGCCACTGCAAGCACTACTTCACATTTTCTTCTGGAAATTTGCCATAAATATGTTCCTGGAGGTCAAAAATTGGCCTATGTATAGCTAATACAATATTAGAAGGAGTCTATAAGTTTATATTGTTATGGTAAAAGGTTCCTCAAAAGATTTCAAACAATATAAACATGAAATGTAATAAAATAATCGATTAGTTAAGAGCTAAATCATGCCAAAAACATAATAGAAACTCTATAGTAACTATAAAGTAACACTACCAACCACCTGGTAACACCATAGCAACGACCCAGAATACCATAGTAACCACCTAAAACACCCTAGCAACACCCTAGCAACCACCCAGAACACCCTAGCAGCAAACAAGAACACCCCAGTAACCACCTAGCAACACCCTAACAACCATCAAGAAAAACCTGGCAACCGCATAGCAACACCCTAGCAACATTAGCACCTTGGCAACCACCCAGAATACCCAAACAACCGCATACAAACACCATAGCAACCACCCAGAATACCCTAATAAATGCCTAGAAACCACAAACATCACCATAGCAACCACCCAGAAAACCCTAGCAACCGGGTGGTGAGATTTTCCACTTCAGGCTCCACTTCACATTTTCTTCTGTAAATGTGCATTAAATGTGTTCCTGGTGGTCAAAAAATGACCTATGTATATCTAATATAAAATCAGAAAGAGTCTAAAAGTTTATATTTTTTTAAACTTTTTGAGGAACCTTTGACCAGAAATGAGTTCATTGACATCATGAGAAGTAAATCCATCAGTATATGAACCCACAGATCAAGTACCCGTGGGACATAAATATGTTCTTGGAGGTCAAAAATTGACCTATGTATATCTTATATAACATCAGAAGGAGGTCAAATATTTATCTGGCTGAAATGACATCATGAGAAGTAAAGCTCTCGGTATATTAACCCAAAGATCAAATACCCATGGGCCATAAATGTGTTTCTGGAGGTCAAAAATTGATCTATGTATAGCTAATGTAACATCAGGAGTCTATAAGTTCATATTTGTTTAAAAACTTTTGAGGAACCTTTGACCAGAAATGAGTTTAATAGGTCAGATATGGACTTCTCTATGGCTTAGGAAGCATCTGTTTGAGTCTATGAGTTTATATGGAAAGTTCAAGATCAAGTACTTTTGGGCCAGAAATATGTTCAGTAGGTCAAATATCTTTCTGTCTGAAATGACATCATGAGAAGTAAAGCTCTCGGTATATTAGCCCAAAGATCAAATATCCGTATGCCATAAATGTGTTTCTGGAGTTCAAAAATTGACCTATGTATAGCTAATGTAACGTCAGGAGTCTATAAGTTTACATTGTTTAAAACATTTAAGGAACCTTTGACCAAAAATGATTTCAATAGTTCAGATATGGACTTCTCTATGGCTTAGGAAGCATCGACTGCAGTCCCTGAGTATGTAAGGAAAGTTCAAGATCAAGTACTTCTGGGCCATAAACATGTTCAGTAGGTCAAATATTTGTCTGGCTAAAATGACATCATGAGAAGTAAATCTCTCGGTATATTAACCAATAGATCAAGCACCCGTGTGCCGTGCAAAGTGTTCCTGGAGGTCAAAAATTGACCTACGTAATAAAACATCAGAATGTTATATTACATAGTCTATGAGCATGTATGGAAAGTTCAAGATCAAGTACTTTTGGGCCAGAAAAATGTTCTTTACGTAAAATATTTTTTGGCTGAAATGACATCATGAGAAGTAAATCTCCAACCCACCAGAACACCCTAGCAACCACCTAGCAACACCCTAGCAACCACCGAGAACACCCTAGCAACAAACTAGAACACCCCAGCAACCATATGGCAACATTCTTGCAACCACCAGAAACACCCCAGCAACAGCCTAGCAACACCATAGCAACCACCCGGAACACCATAGCAATCACCCAGAATACCCCAAAAAACGCCTAGCAAACACCCAGAACACCGTAGCAACCTCCCAGAACACCTGAGAAACCAGGTGGTGAGATTTGCCGCTTCAAGGTCCACTTCACGTTTTCTTCTGGAAATGTGCCATAAATGTGTTCTTGAAGGTCAAAAATTGACCTTTGTATATCTAATAACATCAGAAGGAGTCTAAAAGTTTATATTGTTTTTAACTTTTTGAGGAACCTTTGACCAGAAAGAAGTTCAATAGGTCAGATATGGACTTCTCTATGGCTTAAGAAGCATCTGTAGGAGTCTATGAGTATGAATGGAAAGTACAAGATCAAGCACTTTTGGGCCAGAAATATGTTCAGTAGGTCAAATATCTTTCTGGCTGAAATGACATCATGAAAGTAAAGCTGTCGGTATTATTAACCAACAGATCAAGGACACCTGGGCAATAAATTTGTTCCAGGAGGTCAAAAATTGACCTATGTATTTCTAATATGATATCAGAAGGAGTCTAAAAGTTTATAATGTTTTAAATTTTTTGAGGAACCTTTGACCAGAAATGTGTTCAATAGGGCAGATATGGACTTCTCTATGACTTAGGAAGCATCGACTGGAGTCTCAGAAATATGTTCAATTGGTAAAATATCTGTCTGGCTGAATTGACATCATGAGAAGTAAAGCTCTCGGTATGTTAACCCAAAGATCAAAAACCCGTGGGCCATAAATGTGTTTCTGGAGGTCAAAAATTGACCTATGTATAGCTAATGTAACATCAGGAGTCTATGCGTTTATATTGTTTAAAACCTTTTGAAGAACCTTTTGACCAGAAATGAGTTCAATAGGTCAGATATGGACTTCTATGTATATGTAGGGAAGCATCTGTTGGAGTCTTTGATTATGTATGGAAAGTTCAAGATCACGTACTTTTGGGCCAGAAATATGTTCAGTAGGTCAAATATTTGTCTGGCTGAAATGACATCATGAGAAGTAAATCTCTCGGTATATTAACCCACAGATCAAGGAACCGTGGGCCATAAATGTGTTCCTGGAGGTCAAAAATTGACCTAAGTAAATATAACATCAGAAGGAGTCTATGAGTTCAAATCGTTTTAAACTTTTTGATTAACGTTTGAACAGAAATTAGTTCAAAAGGTCAGATATGGACTTTTCCATGGCTTAGGAAGCACCTTTTGGAGTCTATGAGTATGTATGGAAAGTTCAAGATCAAGTACTTTTGGGCCAGAAATATCTTCAGTAGGTCAAATTTATGTCTGGCTGAAATGTGTGTTTCATTGCAATACTTAAATTTTCTAACTTGTTCTTCTTTGCATTGAAAAGAAAAGATAAAACACAAGTGCTTTCCCATGCATTTCCATTCTACAACTAATTAATTTGTGTTTTGACGAGAAAACATTACAAAAGGGATCGATTTACAGTGCATACACTAACTTGTTCCTTTTTGCAACGAAGAGATTTGCAATGCATGTGCTTTAGGATTGCATTGTACATGCACGCAATAACTAACCTCTGTGCAACTAAAAGAAAACACCTAAGATGTGTTTCGATGCATTTGCATTGACCTATCTGAATTGTTCCTCGTTATGCCTATCCATGCGATAACTAACCTCTGCGCAATAAAAAGAAAACACCTAAGATGTGTTTCATTGCATTGCATGACCTTTCTAACTTGTTCCTCGTTACTTATATGCTCACAATAATAGACCTCTGTGCATTGAAAAGAAAACAACTAAGATGTGTTTCAATTGCATTGCAAGACATATCTAACTTCTTCCTCATTAGGCCTGTCCACGCAAAAACTAACCTCTGTGCAATTAAAAGAAAACACCTAAGATGTGTTTCATTGCATTGCATGACCTATCTAACCTGTTCGGTGAACGTGATTTCTTCAAGTACCACATGTTCCTGGATCAACATCATTGTTGATTCTGGATCAACTTTTCAATCAACCAAACAGATTTGAGGAACAAGTTTACAGTTTGTCAATTTTAGGCTTAGATTTAGAACCAGAGTGAAGTACTTAAACATCAGTGTCATTCACCTTTTGTATCTTCTGATAAGGGAAAAGTTATGAGTAGAGTTAGGTTTAGGGGTAGGTATTGGTTAAGGACAACATTTTGGGACAGGAATGTTGATCCAGGATCATCAAAATATGTTGATCCAGGACCACTTACTTGAAAAAAATGATGCTGACCAACTTGTTCCTAAGTTATACATATGCACAAAAATAACTAAACTCTGAGCAATGAAAAGAAAACACCATAAGATGTGTTTCGTTGCATTGCATGATATATCTAACTTGTTTCTCGTTAATGCATATGCAAGCAATAACTAACCTCTGTGCGGTGAAAGGAAAACGCCTAAGGCCCGATTCACACATCGCGTCTAAAAACGCGTAGATAACGCTAGGCGTGTGCGTTTTTATCCTTTTTTCAAAGAAGCGCTAGGGCGGTTGCGCTCCGGTGGCGTCTGTCGTTGCTAAGCAACCAT
This sequence comes from Cyprinella venusta, assembly GCA_038021265.1. Taxonomy (NCBI): domain Eukaryota; kingdom Metazoa; phylum Chordata; class Actinopteri; order Cypriniformes; family Leuciscidae; genus Cyprinella; species Cyprinella venusta. The sequence continues at coordinate 12,545,159 of CM075885.1, forward strand.
CAGCCGCACTCTCTGTAGACCTACCTACGTGACCTACGGTGCGCTTGCGGCATTCTGAAAAGTTGAGATGTTTTTATCTCGATGCGGCGCGGACGCGCCTGGAAAAAACGAGCGCGTCGCACCGCGACCGCGTCGCTTCCATTATGAGCGCGCATAGCGCGCGCCTCCATTTAAAATAATGAACATGAGCGCGCAAAAGACGCGATGTGTGAACGGGCCCTAAGACGTGTTTCATTGCATTGCAAGACCTATCTGAATCATTCCTCGTCATGCAATATGCACGCAATAACTAACCTCTGCGCGGTGAAAGAAAAACGCCTAAGACGTGTTTCAGTGCATTGCATGACCTATCTGACTTGTTCCTCGTCATGCAATATGCACGCAATAACTAACCTCTGCGCAGTGAAAGAAAAACGCCTAAGACGTGTTTCAGTGCATTGCATGACCTCTCTGGTTTGTTCTTCGTCATGCAATATGCACGCAATAACTAACCTCTGCGTGGTGAAAGGAAAACACCTAAGACATGTTTCAGTGCATTGCATGACCTATCTGACTTGTTCCTCGTCATGCAATATGCACGCATTAACTAACGTATGCGGTGAAAGGAAACGCCTAAGACGTTATTCCGTGCATTGCATGACCTATCTGACTTGTTCCTCGTCATGCAATATGCACGCAAGAACTAAACTCTATGCAGTGAAAGGAAAACGCCTAAGATGTGTTTCATTGCATTGCATGACCTGACTTGTTCCTTGTCATGCAATATGCACGCAATAACTCTCCTCTGCGAGATGAATGGAAAACGCCTAAGACGTGTTTAAGTGCATTGCATGACCTATCTGACTTGTTCCTCGTCTTGCAATATATACGCAAGGACTAAACTCTACGCAGTGAAAGGAAAACGCCTAAGACGTGTTTCAGTCCATTGCATGACCTATATGGCTTGTTCTTCGTCATGCAATATGCAGCAATTACTAACCTCTGCGTGGTGAAAGGAAACGCCTAAGACATGTTTCAGTGCATTGCATGACCTATCTGACTTGTTCCTCGTCTTGCAATATGCACGCAATAACTAACCCTTGCGCGGTGAAAAGAAAATGCCTCAGACGTGTTTCAGTGCATAGGATGACCTATCTGACTTGTTCCTCGTCATGCATTATGCACGCAAGAACTAAACTCTGCAAAGTGAAAGGAAAACGCCTAAGAAGATGTGTTTCAGTGGATTGCATGACCTGATTTGTTCCTCGTCATGCAATATGCATTCAATAACTATCCTCTGCGAGGTGAATGGAAAACACCTAAGACGTGTTTCAGTGCATTGCATGACCTGACTTGTTCCTCGTCATGCAATATGCATGCAATAACTATCCTCTGCGAGGTGAATGGAAAACACCTAAGACGTGTTTCAGGGCATTGCATGACCTATCTGACTTGTTCCTTGTCGTGCAATACGCATGCAAGATCTAAACTCTGCGCGGTGAAAGGAAAACGCCTAAGACGTGTTTCAGTGCATTGCAATACCTATCTGACTTGTTCCTCGTTATGCAATAAGGCACGCAATATCCTCTTCGCGGTGAAAGGAAAACGCCTAAGACGTGTTTCAGTGCATTGCATGACCTATCTGACTTGTTCCTCGTCATGCAATATGCACGCAATAACTAAACTCTGCGCAGTGAAAGGAAAACGCCTAAGACGTGTTTCAGTTTATTGCATGACCTATCTGACTCTGTTCCTCGTCATGCAATATGCACGCAATAACAAAACTCTGCGCAGTGAAAGGAAAACGCCTAAGACGTGTTTCAGTGCATTGCACGACTTATCTTACTTGTTCCTCGTCATGCAATATGCACGCAATAACTAACCTATGCGTGGTGAAAGGAAAACGCCTAAGACATGTTTAAGTGCATTTCATGACCTATCTGACTTGTTCCTCGTCATGCAATATGCACGCAAGAACTAAACTCTGCGCTGTCAAAGGAAAACGCATAAGATTTGTTTCAGTGCATTGCATGACCAACTTGTTCCTCGTCATGCAATATGCTTGCAAGAACTCTCCTCTGCGAGGTGAATGGAAAACGCCTAAGACGTGTTTCAGTGCATTACATGACCTATCTGACTTGTTCTTCGTCATGCAATATGCATGCAAGAACTAAACTTTGCGCATTGAAAGGAAAACGCCTAAGATGTGTTTCAGTGCATTGCATGACCTGACTTGTTCCTCGTCATGCAATATGCACGTAATAACTCTCCTCTGTGAGGTGAATGGAAAACGCCTAAGACGTGTTTCAGTGCATTGCATGACCTATCTGACTTGTTCCTCGTCATGCAATATGTACTCAAGAACTAAACTCTGCGCAGTGAAAGGAAAACATCTAAGACGTGTTTCAGTGCATTGCGAGACCTATCTGGCTTGTTTTTCGTCATGCAATATGCAAGCAATATGTAACCTCTGCGTGGTGAAAGGAAAACGCTTAAAACATGTTTTAGTGCATTGTATGACCTAGCTGACTTGTTCCTCGTCATGCAATATGCACGCAATAACTAACCTCTGCACGGTGAAAGGAAAACGCCTAAGACGTGTTTCAGTGCATTGCATGAACTATCTGACTTGTTCCTCGTCATGCAACATGCACGAAATAACTAAACTCTGCGCGGTGAAAGGAAAACGCCTAAGACGTGTTTCAGTGCATTGCATGACCTATCTGACTTGTTCCTCGTCATGCAATATGCATGCAAGAACTAAACTCTGTGCGGTGAAAGGAAAACGCCTAAGACGTGTTTCAGTGCATTGCATGACCTATCTGACTTGTTCCTCGTCATGCAATATGCACGCAAAAACTAAACTCTGCGCAGTGAAAGGAAAACGCCTAAGATGTGTTTCAGTGCATTGCATGACCAGACTTGTTCCTCGTCATGCAATATGCATGCAATAACTCTCCTCTGCGAGGTGAATGGAAAACGCCTAAGACGTGTTTCAGTGCATTGCATGACCTATCTGACTTGTTCCTCGTCATGCAATATGCATGCAAGAACTAAACTCTGAGCAGTGAAACCAAAACGCCTAAAATGTGTTTCAGTGCATTGCCTGACCTGACTTGTTCCTCGTCATGCAATATGCACGCAATAACTACCCTCTGCGTGGTAAAAGGAAAACGCCTAAGACATTTTTCAGTGCATTGCATGAACTATCTGACTTGTTCCTCGTCATGCAATATGCACGAAATAACTAACCTCTGCGCGGTGAAAGGAAAACGCCTAAGACGTGTTTCAGTGCATTGCATGACCTATCTGACTTGTTCCTCGTTGCAATGAAAATATATAATGTGATTTTGCATGCATTTTTATTTTACAAACCAATTTATTTGTGCACAGACGAGAAAACATCATATGAGATGTCACTTTACAATGCATGGTATAGCTATTGAGCTCATTTCTGTTAAAAGGGTCCTCAAAAGTTTTTAAACAAAATAAGTTTATCGACACATTATGATGATATATAAGCTATACAAAGGTTCCTTATTTGACCTATGGAACATAGTTCTGGCCCACAAGAACTAGATCTTAAACTTTCTAAACTTGCTCATTGACTCCTTTTGATGTGACTGAAGCCATACAAGAGTCCTTATTTTACCTAATGAACATATTAGCCACATGGATTGTTTAGATGTGACCCATTGAACTCATTTCTGGTCAAAGGGTATTTGATCGTTAGGTTACTATACATTGATATTTACTACTTATGATGTTGTATGAGCAGGAAGATATGTGACTGAAATTTGACTGAACATGTATCTGTCCCAGGAGTTCCTGATATTGAACTTTCTATACATACTAAATAGACTACTTCATATGCTTCTAGAACTAGAGGTTGCAATTTGACCCACAAACATAGTCCTGGCCCACGAGTACTAGGTCTCGAACTTTCTATAAATTCTCATAGACTCAATTTGATGCTTCTTAAGCCATATAGAATGTCCACATCTTATGTATTTAACTCTTTTCTGGTCAAAGGGTCCTCAAAAGTATTTAAACAAGAAAAACTATGAGACTCCTTCTGATATTACGTGAGCTATAGATAGGTTCCTTTTTGACCTACTGAACAGAGTTGTGGCACACGAGTACTTGATCTTGAATAGTCTAAACATACTCATTAACTCCTTTTGATGTTACTGAAGCCATACAAGAGTCCTTATTTTAACTACCTTTTGATGATACATAATCAAAATCAAAAATTGATTTGGGCCAGAAATCAATTGCCAAAAACTTTATAAAAACTCTATAGTAACCATTTGTGGACACTCCAACCTCCTAGAAACACCATAGGAACCACACAGACTACCATAGTAACCACATAAAACACCCTAGCAACCACCCAGAACACTCTAGCATCACTCTAGCAACCACCGAGCAACCAACGAGATCACCTTAGCAACACCTAACCAGACCACCCTAGCAACCGCCTAGCAACACCCTAGAGATCACCCAGAACTACCTCGCAACAACCTAGCAACACCCTAGCAACCACACAGCCTACCCTAACAACCGCCTAGCAACCATCCAGAACACTCTAGCAACCACTGGGAACACCTTACCAACCGGGTCGTGAGATTTGCCACTGCAAGCACTACTTCACATTTTCTTCTGGAAATTTGCCATAAATATGTTCCTGGAGGTCAAAAATTGGCCTATGTATAGCTAATACAATATTAGAAGGAGTCTATAAGTTTATATTGTTATGGTAAAAGGTTCCTCAAAAGATTTCAAACAATATAAACATGAAATGTAATAAAATAATCGATTAGTTAAGAGCTAAATCATGCCAAAAACATAATAGAAACTCTATAGTAACTATAAAGTAACACTACCAACCACCTGGTAACACCATAGCAACGACCCAGAATACCATAGTAACCACCTAAAACACCCTAGCAACACCCTAGCAACCACCCAGAACACCCTAGCAGCAAACAAGAACACCCCAGTAACCACCTAGCAACACCCTAACAACCATCAAGAAAAACCTGGCAACCGCATAGCAACACCCTAGCAACATTAGCACCTTGGCAACCACCCAGAATACCCAAACAACCGCATACAAACACCATAGCAACCACCCAGAATAGCCTAATAAATGCCTAGAAACCACAAACATCACCATAGCAACCACCCAGAAAACCCTAGCAACCGGGTGGTGAGATTTGCCACTTCAGGCTCCACTTCACATTTTCTTCTGTAAATGTGCATTAAATGTGTTCCTGGTGGTCAAAAAATGACCTATGTATATCTAATATAAAATCAGAAAGAGTCTAAAAGTTTATATTTTTTAAAACTTTTTGAGGAACCTTTGACCAGAAATGAGTTCATTGACAACATGAGAAGTAAATCCATCAGTATATGAACCCACAGATCAAGTACCCGTGGGACATAAATATGTTCTTGGAGGTCAAAAATTGACCTATGTATATCTTATATAACATCAGAAGGAGGTCAAATATTTATCTGGCTGAAATGACATCATGAGAAGTAAAGCTCTCGGTATATTAACCCAAAGATCAAATACCCATGGGCCATAAATGTGTTTCTGGAGGTCAAAAATTGATCTATGTATAGCTAATGTAACATCAGGAGTCTATAAGTTCATATTTGTTTAAAAACTTTTGAGGAACCTTTGACCAGAAATGAGTTTAATAGGTCAGATATGGACTTCTCTATGGCTTAGGAAGCATCTGTTTGAGTCTATGAGTTTATATGGAAAGTTCAAGATCAAGTACTTTTGGGCCAGAAATATGTTCAGTAGGTCAAATATCTTTCTGTCTGAAATGACATCATGAGAAGTAAAGCTCTCGGTATATTAGCCCAAAGATCAAATATCCGTATGCCATAAATGTGTTTCTGGAGTTCAAAAATTGACCTATGTATAGCTAATGTAACGTCAGGAGTCTATAAGTTTACATTGTTTAAAACATTTAAGGAACCTTTGACCAAAAATGATTTCAATAGTTCAGATATGGACTTCTCTATGGCTTAGGAAGCATCGACTGCAGTCCCTGAGTATGTAAGGAAAGTTCAAGATCAAGTACTTCTGGGCCATAAACATGTTCAGTAGGTCAAATATTTGTCTGGCTAAAATGACATCATGAGAAGTAAATCTCTCGGTATATTAACCAACAGATCAAGCACCCGTGTGCCGTGCAAAGTGTTCCTGGAGGTCAAAAATTGACCTACGTAATAAAACATCAGAATGTTATATTACATAGTCTATGAGCATGTATGGAAAGTTCAAGATCAAGTACTTTTGGGCCAGAAAAATGTTCTTTACGTAAAATATTTTTTGGCTGAAATGACATCATGAGAAGTAAATCTCCAACCCACCAGAACACCCTAGCAACCACCTAGCAACACCCTAGCAACCACCGAGAACACCCTAGCAACAAACTAGAACACCCCAGCAACCATATGGCAACATTCTTGCAACCACCAGAAACACCCCAGCAACAGCCTAGCAACCATAGCAACCACCCGGAACACCATAGCAATCACCCAGAATACCCCAAAAAACGCCTAGCAAACACCCAGAACACCGTAGCAACCTCCCAGAACACCTGAGAAACCAGGTGGTGAGATTTGCCGCTTCAAGGTCCACTTCACGTTTTCTTCTGGAAATGTGCCATAAATGTGTTCTTGAAGGTCAAAAATTGACCTTTGTATATCTAATAACATCAGAAGGAGTCTAAAAGTTTATATTGTTTTTAACTTTTTGAGGAACCTTTGACCAGAAAGGAGTTCAATAGGTCAGATATGGACTTCTCTATGGCTTAAGAAGCATCTGTAGGAGTCTATGAGTATGAATGGAAAGTACAAGATCAAGCACTTTTGGGCCAGAAATATGTTCAGTAGGTCAAATATCTTTCTGGCTGAAATGACATCATGAAAGTAAAGCTGTCGGTATTATTAACCAACAGATCAAGGACACCTGGGCAATAAATTTGTTCCAGGAGGTCAAAAATTGACCTATGTATTTCTAATATGATATCAGAAGGAGTCTAAAAGTTTATAATGTTTTAAATTTTTTGAGGAACCTTTGACCAGAAATGTGTTCAATAGGGCAGATATGGACTTCTCTATGACTTAGGAAGCATCGACTGGAGTCTCAGAAATATGTTCAATTGGTAAAATATCTGTCTGGCTGAATTGACATCATGAGAAGTAAAGCTCTCGGTATATTAACCCAAAGATCAAAAACCCGTGGGCCATAAATGTGTTTCTGGAGGTCAAAAATTGACCTATGTATAGCTAATGTAACATCAGGAGTCTATGAGTTTATATTGTTTAAAACCTTTTGAAGAACCTTTTGACCAGAAATGAGTTCAATAGGTCAGATATGGACTTCTATGTATATGTAGGGAAGCATCTGTTGGAGTCTTTGATTATGTATGGAAAGTTCAAGATCACGTACTTTTGGGCCAGAAATATGTTCAGTAGGTCAAATATTTGTCTGGCTGAAATGACATCATGAGAAGTAAATCTCTCGGTATATTAACCCACAGATCAAGGAACCGTGGGCTATAAATGTGTTCCTGGAGGTCAAAAATTGACCTAAGTAAATATAACATCAGAAGGAGTCTATGAGTTCAAATCGTTTTAAACTTTTTGATTAACGTTTGACCAGAAATTAGTTCAAAAGGTCAGATATGGACTTTTCCATGGCTTAGGAAGCACCTTTTGGAGTCTATGAGTATGTATGGAAAGTTCAAGATCAAGTACTTTTGGGCCAGAAATATCTTCAGTAGGTCAAATTTATGTCTGGCTGAAATGTGTGTTTCATTGCAATACTTAAATTTTCTAACTTGTTCTTCTTTGCATTGAAAAGAAAAGATAAAACACAAGTGCTTTCCCATGCATTTCCATTCTACAACTAATTAATTTGTGTTTTGACGAGAAAACATTACAAAAGGGATCGATTTACAGTGCATACACTAACTTGTTCCTTTTTGCAACGAAGAGATTTGCAATGCATGTGCTTTAGGATTGCATTGTACATGCACGCAATAACTAACCTCTGTGCAACTAAAAGAAAACACCTAAGATGTGTTTCGATGCATTTGCATTGACCTATCTGAATTGTTCCTCGTTATGCCTATCCATGCGATAACTAACCTCTGCGCAATAAAAAGAAAACACCTAAGATGTGTTTCATTGCATTGCATGACCTTTCTAACTTGTTCCTCGTTACGCATATGCTCACAATAACTGACCTCTGTGCATTGAAAAGAAAACAACTAAGATGTGTTTCAATTGCATTGCAAGACATATCTAACTTCTTCCTCATTAGGCCTGTCCACGCAAAAACTAACCTCTGTGCAATTAAAAGAAAACACCTAAGATGTGTTTCATTGCATTGCATGACCTACCTAACCTGTTCGGTGAACGTGATTTCTTCAAGTACCACATGTTCCTGGATCAACATCATTGTTGATCCTGGATCAACTTTTCAATCAACCAAACAGATTTGAGGAACAAGTTTACAGTTTGTCAATTTTAGGCTTAGATTTAGAACCAGAGTGAAGTACTTAAACATCAGTGTCATTCACCTTTTGTATCTTCTGATAAGGGAAAAGTTATGAGTAGAGTTAGGTTTAGGGGTAGGTATTGGTTAAGGACAACATTTTGGGACAGGAATGTTGATCCAGGATCATCAAAATATGTTGATCCAGGACCACTTACTTGAAAAAAATGATGCTGACCAACTTGTTCCTAAGTTATACATATGCACAAAAATAACTAAACTCTGAGCAATGAAAAGAAAACACCATAAGATGTGTTTCGTTGCATTGCATGATATATCTAACTTGTTTCTCGTTAATGCATATGCAAGCAATAACTAACCTCTGCGCGGTGAAAGGAAAACGCCTAAGACGTGTTTCATTGCATTGCAAGACCTATCTGAATCATTCCTCGTCATGCAATATGCACGCAATAACTAACCTCTGCGCGGTGAAAGAAAAACGCCTAAGACGTGTTTCAGTGCATTGCATGACCTATCTGACTTGTTCCTCGTCATGCAATATGCACGCAATAACTAACCTCTGCGCAGTGAAAGAAAAACGCCTAAGACGTGTTTCAGTGCATTGCAATGACCTCTCTGGCTTTTTCTTCGTCATGCAATATGCACGCAATAACTAACCTCTGCGTGGTGAAAGGAAAACACCTAAGACGTGTTTCAGTGCATTGCATGACCTATCTGACTTGTTCCTCGTCATGCAATATGCACGCATTAACTAACGTATGCGGTGAAAGGAAACGCCTAAGACGTTATTCCGTGCATTGCATGACCTATCTGACTTGTTCCTCGTTATGCAATATGCACGCAAGAACTAAACTCTATGCAGTGAAAAGAAAACGCCTAAGATGTGTTTCATTGCATTGCATGACCTGACTTGTTCCTTGTCATGCAATATGCAGGCAATAACTCTCCTCTGCGAGATGAATGGAAAACGCCTAAGACGTGTTTAAGTGCATTGCATGACCTATCTGACTTGTTCCTCGTCTTGCAATATATACGCAAGGACTAAACTCTACGCAGTGAAAGGAAAACGCCTAAGACGTGTTTCAGTCCATTGCATGACCTATATGGCTTGTTCTTCGTCATGCAATATGCAGCAATTACTAACCTCTGCGTGGTGAAAGGAAACGCCTAAGACATGTTTCAGTGCATTGCATGACCTATCTGACTTGTTCCTCGTCATGCAATATGCACGCAATAACTAACCCTTGCGCGGTGAAAGGAAAATGCCTCAGACGTGTTTCAGTGCATAGGATGACCTATCTGACTTGTTCCTCGTCATGCATTATGCACGCAAGAACTAAACTCTGCAAAGTGAAAGGAAAACGCCTAAGATGTGTTTCAGTGCATTGCATGACCTGACTTGTTCCTCGTCATGCAATATGCATTCAATAACTATCCTCTGCGAGGTGAATGGAAAACACCTAAGACGTGTTTCAGTGCATTGCATGACCTGACTTGTTCCTCGTCATGCAATATGCATGCAATAACTATCCTCTGCGAGGTGAATGGAAAACACCTAAGACGTGTTTCAGGGCATTGCATGACCTATCTGACTTGTTCCTCGTCATGCAATATGCACGCAATAACTAACCCTTGCGCGGTGAAAGGAAAATGCCTCAGACGTGTTTCAGTGCATAGGATGACCTATCTGACTTGTTCCTCGTCATGCATTATGCACGCAAGAACTAAACTCTGCAAAGTGAAAGGAAAACGCCTAAGACGTGTTTCAGTGCATTGCATGACCTATCTGACTTGTTTCTCGTCATGCAATATGCATGCAAGAACTAAACTCTGCGCAGTGAAACCAAAACGCCTAAAATGTGTTTCAGTGCATTGCCTGACCTGACTTGTTCCTCGTCATGCAATATTCACGCAATAACTACCCTCTGCGTGGTAAAAGGAAAACGCCTAAGACATTTTTCAGTGCATTGCATGAACTATCTGACTTGTTCCTCGTCATGCAATATGCACGAAATAACTAACCTCTGCGCGGTGAAAGGAAAACGCCTAAGACGTGTTTCAGTGCATTGCATGACCTATCTGACTTGTTCCTCGTTGCAATGAAAATATATAATGTGATTTTGCATGCATTTTTATTTTACAAACCAATTTATTTGTGCACAGACGAGAAAACATCATTTGAGATGTCACTTTACAATGCATGGTATAGCTATTGAGCTCATTTCTGTTAAAAGGGTCCTCAAAAGTTTTTAAACAAAATAAGTTTATAGACACATTATGATGATATATAAGCTATACAAAGGTTCCTTATTTGACCTATGGAACATAGTTCTGGCCCACAAGAACTAGATCTTAAACTTTCTAAACATGCTCATTGACTCCTTTTGATGTGACTGAAGCCATACAAGAGTCCTTATTTTACCTAATGAACATATTAGCCACATGGATTGTTTAGATCTGACCCATTGAACTCATTTCTGGTCAAAGGGTATTTGATCGTTAGGTTACTATACATTGATATTTACTACTTATGATGTTGTATGAGCAGGAAGATATGTGACTGAAATTTGACTGAACATGTATCTGTCCCAGGAGTTCCTGATATTGAACTTTCTATACATACTAAATAGACTACTTCATATGCTTCTAGAACTAGAGGTTGCAATTTGACCCACAAACATAGTCCTGGCCCAGGAGTACTAGGTCTCGAACTTTCTATAAATTCTCATAGACTCATTTTGATGCTTCTTAAGCCATATAGAATGTCCACATCTTATTTATTTAACTCTTTTCTGGTCAAAGGGTCCTCAAAAGTATTTAAACAAGAAAAACTATGAGACTCCTTCTGATATTACGTGAGCTATAGATAGGTTCCTTTTTGACCTACTGAACAGAGTTGTGGCACACGAGTACTTGATCTTGAATAGTCTAAACATACTCATTAACTCCTTTTGATGTTACTGAAGCCATACAAGAGTCCTTATTTTAACTACCTTTTGATGATACATAATCAAAATCAAAAATTGATTTGGGCCAGAAATCAATTGCCAAAAACTTTATAAAAACTCTATAGTAACCATTTGAGGACACTCCAACCTCCTAGAAACACCATAGGAACCACACAGACTACCATAGTAACCACATAAAACACCCTAGCAACCACCCAGAACACTCTAGCATCACTCTAGCAACCACCGAGCAACCAACGAGATCACCTTAGCAACACCTAACCAGACCACCCTAGCAACCGCCTAGCAACACCCTAGAGATCACCCAGAACTACCTCGCAACAACCCAGCAACACCCTAGCAACCACACAGACTACCCTAACAACCGCCTAGCAACCATCCAGAACACTGTAGCAACCACTGGGAACACCTTAGCAACCGGGTCGTGAGATTTGCCACTGCAAGCACTACTTCACATTTTCTTCTGGAAATTTGCCATAAATATGTTCCTGGAGGTCAAAAATTGGCCTATGTATAGCTAATACAATATTAGAAGGAGTCTATAAGTTTATATTGTTATGGTAAAAGGTTCCTCAAAAGATTTCAAACAATATAAACATGAAATGTAATAAAATAATCGATTAGTTAAGAGCTAAATCATGCCAAAAACATAATAGAAACTCTATAGTAACTATAAAGTAACACTACCAACCACCTGGTAACACCATAGCAACGACCCAGAATACCATAGTAACCACCTAAAACACCCTAGCAACACCCTAGCAACCACCCAGAACACCCTAGCAGCAAACAAGAACACCCCAGTAACCACCTAGCAACACCCTAACAACCATCAAGAAAAACCTGGCAACCGCATAGCAACACCCTAGCAACATTAGCACCTTGGCAACCACCCAGAATACCCAAACAACCGCATACAAACACCATAGCAACCACCCAGAATACCCTAATAAATGCCTAGAAACCACAAACATCACCATAGCAACCACCCAGAAAACCCTAGCAACCGGGTGGTGAGATTTGCCACTTCAGGCTCCACTTCACATTTTCTTCTGTAAATGTGCATTAAATGTGTTCCTGGTGGTCAAAAAATGACCTATGTATATCTAATATAAAATCAGAAAGAGTCTAAAAGTTTATATTTTTTTAAACTTTTTGAGGAACCTTTGACCAGAAATGAGTTCATTGACATCATGAGAAGTAAATCCATCAGTATATGAACCCACAGATCAAGTACCCGTGGGACATAAATATGTTCTTGGAGGTCAAAAATTGACCTATGTATATCTTATATAACATCAGAAGGAGGTCAAATATTTATCTGGCTGAAATGACATCATGAGAAGTAAAGCTCTCGGTATATTAACCCAAAGATCAAATACCCATGGGCCATAAATGTGTTTCTGGAGGTCAAAAATTGATCTATGTATAGCTAATGTAACATCAGGAGTCTATAAGTTCATATTTGTTTAAAAACTTTTGAGGAACCTTTGACCAGAAATGAGTTTAATAGGTCAGATATGGACTTCTCTATGGCTTAGGAAGCATCTGTTTGAGTCTATGAGTTTATATGGAAAGTTCAAGATCAAGTACTTTTGGGCCAGAAATATGTTCAGTAGGTCAAATATCTTTCTGTCTGAAATGACATCATGAGAAGTAAAGCTCTCGGTATATTAGCCCAAAGATCAAATATCCGTATGCCATAAATGTGTTTCTGGAGTTCAAAAATTGACCTATGTATAGCTAATGTAACGTCAGGAGTCTATAAGTTTACATTGTTTAAAACATTTAAGGAACCTTTGACCAAAAATGATTTCAATAGTTCAGATATGGACTTCTCTATGGCTTAGGAAGCATCGACTGCAGTCCCTGAGTATGTAAGGAAAGTTCAAGATCAAGTACTTCTGGGCCATAAACATGTTCAGTAGGTCAAATATTTGTCTGGCTAAAATGACATCATGAGAAGTAAATCTCTCGGTATATTAACCAACAGATCAAGCACCCGTGTGCCGTGCAAAGTGTTCCTGGAGGTCAAAAATTGACCTACGTAATAAAACATCAGAATGTTATATTACATAGTCTATGAGCATGTATGGAAAGTTCAAGATCAAGTACTTTTGGGCCAGAAAAATGTTCTTTACGTAAAATATTTTTTGGCTGAAATGACATCATGAGAAGTAAATCTCCAACCCACCAGAACACCCTAGCAACCACCTAGCAACACCCTAGCAACCACCGAGAACACCCTAGCAACAAACTAGAACACCCCAGCAACCATATGGCAACATTCTTGCAACCACCAGAAACACCCCAGCAACAGCCTAGCAACACCATAGCAACCACCCGGAACACCATAGCAATCACCCAGAATACCCCAAAAAACGCCTAGCAAACACCCAGAACACCGTAGCAACCTCCCAGAACACCTGAGAAACCAGGTGGTGAGATTTGCCGCTTCAAGGTCCACTTCACGTTTTCTTCTGGAAATGTGCCATAAATGTGTTCTTGAAGGTCAAAAATTGACCTTTGTATATCTAATAACATCAGAAGGAGTCTAAAAGTTTATATTGTTTTTAACTTTTTGAGGAACCTTTGACCAGAAAGAAGTTCAATAGGTCAGATATGGACTTCTCTATGGCTTAAGAAGCATCTGTAGGAGTCTATGAGTATGAATGGAAAGTACAAGATCAAGCACTTTTGGGCCAGAAATATGTTCAGTAGGTCAAATATCTTTCTGGCTGAAATGACATCATGAAAGTAAAGCTGTCGGTATTATTAACCAACAGATCAAGGACACCTGGGCAATAAATTTGTTCCAGGAGGTCAAAAATTGACCTATGTATTTCTAATATGATATCAGAAGGAGTCTAAAAGTTTATAATGTTTTAAATTTTTTGAGGAACCTTTGACCAGAAATGTGTTCAATAGGGCAGATATGGACTTCTCTATGACTTAGGAAGCATCGACTGGAGTCTCAGAAATATGTTCAATTGGTAAAATATCTGTCTGGCTGAATTGACATCATGAGAAGTAAAGCTCTCGGTATGTTATCCCAAAGATCAAAAACCCGTGGGCCATAAATGTGTTTCTGGAGGTCAAAAATTGACCTATGTATAGCTAATGTAACATCAGGAGTCTATGCGTTTATATTGTTTAAAACCTTTTGAAGAACCTTTTGACCAGAAATGAGTTCAATAGGTCAGATATGGACTTCTATGTATATGTAGGGAAGCATCTGTTGGAGTCTTTGATTATGTATGGAAAGTTCAAGATCACGTACTTTTGGGCCAGAAATATGTTCAGTAGGTCAAATATTTGTCTGGCTGAAATGACATCATGAGAAGTAAATCTCTCGGTATATTAACCCACAGATCAAGGAACCGTGGGCCATAAATGTGTTCCTGGAGGTCAAAAATTGACCTAAGTAAATATAACATCAGAAGGAGTCTATGAGTTCAAATCGTTTTAAACTTTTTGATTAACGTTTGACCAGAAATTAGTTCAAAAGGTCAGATATGGACTTTTCCATGGCTTAGGAAGCACCTTTTGGAGTCTATGAGTATGTATGGAAAGTTCAAGATCAAGTACTTTTGGGCCAGAAATATCTTCAGTAGGTCAAATTTATGTCTGGCTGAAATGTGTGTTTCATTGCAATACTTAAATTTTCTAACTTGTTCTTCTTTGCATTGAAAAGAAAAGATAAAACACAAGTGCTTTCCCATGCATTTCCATTCTACAACTAATTAATTTGTGTTTTGACGAGAAAACATTACAAAAGGGATCGATTTACAGTGCATACACTAACTTGTTCCTTTTTGCAACGAAGAGATTTGCAATGCATGTGCTTTAGGATTGCATTGTACATGCACGCAATAACTAACCTCTGTGCAACTAAAAGAAAACACCTAAGATGTGTTTCGATGCATTTGCATTGACCTATCTGAATTGTTCCTCGTTATGCCTATCCATGCGATAACTAACCTCTGCGCAATAAAAAGAAAACACCTAAGATGTGTTTCATTGCATTGCATGACCTTTCTAACTTGTTCCTCGTTACTTATATGCTCACAATAATAGACCTCTGTGCATTGAAAAGAAAACAACTAAGATGTGTTTCAATTGCATTGCAAGACATATCTAACTTCTTCCTCATTAGGCCTGTCCACGCAAAAACTAACCTCTGTGCAATTAAAAGAAAACACCTAAGATGTGTTTCATTGCATTGCATGACCTATCTAACCTGTTCGGTGAACGTGATTTCTTCAAGTACCACATGTTCCTGGATCAACATCATTGTTGATTCTGGATCAACTTTTCAATCAACCAAACGGATTTGAGGAACAAGTTTACAGTTTGTCAATTTTAGGCTTAGATTTAGAACCAGAGTGAAGTACTTAAACATCAGTGTCATTCACCTTTTGTATCTTCTGATAAGGGAAAAGTTATGAGTAGAGTTAGGTTTAGGGGTAGGTATTGGTTAAGGACAACATTTTGGGACAGGAATGTTGATCCAGGATCATCAAAATATGTTGATCCAGGACCACTTACTTGAAAAAAATGATGCTGACCAACTTGTTCCTAAGTTATACATATGCACAAAAATAACTAAACTCTGAGCAATGAAAAGAAAACACCATAAGATGTGTTTCGTTGCATTGCATGATATATCTAACTTGTTTCTCGTTAATGCATATGCAAGCAATAACTAACCTCTGTGCGGTGAAAGGAAAACGCCTAAGACGTGTTTCATTGCATTGCAAGACCTATCTGAATCATTCCTCGTCATGCAATATGCACGCAATAACTAACCTCTGCGCGGTGAAAGAAAAACGCCTAAGACGTGTTTCAGTGCATTGCATGACCTATCTGACTTGTTCCTCGTCATGCAATATGCACGCAATAACTAACCTCTGCGCAGTGAAAGAAAAACGCCTAAGACGTGTTTCAGTGCATTGCATGACCTCTCTGGCTTGTTCTTCGTCATGCAATATGCACGCAATAACTAACCTCTGCGTGGTGAAAGGAAAACACCTAAGACATGTTTCAGTGCATTGCATGACCTATCTGACTTGTTCCTCGTCATGCAATATGCACGCATTAACTAACGTATGCGGTGAAAGGAAACGCCTAAGACGTTATTCCGTGCATTGCATGACCTATCTGACTTGTTCCTCGTCATGCAATATGCACGCAAGAACTAAACTCTATGCAGTGAAAGGAAAACGCCTAAGATGTGTTTCATTGCATTGCATGACCTGACTTGTTCCTTGTCATGCAATATGCACGCAATAACTCTCCTCTGCGAGATGAATGGAAAACGCCTAAGACGTGTTTAAGTGCATTGCATGACCTATCTGACTTGTTCCTCGTCTTGCAATATATACGCAAGGACTAAACTCTACGCAGTGAAAGGAAAACGCCTAAGACGTGTTTCAGTGCATTGCATGACCTATATGGCTTGTTCTTCGTCATGCAATATGCAGCAATTACTAACCTCTGCGTGGTGAAAGGAAACGCCTAAGACATGTTTCAGTGCATTGCATGACCTATCTGACTTGTTCCTCGTCTTGCAATATGCACGCAATAACTAACCCTTGCGCGGTGAAAAGAAAATGCCTCAGACGTGTTTCAGTGCATAGGATGACCTATCTGACTTGTTCCTCGTCATGCATTATGCACGCAAGAACTAAACTCTGCAAAGTGAAAGGAAAACGCCTAAGAAGATGTGTTTCAGTGGATTGCATGACCTGATTTGTTCCTCGTCATGCAATATGCATTCAATAACTATCCTCTGCGAGGTGAATGGAAAACACCTAAAACGTGTTTCAGTGCATTGCATGACCTGACTTGTTCCTCGTCATGCAATATGCATGCAATAACTATCCTCTGCGAGGTGAATGGAAAACACCTAAGACGTGTTTCAGGGCATTGCATGACCTATCTGACTTGTTCCTTGTCGTGCAATACGCATGCAAGATCTAAACTCTGCGCGGTGAAAGGAAAACGCCTAAGACGTGTTTCAGTGCATTGCAATACCTATCTGACTTGTTCCTCGTCATGCAATAAGGCACGCAATAACCTCTTCGCGGTGAAAGGAAAACGCCTAAGACGTGTTTCAGTGCATTGCATGACCTATCTGACTTGTTCCTCGTCATGCAATATGCACGCAATAACTAAACTCTGCGCAGTGAAAGGAAAACGCCTAAGACGTGTTTCAGTTTATTGCATGACCTATCTGACTCTGTTCCTCGTCATGCAATATGCACGCAATAACAAAACTCTGCGCAGTGAAAGGAAAACGCCTAAGACGTGTTTCAGTGCATTGCACGACTTATCTTACTTGTTCCTCGTCATGCAATATGCACGCAATAACTAACCTATGCGTGGTGAAAGGAAAACGCCTAAGACATGTTTAAGTGCATTTCATGACCTATCTGACTTGTTCCTCGTCATGCAATATGCACGCAAGAACTAAACTCTGCGCTGTCAAAGGAAAACGCCTAAGATTTGTTTCAGTGCATTGCATGACCAAACTTGTTCCTCGTCATGCAATATGCTTGCAAGAACTCTCCTCTGCGAGGTGAATGGAAAACGCCTAAGACGTGTTTCAGTGCATTACATGACCTATCTGACTTGTTCTTCGTCATGCAATATGCATGCAAGAACTAAACTTTGCGCATTGAAAGGAAAACGCCTAAGATGTGTTTCAGTGCATTGCATGACCTGACTTGTTCCTCGTCATGCAATATGCACGTAATAACTCTCCTCTGCGAGGTGAATGGAAAACGCCTAAGACGTGTTTCAGTGCATTGCATGACCTATCTGACTTGTTCCTCGTCATGCAATATGTACTCAAGAACTAAACTCTGCGCAGTGAAAGGAAAACATCTAAGACGTGTTTCAGTGCATTGCGAGACCTATCTGGCTTGTTTTTCGTCATGCAATATGCAAGCAATATCTAACCTCTGCGTGGTGAAAGGAAAACGCTTAAAACATGTTTTAGTGCATTGTATGACCTATCTGACTTGTTCCTCGTCATGCAATATGCACACAATAACTAACCTCTGCACGGTGAAAGGAAAACGCCTAAGACGTGTTTCAGTGCATTGCATGAACTATCTGACTTGTTCCTCGTCATGCAACATGCACGAAATAACTAACCTCTGCGCGGTGAAAGGAAAACGCCTAAGACGTGTTTCAGTGCATTGCATGACCTATCTGACTTGTTCCTCGTCATGCAATATGCATGCAAGAACTAAACTCTGTGCGGTGAAAGGAAAACGCCTAAGACGTGTTTCAGTGCATTGCATGACCTATCTGACTTGTTCCTCGTCATGCAATATGCACGCAAAAACTAAACTCTGCGCAGTGAAAGGAAAACGCCTAAGATGTGTTTCAGTGCATTGCATGACCAGACTTGTTCCTCGTCATGCAATATGCATGCAATAACTCTCCTCTGCGAGTTGAATGGAAAACGCCTAAGACGTGTTTCAGTGCATTGCATGACCTATCTGACTTGTTCCTCGTCATGCAATATGCATGCAAGAACTAAACTCTGCGCAGTGAAACCAAAACGCCTAAAATGTGTTTCAGTGCATTGCCTGACCTGACTTGTTCCTCGTCATGCAATATGCACGAAATAACTAACCTCTGCGCGGTGAAAGGAAAACGCCTAAGACGTGTTTCAGTGCATTGCATGACCTATCTGACTTGTTCCTCGTTGCAATGAAAATATATAATGTGATTTTGCATGCATTTTTATTTTACAAACCAATTTATTTGTGCACAGACGAGAAAACATCATATGAGATGTCACTTTACAATGCATGGTATAGCTATTGAGCTCATTTCTGTTAAAAGGGTCCTCAAAAGTTTTTAAACAAAATAAGTTTATAGACACATTATGATGATATATAAGCTATACAAAGGTTCCTTATTTGACCTATGGAACATAGTTCTGGCCCACAAGAACTAGATCTTAAACTTTCTAAACATGCTCATTGACTCCTTTTGATGTGACTGAAGCCATACAAGAGTCCTTATTTTACCTAATGAACATATTAGCCACATGGATTGTTTAGATCTGACCCATTGAACTCATTTCTGGTCAAAGGGTATTTGATCGTTAGGTTACTATACATTGATATTTACTACTTATGATGTTGTATGAGCAGGAAGATATGTGACTGAAATTTGACTGAACATGTATCTGTCCCAGGAGTTCCTGATATTGAACTTTCTATACACACTAAATAGACTACTTCATATGCTTCTAGAACTAGAGGTTGCAATTTGACCCACAAACATAGTCCTGGCCCACGAGTACTAGGTCTCGAACTTTCTATAAATTCTCATAGACTCATTTTGATGCTTCTTAAGCCATATAGAATGTCCACATCTTATGTATTTAACTCTTTTCTGGTCAAAGGGTCCTCAAAAGTATTTAAACAAGAAAAACTATGAGACTCCTTCTGATATTACGTGAGCTATAGATAGGTTCCTTTTTGACCTACTGAACAGAGTTGTGGCACACGAGTACTTGATCTTGAATAGTCTAAACATACTCATTAACTCCTTTTGATGTTACTGAAGCCATACAAGAGTCCTTATTTTAACTACCTTTTGATGATACATAATCAAAATCAAAAATTGATTTGGGCCAGAAATCATTTGCCAAAAACTTTATAAAAACTCTATAGTAACCATTTGTGGACACTCCAACCTCCTAGAAACACCATAGGAACCACACAGACTACCATAGTAACCACATAAAACACCCTAGTAACCACCCAGAACACTCTAGCATCACTCTAGCAACCACCGAGCAACCAACGAGATCACCTTAGCAACACCTAACCAGACCACCCTAGCAACCGCCTAGCAACACCCTAGAGATCACCCAGAACTACCTCGCAACAACCTAGCAACACCCTAGCAACCACACAGACTACCCTAACAACCGCCTAGCAACCATCCAGAACACTGTAGCAACCACTGGGAACACCTTAGCAACCGGGTCGTGAGATTTGCCACTGCAAGCACTACTTCACATTTTCTTCTGGAAATTTGCCATAAATATGTTCCTGGAGGTCAAAAATTGGCCTATGTATAGCTAATACAATATTAGAAGGAGTCTATAAGTTTATATTGTTATGGTAAAAGGTTCCTCAAAAGATTTCAAACAATATAAACATGAAATGTAATAAAATAATCGATTAGTTAAGAGCTAAATCATGCCAAAAACATAATAGAAACTCTATAGTAACTATAAAGTAACACTACCAACCACCTGGTAACACCATAGCAACGACCCAGAATACCATAGCCTAAAACACCCTAGCAACACCCTAGCAACCACCCAGAACACCCTAGCAGCAAACAAGAACACCCCAGTAACCACCTAGCAACACCCTAACAACCATCAAGAAAAACCTGGCAACCGCATAGCAACACCCTAGCAACATTAGCACCTTGGCAACCACCCAGAATACCCAAACAACCGCATACAAACACCATAGCAACCACCCAGAATACCCTAATAAATGCCTAGAAACCACAAACATCACCATAGCAACCACCCAGAAAACCCTAGCAACCGGGTGGTGAGATTTGCCACTTCAGGCTCCACTTCACATTTTCTTCTGTAAATGTGCATTAAATGTGTTCCTGGTGGTCAAAAAATGACCTATGTATATATAATATAAAATCAGAAAGAGTCTAAAAGTTTATATTTTTTTAAACTTTTTGAGGAACCTTTGACCAGAAATGAGTTCATTGACATCATGAGAAGTAAATCCATCAGTATATGAACCCACAGATCAAGTACCCGTGGGACATAAATATGTTCTTGGAGGTCAAAAATTGACCTATGTATATCTTATATAACATCAGAAGGAGGTCAAATATTTATCTGGCTGAAATGACATCATGAGAAGTAAAGCTCTCGGTATATTAACCCAAAGATCAAATACCCATGGGCCATAAATGTGTTTCTGGAGGTCAAAAATTGATCTATGTATAGCTAATGTAACATCAGGAGTCTATAAGTTCATATTTGTTTAAAAACTTTTGAGGAACCTTTGACCAGAAATGAGTTTAATAGGTCAGATATGGACTTCTCTATGGCTTAGGAAGCATCTGTTTGAGTCTATGAGTTTATATGGAAAGTTCAAGATCAAGTACTTTTGGGCCAGAAATATGTTCAGTAGGTCAAATATCTTTCTGTCTGAAATGACATCATGAGAAGTAAAGCTCTCGGTATATTAGCCCAAAGATCAAATATCCGTATGCCATAAATGTGTTTCTGGAGTTCAAAAATTGACCTATGTATAGCTAATGTAACGTCAGGAGTCAATAAGTTTACATTGTTTAAAACATTTAAGGAACCTTTGACCAAAAATGATTTCAATAGTTCAGATATGGACTTCTCTATGGCTTAGGAAGCATCGACTGCAGTCCCTGAGTATGTAAGGAAAGTTCAAGATCAAGTACTTCTGGGCCATAAACATGTTCAGTAGGTCAAATATTTGTCTGGCTAAAATGACATCATGAGAAGTAAATCTCTCGGTATATTAACCAACAGATCAAGCACCCGTGTGCCGTGCAAAGTGTTCCTGGAGGTCAAAAATTGACCTACGTAATAAAACATCAGAATGTTATATTACATAGTCTATGAGCATGTATGGAAAGTTCAAGATCAAGTACTTTTGGGCCAGAAAAATGTTCTTTACGTAAAATATTTTTTGGCTGAAATGACATCATGAGAAGTAAATCTCCAACCCACCAGAACACCCTAGCAACCACCTAAAAACACCCTAGCAACCACCGAGAACACCCTAGCAACAAACTAGAACACCCCAGCAACCATATGGCAACATTCTTGCAACCACCAGAAACACCCCAGCAACAGCCTAGCAACACCATAGCAACCACCCGGAACACCATAGCAATCACCCAGAATACCCCAAAAAACGCCTAGCAAACACCCAGAACACCGTAGCAACCTCCCAGAACACCTGAGAAACCAGGTGGTGAGATTTGCCGCTTCAAGGTCCACTTCACGTTTTCTTCTGGAAATGTGCCATAAATGTGTTCTTGAAGGTCAAAAATTGACCTTTGTATATCTAATAACATCAGAAGGAGTCTAAAAGTTTATATTGTTTTTAACTTTTTGAGGAACCTTTGACCAGAAAGGAGTTCAATAGGTCAGATATGGACTTCTCTATGGCTTAAGAAGCATCTGTAGGAGTCTATGAGTATGAATGGAAAGTACAAGATCAAGCACTTTTGGGCCAGAAATATGTTCAGTAGGTCAAATATCTTTCTGGCTGAAATGACATCATGAAAGTAAAGCTGTCGGTATTATTAACCAACAGATCAAGGACACCTGGGCAATAAATTTGTTCCAGGAGGTCAAAAATTGACCTATGTATTTCTAATATGATATCAGAAGGAGTCTAAAAGTTTATAATGTTTTAAATTTTTTGAGGAACCTTTGACCAGAAATGTGTTCAATAGGGCAGATATGGACTTCTCTATGACTTAGGAAGCATCGACTGGAGTCTCAGAAATATGTTCAATTGGTAAAATATCTGTCTGGCTGAATTGACATCATGAGAAGTAAAGCTCTCGGTATATTAACCCAAAGATCAAAAACCCGTGGGCCATAAATGTGTTTCT
This sequence comes from Cyprinella venusta, assembly GCA_038021265.1. Lineage (NCBI taxonomy): Eukaryota > Metazoa > Chordata > Actinopteri > Cypriniformes > Leuciscidae > Cyprinella > Cyprinella venusta. Next base: position 12,568,334 of record CM075885.1, read on the forward strand.
GGAGGTCAAAAATTGACCTATGTATAGCTAATGTAACATCAGGAGTCTATGAGTTTATATTGTTTAAAACCTTTTGAAGAACCTTTTGACCAGAAATGAGTTCAATAGGTCAGATATGGACTTCTATGTATATGTAGGGAAGCATCTGTTGGAGTCTTTGATTATGTATGGAAAGTTCAAGATCACGTACTTTTGGGCCAGAAATATGTTCAGTAGGTCAAATATTTGTCTGGCTGAAATGACATCATGAGAAGTAAATCTCTCGGTATATTAACCCACAGATCAAGGAACCGTGGGCCATAAATGTGTTCCTGGAGGTCAAAAATTGACCTAAGTAAATATAACAGAAGGAGTCTATGAGTTCAAATCGTTTTAAACTTTTTGATTAACGTTTGACCAGAAATTAGTTCAAAAGGTCAGATATGGACTTTTCCATGGCTTAGGAAGCACCTTTTGGAGTCTATGAGTATGTATGGAAAGTTCAAGATCAAGTACTTTTGGGCCAGAAATATCTTCAGTAGGTCAAATTTATGTCTGGCTGAAATGTGTGTTTCATTGCAATACTTAAATTTTCTAACTTGTTCTTCTTTGCATTGAAAAGAAAAGATAAAACACAAGTGCTTTCCCATGCATTTCCATTCTACAACTAATTAATTTGTGTTTTGACGAGAAAACATTACAAAAGGGATCGATTTACAGGGCATACACTAACTTGTTCCTTTTTGCAACGAAGAGATTTGCAATGCATGTGCTTTAGGATTGCATTGTACATGCACGCAATAACTAACCTCTGTGCAACTAAAAGAAAACACCTAAGATGTGTTTCGATGCATTTGCATTGACCTATCTGAATTGTTCCTCGTTATGCCTATATCCATGCGATAACTAACCTCTGCGCAATAAAAAGAAAACACCTAAGATGTGTTTCATTGCATTGCATGACCTTTCTAACTTGTTCCTCGTTACGCATATGCTCACAATAACTGACCTCTGTGCATTGAAAAGAAAACAACTAAGATGTGTTTCAATTGCATTGCAAGACATATCTAACTTCTTCCTCATTAGGCCTGTCCACGCAAAAACTAACCTCTGTGCAATTAAAAGAAAACACCTAAGATGTGTTTCATTGCATTGCATGACCTATCTAACCTGTTCGGTGAACGTGATTTCTTCAAGTACCACATGTTCCTGGATCAACATCATTGTTGATCCTGGATCAACTTTTCAATCAACCAAACAGATTTGAGGAACAAGTTTACAGTTTGTCAATTTTAGGCTTAGATTTAGAACCAGAGTGAAGTACTTAAACATCAGTGTCATTCACCTTTTGTATCTTCTGATAAGGGAAAAGTTATGAGTAGAGTTAGGTTTAGGGGTAGGTATTGGTTAAGGACAACATTTTGGGACAGGAATGTTGATCCAGGATCATCAAAATATGTTGATCCAGGACCACTTACTTGAAAAAAATGATGCTGACCAACTTGTTCCTAAGTTATACATATGCACAAAAATAACTAAACTCTGAGCAATGAAAAGAAAACACCATAAGATGTGTTTCGTTGCATTGCATGATATATCTAACTTGTTTCTCGTTAATGCATATGCAAGCAATAACTAACCTCTGCGCGGTGAAAGGAAAACGCCTAAGACGTGTTTCATTGCATTGCAAGACCTATCTGAATCATTCCTCGTCATGCAATATGCACGCAATAACTAACCTCTGCGCGGTGAAAGAAAAATGCATAAGACGTGTTTCAGTGCATTGCATGACCTATCTGACTTGTTCCTCGTCATGCAATATGCACGCAATAACTAACCTCTGCGCAGTGAAAGAAAAACGCCTAAGACGTGTTTCAGTGCATTGCATGACCTCTCTGGCTTTTTCTTCGTCATGCAATATGCACGCAATAACTAACCTCTGCGTGGTGAAAGGAAAACACCTAAGACATGTTTCAGTGCATTGCATGACCTATCTGACTTGTTCCTCGTCATGCAATATGCACGCATTAACTAATGTATGCGGTGAAAGGAAAACGCCTAAGATGTGTTTCATTGCATTGCATGACCTGACTTGTTCCTTGTCATGCAATATGCACGCAATAACTCTCCTCTGCGAGATGAATGGAAAACGCCTAAGACGTGTTTAAGTGCATTGCATGACCTATCTGACTTGTTCCTCGTCTTGCAATATATACGCAAGGACTAAACTCTACGCAGTGAAAGGAAAACGCCTAAGACGTGTTTCAGTGCATTGCATGACCTATATGGCTTGTTCTTCGTCATGCAATATGCAGCAATTACTAACCTCTGCGTGGTGAAAGGAAACGCCTAAGACATGTTTCAGTGCATTGCATGACCTATCTGACTTGTTCCTCGTCATGCAATATGCACGCAATAACTAACCCTTGCGCGGTGAAAGGAAAACGCCTAAGACGTGTTTCAGTGCATAGCATGACCTATCTGACTTGTTCCTCGTCATGCAATAGGCACGCAAAAACTAAACTCTGCGCAGTGAAAGGAAAACGCCTAAGATGTGTTTCAGTGCATTGCATGACCAGACTTGTTCCTCGTCATGCAATATGCATGCAATAACTCTCCTCTGCGAGGTGAATGGAAAACGCCTAAGACGTGTTTCAGTGCATTGCATGACCTATCTGACTTGTTCCTCGTCATGCAATATGCATGCAAGAACTAAACTCTGCGCAGTGAAACCAAAACGCCTAAAATGTGTTTCAGTGCATTGCCTGACCTGAATTGTTCCTCGTCATGCAATATGCACGCAATAACTACCCTCTGCGTGGTAAAAGGAAAACGCCTAAGACATTTTTCAGTGCATTGCATGAACTATCTGACTTGTTCCTCGTCATGCAATATGCACGAAATAACTAACCTCTGCGCGGTGAAAGGAAAACGCCTAAGACGTGTTTCAGTGCATTGCATGACCTATCTGACTTGTTCCTCGTTGCAATGAAAATATATAATGTGATTTTGCATGCATTTTTATTTTACAAACCAATTTATTTGTGCACAGACGAGAAAACATCATATGAGATGTCACTTTACAATGCATGGTATAGCTATTGAGCTCATTTCTGTTAAAAGGGTCCTCAAAAGTTTTTAAACAATATAAGTTTATAGACACATTATGATGATATATAAGCTATACAAAGGTTCCTTATTTGACCTATGGAACATAGTTCTGGCCCACAAGAACCAGATCTTAAACTTTCTAAACATGCTCATTGACTCCTTTTGATGTGACTGAAGCCATACAAGAGTCCTTATTTTACCTAATGAACATATTAGCCACATGGATTGTTTAGATCTGACCCATTGAACTCATTTCTGGTCAAAGGGTATTTGATCGTTAGGTGACTATACATTGATATTTACTACTTATGATGTTGTATGAGCAGGAAGATATGTGACTGAAATTTGACTGAACATGTATCTGTCCCAGGAGTTCCTGATATTGAACTTTCTATACATACTAAATAGACTACTTCATATGCTTCTAGAACTAGAGGTTGCAATTTGACCCACAAACATAGTCCTGGCCCACGAGTACTAGGTCTCGAACTTTCTATAAATTCTCATAGACTCATTTTGATGCTTCTTAAGCCATAAAGAATGTCCACATCTTATGTATTTAACTCTTTTCTGGTCAAAGGGTCCTCAAAAGTATTTAAACAAGAAAAACTATGAGACTCCTTCTGATATTACATGAGCTATAGATAGGTTCCTTTTTGACCTACTGAACAGAGTTGTGGCACACGAGTACTTGATCTTGAATAGTCTAAACATACTCATTAACTCCTTTTGATGTTACTGAAGCCATACAAGAGTCCTTATTTTAACTACCTTTTGATGATACATAATCAAAATCAAAAATTGATTTGGGCCAGAAATCAATTGCCAAAAACTTTATAAAAACTCTATAGTAACCATTTGTGGACACTCCAACCACCTAGAAACACAATAGAACCACACAGACTACCATAGTAACAACCTAAAACACCCTAGCAACCACCCAGAACACCCTAGCAACCAACGAGCAACCAACGAGATCACCTTAGCAACACCTAACCAGACCACCCTAGCAACCGCCTAGCAACACCCTAGAGACCACCCAGAACACCTTAGCAACCAACTAGCAACACCCTAGCAACCACACAGACTACCCTAACAACCGCCTAGCAACCATCCAGAACACTGTAGCAACCACCGGGAACACCTTAGCAACCGGGTGGTGAGATTTGCCACTGCAAGCACCACTTCACATTTTCTTCTGGAAATGTGCCATAAATATGTTCTTGGAGGTCAAAAATTGACCTATGTGTAGCTAATACAATATCAGAAGAAGTCTATAAGTTTATATTGTTATGGTTAACGGTTCCTCAAAAGATTTCAAACAATGTAAACATGAAATGTAATAAAATAATCGATTAGTTAAGAGCTAAATCATGCCAAAAACATAATAGAAACTCTATAGTAACTCTAAGTGAACACTACCAACCACCTGGTAACACCATAGCAACGACCCAGAATACCATAGTAACCACCTAAAACACCCTAGCAACACCCTAGCAACCACCCAGAACACCCTAGCAGCAAACAAGAACACCCCAGCAACCACCTAGCAACACCCTAACATCCATCAAGAACAACCTGGCATAGCAACACCCTAGCAACATTAGGACCTTGGCAACCACCCAGAATACCCAATCAACCGCATACAAACACCATAGCAACCACCAGAATACCCTAATAAATGCCTAGAAACCACCAACATCACCGTAGCAACCACCCAGAAAACCCTAGCAACCGGGTGGTGAGATTTGCCACTTCAGACTCCACTTCACATTTTCTTCTGGAAATGTGCATTAAATGTGTTCCTGGTGGTCAAAAATGACCTATGTATATCTGATATAAAATCAGAAACAGTCTAAAAGTTTATATTGTTTTAAACTTTTAGGAACCTTTGACCAGAAATGAGTTCATTGACATCATGAGAAGTAAATCTATCGGTATGTGAACCCACAGATCAAGTACCCGTGGGACATAAATATGTTCTTGGAGGTCAAAAATTGACCTATGTATATCTTATATAACATCAGAAGGAGGTCAAATATTTATCTGGCTGAAATGACATCATGAGAAGTAAAGCTCTCGGTATATTAACCCAAAGATCAAATACCCAAGGGCCATAAATGTGTTTCTGGAGGTCAAAAATTGACCTATGTATAGCTAATGTAACATTAGGAGTCTATAAGTTCATATTTGTTTAAAAACTTTTGAGGAACCTTTGACCAGAAATGAGTTTAACAGGTCAGATATTGACTTCTCTATGGCTTAGAAAGCATCTGTTGGAGTCTATGAGTATATATGGAAAGTTCAAGATCAAGTACTTTTGGGCCAGAAATATGTTCAGTAGGTCAAATATCTCTTTGTCTGAAGTGACATCATGAGAAGTAAAGCTCTCGGTATATTAGCCCAAAGATCAAATATCCTTATGCCATAAATGTGTTTCTGGAGGTCAAAAATTGACCTATGTATAGCTAATGTAACATCAGGAGTCTATAAGTTTACATTGTTTAAAACATTTGAGGAACCTTTGACCAGAAATGATTTCAATAGTTAAGATATGGACTTCTCTATGGCTTAGGAAGCATCGACTGCAGTCTCTGAGTATGTATGGAAAGTTCAAGATCAAGTTCTTTTGGACCATAAACATGTTCAGTATGTCAAATATTTGTCTGGCTGAAATGACATCATGAGAAGTAAATCTCTCGGTATATTAACCCATAGATCAAGCACCTGTGTGCCATGAAAAGTGTTCCTGGAGGTCAAAAATTGAATGTTATATTACATAGTCTATGAGTATGTATGGAAAGTTCAAGATCAAGTACTTTTGGGTCAGAAATATGTTCAGTAGGTCAAATATCTTTCTGGCTGAAATGACATCATGAAAAGTAAAGCTCTCGGTATATTAATCCAAAGATCAAATACCCGTATGCCATGAATGTGTTTTGGAGGTCAAAAATTGACCTATGTATAGCTAATGTAACATCAGGAGTCTATAAGTTTATATCGATTAAAACCTTTTGAGGAACCTTTGAGCAGAAATGATTTCAATAGTTCAGATGTGGACTTCTCAATGGCTTAGGAAGCATCGACTGGAGTCTATGAGTATGTATGGAAAGTTCAAAATCAAGTAGTTTTGGGCCATAAACATGTTCCATAGGTCAAATATTTGTCTGGCTACAATGACATCATGAGAAGTAAATCTCTCGGTATATTAACCCACAGATCAAGCACCCGTGTGCCATGAAAGTGTTCCTGGAGGTCAAAAATTGACCTATGTAATAAAACATCAGAATGTTATATTACATAGTCTATGAGCATGTATGGAAAGTTCAAGATCAAGTACTTTTGGGCCAGAAATTGTTCTTTACGTAAAATATTTTTCTGGCTGAAATGACATCATGAGAAGTAAATCTCAAACCCACCAGAACACCCTAGCAACCACCTAGCAAAACCCTAGCAACCACCGAGAACAGCCTAGCAACAAACCAGAACACCCCAGCAACCATATGGCAACACCCTAGCAACCACCAGGAACACCCCAGCAATAGCCAAGCAACACCCTAGCAACCACCCGTAACACCATAGCAATCACCCAGAATACCCTAAAAAAACACCTAGCAACCACCCAAAACACCGTAGCAACCTCCCAGAACACCTGAGCAACCGGGTGGTGAGATTTGCCGCTTCAAGCTCCCCTTTCTTCTGGAAATGTGCCATAAATGTGTTCCTGGAGGTCAAAAGTTGACGTATGTATATCTAATATAATATCAGAAGGAGTCAAAAAGTTTATATTGTTTTAAATTTTTTGAGGAACCTTTGACCAGAAATGAGTTCAATAGCTCAGATAAGGACTTCTCTATGGCTTGGGAAGCATCTGTTGGAGTCTATGAGTATGAATGGAAAGTACAAGATCAAGCACTTTTGGGACAGAAATATGTTCAGTAGGTCAAATATATGTCTGGCTGAAATGTCTGTTTCATTGCAATACTTAAATTTTCTAACTTGTTCCTCGTTACGCATATGCTCGTAATAACTGACCTCTGTGCATTGAAAAGAAAACAACTAAGGTGTGTTTCAATTGCATTGCAAGACATATCCAACTTCTTCCTCATTAGGCCTGTCCACGCAAAAACTAACCTCTGTGCAATGAAAAGAAAACACCTAAGATGAACGTGATTTCAAGTACCACATGTTCCTGGATCAACATCATTGTTGATCCTGGATCAACTTTTCAATCAACAAAACAAATTTGAGGAACAAGTTTACAGTTTATGTCAATTTTAGGCTTAGATTTAGAACCAGAGTGAAGTACTTAAACATCAGTGTCATTCACCTTGGTACCTTCTGATAAGGGAAAAGTTATGAGTAGAGTTAGGTTTAGGGGTAGGGATTGGTTAAGGAGAACCTTTTGGGACAGAAATGTTGATCCAGGATCATCAAAATATGTTGATCCAGGACCACGTCTTACTTGAAAAAAATAATGCTGACCAACTTGTTCCTAAGTTATGCATATGCACAAAAATAACTAAACTCTGAGCAATGAAAAGAAAACACCATAAGATGTCTTTCGTTGCATTGTATGATATATCTAACTTGTTTCTCGTAATGCATATGCACGCAATAACTAACCTCTGCGCGGTGAAAGGAAAACGCCTAAGATGTGTTTTAATTGCTTTGCAAGACCTATCTGAATCGTTCCTCGTCATGCAATATGCACGCAATAACAAACCTCTGCGCGGTGAAAGGAAAACGCCTAAGATGTGTTTCAGTGCACTGCATGACCTATCTGACTTGTTCCTCGTCATGCAATATGCACGCAATACCTAACCTCTGCGCGGTGAAAGGAAAACGCCAAAGACGTGTTTCAGTGCATTGCATGATCTATCTGACTTGTTCCTCGTCATGCAATATGCACGCAATAACTAAGCTCTGCGCGGTGAAAGGAAAACGCCTAAGACGTGTTTCAGTGCATTGCATGACCTATCTGACTTGTTCCTCGTCATGCAATATGCACGCAATAACTAACCTCTGCGCGGTGAAAGGAAAACGCCTAAGACGTGTTTCAGTGCATTGCAATGACTTATCTGACTTGTTCCTCGTCATGCAATATGTACGCAATAACTAAACTCTGCGCAGTGAAAGGAAAACGCCTAAGATGTGTTTCAGTGCATTGCATGACCTATCTGACTTGTTCCTCGTCTTGCAATATGCACGCAAGAACTAAACTTACGCAGTGAAAGGAAAACGCCTAAGACGTGTTTCAGTGCATTGCATGACCTATATGGCTTGTTCTTCATCATGCAATATGCACGCAATAACTAACCTCTGCGCGGTGAAAGGAAAATGCCTAAGACGTGTTTCAGTGCATTTCATGACTTATCTGGCTTGTTCTTCGTCATGCAATATGCACGCAAATAACTAACCTCTACGTGGTGAAAGGAAAACGCCTTAGACATGTTTCAGTGCATTGCATGACCTCTCTGACTTGTTCCTCGTCATGCAATATGCACGAAATAACTAACCTCTGCGCGGTGAATGGAAAACGCCTAAGACGTGTTTCGTTTCAGTGCATTGCATGACTTATCTGACTTGTTCCTCGTCATGTAATATGCACGCAATAAATAACCTTTGCGCGGTGAAAGAAAAAAGCCTAAGACGTGTTTCAGTGCATTGCATGACCTATCTGACTTTTTCCTCGTCATGCAATATGCACGCAATAACTAACCTCTGCGTGGTGAAAGGAAAAAACCAAAGACGTGTTTCAGTGCTTTTGCATGACTTATCTTACTTGTTCCTTGTCATGCAATATGCACGCGATGACTAAACTCTGCGCAGTGAAAAGAAAACGCCTAAGACGTGTTTCAGTGCATTGCATGACCTATCTGGCTTGTTCCTAGTCATGCAATATGCACGCAATTACTAACCTCTGCGTTGTGAAAGGAAAACGCCTCAGACATGTTTAAGAGCATTGCATGACCTATCTAGCTTGTTCCTCGTCATGCAATATGCATGCAAAAAGTAAACTTTGCGCAGTGAAAGGAAAACGCCTAAGTTGTGTTTCAGTGCATTGCATGACCTGACTTGTTCCTCGTCATGCAATATGCACGCAATAACTCTCCTCTGCGAGGTGAATGGAAAAAGGCTAAGACGTGTTTCAGTGCATTGCATGACCTATCTGACTTGTTCCTCGTCATGCAATATGCACGCAAGAACTAAACTCTGCGCAGTGAAAGGAAAACTCCTAAGACGTGTTTCAGTGCATTGCATGACCTATCTGGCTTGTTCTTCGTCATGCAATATGCACGCAATAACTAACCTCTGCGTGGTGAAAGGAAAACGCCTAAAACAGGTTTCAGTGCATTGCATGACCTATCTGACTTGTTCCTCGTCATGCAATATGCACGCAATAACTAACCTCTGCGCGGTGAAAGGAAAACGCCTAAGACGTTTTTCAGTGCATTGCATGACCTGACTTGTTCCTCGTCATGCAATATGCACGCAAGAACTAAACTCTGCGCAGTGAAAGGAAAACGCCAAAGATGTGTTTCAGTGCATTGCATGACCAGACTTGTTCCTCGTCATGCAATATGCATGCAATAACTCTCCTCTGCGAGGTGAATGGAAAACGCCTAAGACGTTTTCAGTGCACTGCATGACCTATCTGACTTGTTCCTCGTCATGCAATATGCACGCAATACCTAACCTCTGCGCGGTGAAAGGAAAACGCCAAAGACGTGTTTCAGTGCATTGCATGACCTATCTGACTTGTTCCTCGTCATGCAATATGCACGCAATAACTAAACTCTGCGCAGTGAAAGGAAAACGCCTAAGATGTGTTTCATTGCTTTGCAAGACCTATCTGAATCGTTCCTCGTCATGCAATATGCACGCAATAACCTCTGCCCTGTGAAAGGAAAACGCCTAAGACGTGTTTCAGTGCATTGCGTGACTTATCTGATTTGATCCTCGTCATGCAATGTGCACGCAATAACTAACCTCTGCGCGGTGAAAGGAAAACGCCTAAGACGTGTTTCAGTGCATTGCATGGCCTATCCGACTTGTTCCTCGTCATGCAATATGCACGCAATAAATAACCTCTGCGCGGTGAAAGGAAAACGCCTAAGACGTGTTTCAGTGCATTGCATGACTTATCTGACTTGTTCCTCGTCATGCAATATGCACGCAATAACTAAACTCTGCGCGGTGAAAGGAAAACGCCTAAGACGTGTTTCAGTGCATTGCACGACCTATCTGGCTTGGTCTTCGTCATGCAATATGCACCTAATAACTAACCTCTTCGCGGTAAAAGGAAAACGCCTAAGACATGTGTAAGTGCATTGCATGACCTATCTGACTTGTTCCTCGTCATGCAATATGTACGCAATAACTAAACTCTGCGCAGTGAAAGGAAAACCCCTAATATGTGTTTCAGTGCATTGCATGACCTATCTGACTTGTTCTTCGTCTTGCAATATGCATGCAAGAACTAAACTCTACGCAGTGAAAGGAAAACGCCTAAGACGTGTTTCAGTGCATTGCATGACCTATATGGCTTGTTCTTCATCATGCATTATGCACGCAATAACTAACCTCTGCGCGGTGAAAGGAAAATGCCTAAGACGTGTTTCAGTGCATTGCATGACCTGTCTGGCTTGTTCTTCGTCATGCAATATGCACGCAAATAACTAACCTCTGCGTGGTGAAAGGAAAACGCCTTAGACATGTTTCAGTGCATTGCATGACCTATCTGACTTGTTCCTCGTCATGCAATATGCACGAAATAACTAACCTCTGCGTGAGGAATGGAAAAAACCTAAGACGTGTTTCGTTTCAGTGCATTTCATGACTTATCTGACTTGTTCCTCGTCATGCAATATGCACGCAATAAATAACCTTTGCGCGGTGAAAGGAAAAAGCCTAAGACGTGTTTCAGTGCATTGCATGACCTATCTGACTTGTTCCTTGTCATCCAATATGCACGCAATAACTAACCTCTGCTTGGTGAAAGGAAAACTTCTAAGACATGTTTAAGAGCATTGCATGACCTATCTGACTTGTTCCTCGTCATGCAATATGCACGCAAGAACTAACCTCTGCACGGTGAAAGGAAAACGCCTAAGACCTGTTTCAGTAGATTGCATGACTTGTTCCTCGTCATGCAATATGCACGCAAGAACTAAACTCTGCGTGGTGAAAGGAAAACGCCTTTGTTGTGTTTCAGTGCATTGCATGACCTATCTGACTTGTTCCTCGTCTTGCAATATGCATGCAATAACTAAACTCTACGCAGTGAAAGGAAAACGCCTAATACGTGTTTCAGTGCATTGCATGACCTATATGGCTTGTTCTTTGTCATGCATTATACACGCAATAACTAACCTCTGCGTGGTGAAAGGAAAACGCCTAAGATGTGTTTCTGTGCATTGCATGACCTGACTTGTTCCTCGTCATGCGATATGCACGCAATAACTCTCCTCTGCGAGGTGAATGGAAAACGGCTGAAACGTGTTTCAGTGCATTGCATGACCTATCTGACTTGTTCCTCGTCATGCAATATGCAAGCAAAGGAACTAAACTCTGCGCAGTGAAAGGAAAACTCCTAAGACGTGTTTCAGTGCATTGCATGACCTATCTGGCTTGTTCTTCGTCATGCAATATGCAAGCAATAACTAACCTCTACGTGGTGAAACGAAAACGCCTAAAACAGGTTTCAGTGCATTGCATGACCTATCTGACTTGTTTCTCGTCTTGAAATATGCACGCAATAACTAACCTCTGCGCAGTGAAAGGAAAACGCCTAAGATGTGTTTCAGTGCATTGCATGACCTATATGACTTGTTCCTCGTCATGCAATATGCATGCAATAACTCTCCTCTGCGAGGTGAATGGAAAACGCCTAAGACGTGTTTCAGTGCATTGCATGACCTATATGACTTGTTCCTCGTCATGCAATATGCATGCAAAAACTAAACTCTGCGCGGTGAAATGAAAACTCCTAAGAGGTGTTTTAGTGCATTGCCTGACCTATCTGGCTTTTTCTTCATAATGCAATATGCACGCAAAAACTAACCGCTGCATGGTGAAAGGAAAACTTCTAAGACATGTTTCAGTGCATTGCATGAACTATCTGACTTGTTCCTCGTCATGCAACATGCACGAAATAACTAACCTCTGCGCGGTGAAAGGAAAACGCCAAATACGTGTTTCAGTGCATTGCATGACCTATCTGACTTGTTCCTCGTCATGCAATATGCATGCAAAAACTAAACTCTGCGCGGTGAAATGAAAACTTCTAAGAGGTGTTTTTAGTGCATTGCATGACCTATCTGGCTTGTTCTTCGTCATGCAATATGCACGCAATAACTAACCGCTGCGTGGTGAAAGGAAAACGCCTAAGACATGTTTCAGTGCATTGCATGAACTATCTGACTTGTTCCTCGTCATGCAACATGCACGAAATAACTAACCTCTGCGCGGTGAAAGGAAAACGCCTAATACGTGTTTCAGTGCATTGCTTGACCTATCTGACTTGTTCCTCGTCATGCAATATGCATGCAATAACTCTCTACTGCGAGGTGAATGGAAAACGCCTAAGACGTGTTTCAGTGCATTGCATGACCTATCTGACTTGTTTGAATAGCACGCGCTCCCAGTGGGCGCGGTTACGTTTAGCACCTCATTTGCTGTAATGAGGTGAAAGGGAAAATCCTGACATCTCTTTCTTTTCATACAGATTACATCAACTGAGAGTAGTTGCTTTTTATATAAATGACTTCAATTAAAAGAAGAAAATCTCAGTTTCATAAAGAGAGATTTTTCGTGTAAGTATTTAATGAGTTACAGCTCTTTTTTCGGACGCGTTTCAGAAAGATTTTTGCGGAGACACAGTGAGCTGAAAGCGCACCCTGTTTAATGTATTTATTTTACAAAAACACAAGGTTTTGATATTAATAAGAGTGTACACAAAAAAAGAAGACCTTGAGATACCTTGAGTTGTCCTAGACGCGACGCGGTGTGGCGCGTCCGGTGTGCGACAATGCAACAGTTAAACAATACAGTTACACAAAGCTACACAATAACCACAAATTGAAACCGTTTACATTGAACACACCTCCACATATCTTGCAGACAATGTCCGATGTAGTGTTGAGATTTTTTTGGAGTTTCAGGCCATTGCATGGATAGTAAGCATATCCACACGTGCTGTTGAGAGGGCTGAGGCGGAGTCCCTCGGCTGGGAGGCGCGCTGGGAATGGGAGTTCAGATCCCGCTACGAGGTCGTGAGACGCCTAGACCTGGTACTCATCCGAGGGGATCTCGCCTTGGTCATTGACGTAACAGTCCGATACGAGTTGGCTCCTGACACCCTCGCGGTGGCAGGGCGCCAAAAAGAGGACTATTACGGGCCCTATAAGAGTCTGATCGCATCGAAACTGGGAGTCAGGCAGGCTCAGGTCTTCGGGTTCCCCATGGGCGCTAGGGGCCTTTGGCATGACGGCAACTACAGGTTGCTCGAAACCATGGGAATGGGGAAACGGAGGATGGTATCCTTCGCAAAGCTAATGAGCCGGAGGTGCCTCCTCTACTCGTTGGACATTCTGCGGAGGTTCACCTCCACCCGAAGGTAATAGGTATCGAGAGCGTGATCCCCGTTGTGCATGCCTACCGTTAAAACGGGCCTGAATTGGGTAATGTTTAGGCCTGAACCCGTGAAGGGTCAACAGTGCTCGCATGCCTGAGCAGGTTTTGTCACACAGTGGGGCAAAGAATAACGGGGTGGATTAATGGGGGGCTGGGGCGGCCTTTGGTAGGGTCGGCGGGAGAAGGTTGCAGCTTTGACCGTCGGCCCTGCGGGAGTCGGTCTTAGTTCCCCACGGAGCGGAGAAGGAGGGTTACTCCCCCCCTTCGGGCCCACCTTGATGTGCTTCGGCTCGCCTGGTAAAGCGTGTCTTAGGCTCTGTGAAGGAGTACCTTTGGCTGCACAGCTGGGGGGGTCTGACCGCATGGTGAGGCATAAAGAAGGGGGGTCAGGATGGCCGGGTTGTTGGGGTCGCAGCTTCTGTGAAGGTGATGGGTATGAGGAGCTCATTATGTTGAAGGAAGGCGCGGCTCCGACCTCGAGAACTCAAGGGCGTTGTGAAGGATGAGGGCCTCGACACTGACCTGAGCGGAAAAGCCCGGTTGCCAGAAGGGTGTCACAGCAGTAGAAAACACATGTGTCTCTGAAAGACCCAGCCTAAGGGCGAACACACAGGCCCCAGCACCAACGAATGGGTTACCATAGTAGCTCACGTATGGTTAAGGTCTACCTGTAGGGTCAGGGGAAAAGGGTGAAGGTACCGGACGTACCGGAAGGTCAGAACCTGAGTTCGGAACTCACTACTTGTAGGAGGTCCCCCAATATTTCCTGCAGGTTGGTGAGTCAATCTGAAGTGCTAATGCCCTCTCCAGGTGCAAACCCGAAAGATGGGCATTCTGTCAAGAAGCAGGCATGCTTCTTCACCAAGTATGGGGTTGTGACGGGGCGGACACCCTGGATGTGGCCGGACTCCTAGCGGATGGACATGCCAGTGGCAGGAAGACCTCCCCGGTACGGGGCAGGTGCATTTCGCCCAGGGAGTTGGGGATGTCGTGGGGGAGAAGTCTCACGAGCAACCTACATACCTGAAAGATGGATATAAGCCCCATTCTAGTGGCACCCCGATGGCAGAGAAGCGTGGGTTGGGGGGTGGGTAGAACATATCCCACACTAATTATTTTTCTCTCTTTCTGTTACAGGTGCTGGAGCAAAGACGGGGGAGAGGAACAATTGTTGCGGACAAGGCCGGTGCCGGATGGCAGAATGGGGACAGACCGGGACTCGATATGATTAAACCAAATGTTGCTCACTGGAACAATGCAGATGCACTAGTGACACAAATTCGCAGCATGATTGGCTTCATGGCTATACGGTGACGTAAGTATGCTACCTCCAAAAACTTAGCCGATTTTCATAGTCAAGTACGTTGGTCGTTCGACTGAATAACCAGCATGCTGGTAGCATGGGTGACGGCCATCCTTAACAAGCCGGAAAGGCGAGACCCCATGTATCGTACCAGGCGACGATACATGCTCAATTGGCGTCTCGTCGTGTCGCTAGACAAATGCCTCGTCATCTAATTAGTGACGCGCATGAATGGATGAACGAGATTCCCACTGTCCCTACCTGCTATCTAGCAAAACCACAGCCAAGGGAACGGGCTTGGCAGAATCGGCGGGGAAAGAAGACCCTGTTGAGTTTTTTACAAGGACAACATCAGAACATTGAAGGTTTGAACATTGAAATGGCTGAACAAGCTCAGAAAAGGTAAGGATTGTGTATTCTTTGTTGCTTTGTGTTAATTTGTGTTTCCTTAAAATACTTCTCTAAATGAAGGAAACTTCTTTTTTATCTAAAATGAATTATTTTTAACCCCCTGGGGACCAAGGTGTATTTGGGGTCCTTGAGAGGTTCTGACATGCCCTGACATCTGTGTTTTTTTCAGCTGCTTATAAACATATTAATGGCACAGGTGAAATTACACTATATTTAGCAGAAACAGGGCAACAATGACATATGGGCAACATGTTTGTACATGTTTGTATTTTTGAGAGAATATTGTTTATGCGTGGTTATTGTAAAAACTAAAAATGAAAGTTTCTGAAATAAGGCCACAAAACACATACTAAATATGCGTCCACAAGACTTTTGACTGATTGATGTTGTTGCCTAGGGTTTTTTCTTCACAATGATCTGAAAATCATCCCCCTAATCATTCACATAAAACTGTGAATTGGGTAATATTGTGAAAAACATTTTTTTGTTTGCCAAGGCAATATGCGAATGGGCGTGAACAGGCCAGCCCCATCATGTATAATTAGGTGATTCACACCTGAGAGACAAAGACATGCATAATAATGAGCCTTTCATTCAGGTGAGTCAGACAAGAAAAAAATGAAAGGACAACATACTGTATATATATATATATATATATATATATATATATATATATATATATATATATATATATATATATATATATATATATATATATACATTTATATCAGAAGGTCAGATGCAAAAGCCTCTAAGTTCCATTTTAAATTCTTCTAGAATGATAATTTTTATCAAGCTTGTAAGCTTTAAGTTCAGTAATTTCACTTAAATGACAATTAATTGGTAGTCTTCATTGCCATTATGTGAAATTACTGAAGTTGTATATACAAGCTTGATAAAAATGATCATTCTAGAAAAAATTCAAATGGCACTTAGAGGCTTTTGCATCTGAGCTCTTCATATGTTTGTATAAAATCAAAGTTCTCCTCTGGCTTACTTTCATATTGTTTAAATATAAATATTGCAATAGGCACGCAAAAACTAAACTCTGCGCAGTGAAAGGAAAACGCCTAAGATGTGTTTCAGTGCATTGCATGACCAGACTTGTTCCTCGTCATGCAATATGCATGCAATAACTCTCCTCTGCGAGGTGAATGGAAAACGCCTAAGACGTGTTTCAGTGCATTGCATGACCTATCTGACTTGTTCCTCGTCATGCAATATGCATGCAAGAACTAAACTCTGCGCAGTGAAACCAAAACGCCTAAAATGTGTTTCAGTGCATTGCCTGACCTGAATTGTTCCTCGTCATGCAATATGCACGCAATAACTACCCTCTGCGTGGTAAAAGGAAAACGCCTAAGACATTTTTCAGTGCATTGCATGAACTATCTGACTTGTTCCTCGTCATGCAATATGCACGAAATAACTAACCTCTGCGCGGTGAAAGGAAAACGCCTAAGACGTGTTTCAGTGCATTGCATGACCTATCTGACTTGTTCCTCGTTGCAATGAAAATATATAATGTGATTTTGCATGCATTTTTATTTTACAAACCAATTTATTTGTGCACAGACGAGAAAACATCATATGAGATGTCACTTTACAATGCATGGTATAGCTATTGAGCTCATTTCTGTTAAAAGGGTCCTCAAAAGTTTTTAAACAATATAAGTTTATAGACACATTATGATGATATATAAGCTATACAAAGGTTCCTTATTTGACCTATGGAACATAGTTCTGGCCCACAAGAACTAGATCTTAAACTTTCTAAACATGCTCATTGACTCCTTTTGATGTGACTGAAGCCATACAAGAGTCCTTATTTTACCTAATGAACATATTAGCCACATGGATTGTTTAGATCTGACCCATTGAACTCATTTCTGGTCAAAGGGTATTTGATCGTTAGGTGACTATACATTGATATTTACTACTTATGATGTTGTATGAGCAGGAAGATATGTGACTGAAATTTGACTGAACATGTATCTGTCCCAGGAGTTCCTGATATTGAACTTTCTATACATACTAAATAGACTACTTCATATGCTTCTAGAACTAGAGGTTGCAATTTGACCCACAAACATAGTCCTGGCCCACGAGTACTAGGTCTCGAACTTTCTATAAATTCTCATAGACTCATTTTGATGCTTCTTAAGCCATAAAGAATGTCCACATCTTATGTATTTAACTCTTTTCTGGTCAAAGGGTCCTCAAAAGTATTTAAACAAGAAAAACTATGAGACTCCTTCTGATATTACATGAGCTCTAGATAGGTTCCTTTTTGACCTACTGAACAGAGTTGTGGCACACGAGTACTTGATCTTGAATAGTCTAAACATACTCATTAACTCCTTTTGATGTTACTGAAGCCATACAAGAGTCCTTATTTTAACTACCTTTTGATGATACATAATCAAAATCAAAAATTGATTTGGGCCAGAAATCAATTGCCAAAAACTTTATAAAAACTCTATAGTAACCATTTGTGGACACTCCAACCACCTAGAAACACAATAGAACCACACAGACTACCATAGTAACAACCTAAAACACCCTAGCAACCACCCAGAACACCCTAGCAACCAACGAGCAACCAACGAGATCACCTTAGCAACACCTAACCAGACCACCCTAGCAACCGCCTAGCAACACCCTAGAGACCACCCAGAACACCTTAGCAACCACCTAGCAACACCCTAGCAACCACACAGACTACCCTAACAACCGCCTAGCAACCATCCAGAACACTGTAGCAACCACCGGGAACACCTTAGCAACCGGGTGGTGAGATTTGCCACTGCAAGCACCACTTCACATTTTCTTCTGGAAATGTGCCATAAATATGTTCTTGGAGGTCAAAAATTGACCTATGTGTAGCTAATACAATATCAGAAGAAGTCTATAAGTTTATATTGTTATGGTTAACGGTTCCTCAAAAGATTTCAAACAATGTAAACATGAAATGTAATAAAATAATCGATTAGTTAAGAGCTAAATCATGCCAAAAACATAATAGAAACTCTATAGTAACTCTAAGTGAACACTACCAACCACCTGGTAACACCATAGCAACGACCCAGAATACCATAGTAACCACCTAAAACACCCTAGCAACACCCTAGCAACCACCCAGAACACCCTAGCAGCAAACAAGAACACCCCAGCAACCACCTAGCAACACCCTAACATCCATCAAGAACAACCTGGCATAGCAACACCCTAGCAACATTAGGACCTTGGCAACCACCCAGAATACCCAATCAACCGCATACAAACACCATAGCAACCACCAGAATACCCTAATAAATGCCTAGAAACCACCAACATCACCGTAGCAACCACCCAGAAAACCCTAGCAACCGGGTGGTGAGATTTGCCACTTCAGACTCCACTTCACATTTTCTTCTGGAAATGTGCATTAAATGTGTTCCTGGTGGTCAAAAATGACCTATGTATATCTGATATAAAATCAGAAACAGTCTAAAAGTTTATATTGTTTTAAACTTTTAGGAACCTTTGACCAGAAATGAGTTCATTGACATCATGAGAAGTAAATCTATCGGTATGTGAACCCACAGATCAAGTACCCGTGGGACATAAATATGTTCTTGGAGGTCAAAAATTGACCTATGTATATCTTATATAACATCAGAAGGAGGTCAAATATTTATCTGGCTGAAATGACATCATGAGAAGTAAAGCTCTCGGTATATTAACCCAAAGATCAAATACCCAAGGGCCATAAATGTGTTTCTGGAGGTCAAAAATTGACCTATGTATAGCTAATGTAACATTAGGAGTCTATAAGTTCATATTTGTTTAAAAACTTTTGAGGAACCTTTGACCAGAAATGAGTTTAACAGGTCAGATATTGACTTCTCTATGGCTTAGAAAGCATCTGTTGGAGTCTATGAGTATATATGGAAAGTTCAAGATCAAGTACTTTTGGGCCAGAAATATGTTCAGTAGGTCAAATATCTCTTTGTCTGAAGTGACATCATGAGAAGTAAAGCTCTCGGTATATTAGCCCAAAGATCAAATATCCTTATGCCATAAATGTGTTTCTGGAGGTCAAAAATTGACCTATGTATAGCTAATGTAACATCAGGAGTCTATAAGTTTACATTGTTTAAAACATTTGAGGAACCTTTGACCAGAAATGATTTCAATAGTTAAGATATGGACTTCTCTATGGCTTAGGAAGCATCGACTGCAGTCTCTGAGTATGTATGGAAAGTTCAAGATCAAGTTCTTTTGGACCATAAACATGTTCAGTATGTCAAATATTTGTCTGGCTGAAATGACATCATGAGAAGTAAATCTCTCGGTATATTAACCCATAGATCAAGCACCTGTGTGCCATGAAAAGTGTTCCTGGAGGTCAAAAATTGAATGTTATATTACATAGTCTATGAGTATGTATGGAAAGTTCAAGATCAAGTACTTTTGGGTCAGAAATATGTTCAGTAGGTCAAATATCTTTCTGGCTGAAATGACATCATGAAAAGTAAAGCTCTCGGTATATTAATCCAAAGATCAAATACCCGTATGCCATGAATGTGTTTTGGAGGTCAAAAATTGACCTATGTATAGCTAATGTAACATCAGGAGTCTATAAGTTTATATCGATTAAAACCTTTTGAGGAACCTTTGAGCAGAAATGATTTCAATAGTTCAGATGTGGACTTCTCAATGGCTTAGGAAGCATCGACTGGAGTCTATGAGTATGTATGGAAAGTTCAAAATCAAGTAGTTTTGGGCCATAAACATGTTCCATAGGTCAAATATTTGTCTGGCTACAATGACATCATGAGAAGTAAATCTCTCGGTATATTAACCCACAGATCAAGCACCCGTGTGCCATGAAAGTGTTCCTGGAGGTCAAAAATTGACCTATGTAATAAAACATCAGAATGTTATATTACATAGTCTATGAGCATGTATGGAAAGTTCAAGATCAAGTACTTTTGGGCCAGAAATTGTTCTTTACGTAAAATATTTTTCTGGCTGAAATGACATCATGAGAAGTAAATCTCAAACCCACCAGAACACCCTAGCAACCACCTAGCAAAACCCTAGCAACCACCGAGAACAGCCTAGCAACAAACCAGAACACCCCAGCAACCATATGGCAACACCCTAGCAACCACCAGGAACACCCCAGCAATAGCCAAGCAACACCCTAGCAACCACCCGTAACACCATAGCAATCACCCAGAATACCCTAAAAAAACACCTAGCAACCACCCAAAACACCGTAGCAACCTCCCAGAACACCTGAGCAACCGGGTGGTGAGATTTGCCGCTTCAAGCTCCCCTTTCTTCTGGAAATGTGCCATAAATGTGTTCCTGGAGGTCAAAAGTTGACGTATGTATATCTAATATAATATCAGAAGGAGTCAAAAAGTTTATATTGTTTTAAATTTTTTGAGGAACCTTTGACCAGAAATGAGTTCAATAGCTCAGATAAGGACTTCTCTATGGCTTGGGAAGCATCTGTTGGAGTCTATGAGTATGAATGGAAAGTACAAGATCAAGCACTTTTGGGACAGAAATATGTTCAGTAGGTCAAATATATGTCTGGCTGAAATGTCTGTTTCATTGCAATACTTAAATTTTCTAACTTGTTCCTCGTTACGCATATGCTCGTAATAACTGACCTCTGTGCATTGAAAAGAAAACAACTAAGGTGTGTTTCAATTGCATTGCAAGACATATCCAACTTCTTCCTCATTAGGCCTGTCCACGCAAAAACTAACCTCTGTGCAATGAAAAGAAAACACCTAAGATGAACGTGATTTCAAGTACCACATGTTCCTGGATCAACATCATTGTTGATCCTGGATCAACTTTTCAATCAACAAAACAAATTTGAGGAACAAGTTTACAGTTTATGTCAATTTTAGGCTTAGATTTAGAACCAGAGTGAAGTACTTAAACATCAGTGTCATTCACCTTGGTACCTTCTGATAAGGGAAAAGTTATGAGTAGAGTTAGGTTTAGGGGTAGGGATTGGTTAAGGAGAACCTTTTGGGACAGAAATGTTGATCCAGGATCATCAAAATATGTTGATCCAGGACCACGTCTTACTTGAAAAAAATAATGCTGACCAACTTGTTCCTAAGTTATGCATATGCACAAAAATAACTAAACTCTGAGCAATGAAAAGAAAACACCATAAGATGTCTTTCGTTGCATTGTATGATATATCTAACTTGTTTCTCGTAATGCATATGCACGCAATAACTAACCTCTGCGCGGTGAAAGGAAAACGCCTAAGATGTGTTTTAATTGCTTTGCAAGACCTATCTGAATCGTTCCTCGTCATGCAATATGCACGCAATAACAAACCTCTGCGCGGTGAAAGGAAAACGCCTAAGATGTGTTTCAGTGCACTGCATGACCTATCTGACTTGTTCCTCGTCATGCAATATGCACGCAATACCTAACCTCTGCGCGGTGAAAGGAAAACGCCAAAGACGTGTTTCAGTGCATTGCATGACCTATCTGACTTGTTCCTCGTCATGCAATATGCACGCAATAACTAAGCTCTGCGCGGTGAAAGGAAAACGCCTAAGACGTGTTTCAGTGCATTGCATGACCTATCTGACTTGTTCCTCGTCATGCAATATGCACGCAATAACTAACCTCTGCGCGGTGAAAGGAAAACGCCTAAGACGTGTTTCAGTGCATTGCAATGACTTATCTGACTTGTTCCTCGTCATGCAATATGTACGCAATAACTAAACTCTGCGCAGTGAAAGGAAAACGCCTAAGATGTGTTTCAGTGCATTGCATGACCTATCTGACTTGTTCCTCGTCTTGCAATATGCACGCAAGAACTAAACTTACGCAGTGAAAGGAAAACGCCTAAGACGTGTTTCAGTGCATTGCATGACCTATATGGCTTGTTCTTCATCATGCAATATGCACGCAATAACTAACCTCTGCGCGGTGAAAGGAAAATGCCTAAGACGTGTTTCAGTGCATTTCATGACTTATCTGGCTTGTTCTTCGTCATGCAATATGCACGCAAATAACTAACCTCTACGTGGTGAAAGGAAAACGCCTTAGACATGTTTCAGTGCATTGCATGACCTCTCTGACTTGTTCCTCGTCATGCAATATGCACGAAATAACTAACCTCTGCGCGGTGAATGGAAAACGCCTAAGACGTGTTTCGTTTCAGTGCATTGCATGACTTATCTGACTTGTTCCTCGTCATGTAATATGCACGCAATAAATAACCTTTGCGCGGTGAAAGAAAAAAGCCTAAGACGTGTTTCAGTGCATTGCATGACCTATCTGACTT
Source organism: Cyprinella venusta (assembly GCA_038021265.1). NCBI lineage: Eukaryota > Metazoa > Chordata > Actinopteri > Cypriniformes > Leuciscidae > Cyprinella > Cyprinella venusta. The sequence goes on from CM075885.1 coordinate 12,591,097, forward strand.
TTTCCTCGTCATGCAATATGCACGCAATAACTAACCTCTGCGTGGTGAAAGGAAAAAACCAAAGACGTGTTTCAGTGCTTTTGCATGACTTATCTTACTTGTTCCTTGTCATGCAATATGCACGCGATGACTAAACTCTGCGCAGTGAAAAGAAAACGCCTAAGACGTGTTTCAGTGCATTGCATGACCTATCTGGCTTGTTCCTAGTCATGCAATATGCACGCAATTACTAACCTCTGCGTTGTGAAAGGAAAACGCCTCAGACATGTTTAAGAGCATTGCATGACCTATCTAGCTTGTTCCTCGTCATGCAATATGCATGCAAAAAGTAAACTTTGCGCAGTGAAAGGAAAACGCCTAAGTTGTGTTTCAGTGCATTGCATGACCTGACTTGTTCCTCGTCATGCAATATGCACGCAATAACTCTCCTCTGCGAGGTGAATGGAAAAAGGCTAAGACGTGTTTCAGTGCATTGCATGACCTATCTGACTTGTTCCTCGTCATGCAATATGCACGCAAGAACTAAACTCTGCGCAGTGAAAGGAAAACTCCTAAGACGTGTTTCAGTGCATTGCATGACCTATCTGGCTTGTTCTTCGTCATGCAATATGCACGCAATAACTAACCTCTGCGTGGTGAAAGGAAAACGCCTAAAACAGGTTTCAGTGCATTGCATGACCTATCTGACTTGTTCCTCGTCATGCAATATGCACGCAATAACTAACCTCTGCGCGGTGAAAGGAAAACGCCTAAGACGTTTTTCAGTGCATTGCATGACCTGACTTGTTCCTCGTCATGCAATATGCACGCAAGAACTAAACTCTGCGCAGTGAAAGGAAAACGCCAAAGATGTGTTTCAGTGCATTGCATGACCAGACTTGTTCCTCGTCATGCAATATGCATGCAATAACTCTCCTCTGCGAGGTGAATGGAAAACGCCTAAGACGTTTTCAGTGCACTGCATGACCTATCTGACTTGTTCCTCGTCATGCAATATGCACGCAATACCTAACCTCTGCGCGGTGAAAGGAAAACGCCAAAGACGTGTTTCAGTGCATTGCATGACCTATCTGACTTGTTCCTCGTCATGCAATATGCACGCAATAACTAAACTCTGCGCAGTGAAAGGAAAACGCCTAAGATGTGTTTCATTGCTTTGCAAGACCTATCTGAATCGTTCCTCGTCATGCAATATGCACGCAATAACCTCTGCCCTGTGAAAGGAAAACGCCTAAGACGTGTTTCAGTGCATTGCGTGACTTATCTGATTTGATCCTCGTCATGCAATGTGCACGCAATAACTAACCTCTGCGCGGTGAAAGGAAAAAGCCTAAGACGTGTTTCAGTGCATTGCATGACCTATCTGACTTGTTCCTTGTCATCCAATATGCACGCAATAACTAACCTCTGCTTGGTGAAAGGAAAACTTCTAAGACATGTTTAAGAGCATTGCATGACCTATCTGACTTGTTCCTCGTCATGCAATATGCACGCAAGAACTAACCTCTGCACGGTGAAAGGAAAACGCCTAAGACGTGTTTCAGTAGATTGCATGACTTGTTCCTCGTCATGCAATATGCACGCAAGAACTAAACTCTGCGTGGTGAAAGGAAAACGCCTTTGTTGTGTTTCAGTGCATTGCATGACCTATCTGACTTGTTCCTCGTCTTGCAATATGCATGCAATAACTAAACTCTACGCAGTGAAAGGAAAACGCCTAATACGTGTTTCAGTGCATTGCATGACCTATATGGCTTGTTCTTTGTCATGCATTATACACGCAATAACTAACCTCTGCGTGGTGAAAGGAAAACGCCTAAGATGTGTTTCTGTGCATTGCATGACCTGACTTGTTCCTCGTCATGCGATATGCACGCAATAACTCTCCTCTGCGAGGTGAATGGAAAACGGCTGAAACGTGTTTCAGTGCATTGCATGACCTATCTGACTTGTTCCTCGTCATGCAATATGCAAGCAAAGGAACTAAACTCTGCGCAGTGAAAGGAAAACTCCTAAGACGTGTTTCAGTGCATTGCATGACCTATCTGGCTTGTTCTTCGTCATGCAATATGCAAGCAATAACTAACCTCTACGTGGTGAAACGAAAACGCCTAAAACAGGTTTCAGTGCATTGCATGACCTATCTGACTTGTTTCTCGTCTTGAAATATGCACGCAATAACTAACCTCTGCGCAGTGAAAGGAAAACGCCTAAGATGTGTTTCAGTGCATTGCATGACCTATATGACTTGTTCCTCGTCATGCAATATGCATGCAATAACTCTCCTCTGCGAGGTGAATGGAAAACGCCTAAGACGTGTTTCAGTGCATTGCATGACCTATATGACTTGTTCCTCGTCATGCAATATGCATGCAAAAACTAAACTCTGCGCGGTGAAATGAAAACTCCTAAGAGGTGTTTTAGTGCATTGCCTGACCTATCTGGCTTTTTCTTCATAATGCAATATGCACGCAAAAACTAACCGCTGCATGGTGAAAGGAAAACTTCTAAGACATGTTTCAGTGCATTGCATGAACTATCTGACTTGTTCCTCGTCATGCAACATGCACGAAATAACTAACCTCTGCGCGGTGAAAGGAAAACGCCAAATACGTGTTTCAGTGCATTGCATGACCTATCTGACTTGTTCCTCGTCATGCAATATGCATGCAAAAACTAAACTCTGCGCGGTGAAATGAAAACTTCTAAGAGGTGTTTTTAGTGCATTGCATGACCTATCTGGCTTGTTCTTCGTCATGCAATATGCACGCAATAACTAACCGCTGCGTGGTGAAAGGAAAACGCCTAAGACATGTTTCAGTGCATTGCATGAACTATCTGACTTGTTCCTCGTCATGCAACATGCACGAAATAACTAACCTCTGCGCGGTGAAAGGAAAACGCCTAATACGTGTTTCAGTGCATTGCTTGACCTATCTGACTTGTTCCTCGTCATGCAATATGCATGCAATAACTCTCTACTGCGAGGTGAATGGAAAACGCCTAAGACGTGTTTCAGTGCATTGCATGACCTATCTGACTTGTTCCTCGTGCAATGAAAATATATAATGTGATTTTGCATGCTTTTTTATTTTACAAACTAATTTATTTGTGCACAGACGAGAAAACATCATATGAGATGTCACTTTACAGTGCATGGTATAGCTATTGAGCTTATTTCTGTTAAAAGGGTCAAGTCAAGTCAAGTCACATTTATTTATATAGCGCTTTTCACAATACAGATTGTATCAAAGCAGCTTCACAGTTATCACATGAAAGTAGTACAACACAGATCGATAATATTGTTAAATATTAAATAATCCTAAATAATCCCGACTAAGCAAGCCAAGCAAGCCAAAAGCAAGGCGACAGTGGCAAGGAACCAAAACTCCATCAGATTGGATGGAGAAAAAAAACCTTGGGAGAACCCAGGCTCAGTCGGGGGCCAGTTCTCCTCTGGCTTACTTTCATATTGTTTAAATATAAATATTAAATATAAATATTATTTATGTCTAAAACAGCCCCATAACATATCGCAGGCGTTGAGTCGTCTCTTCACAGGCGTTGGTCTTCTCATCACAGGCGGTGGGGCATCCGAAACCCCCGTGAGATGCTGGATACAAGGCTGGACCTGACGAACGCCATTTTTCTCGGGACAAGCGTCCCGAGATAACAGCAGAAAGGCAGATGGGAAATAATTAGCATAGCTGATGTTCATAATTAGCATAGCTGATGTTCATAATAATTTCCATTGTACGGGTGTCGGTGTTAGAAAACCACTATCTCACGAACTCTCCGCAACCCAAACTCTCCGCAATGCAACTCAGCCATACGGACCGACCCGTTTGTCTAAAAGGCTATCGAGCCCCACTGGTGCGTTAAGCAATTTCAGTGGCAAACGGTTCGGTATGGCATAAAAGAGGACTGACAGGTGAGCATTATGTGAATGCTTGACTGAAGAGAAGCGTCTTTAGTCTAGTTTTAAACTGTGTCAGCGAGTCAGAGCCCCGGACCGTATCGGGAAGGCTATTCCAGAGTTTTGGAGCTAGATGCGAGAACGCCCTCCCTCCTTTACTGGACTTAGATATCCTAGGAATGACCAGAAGCCTTGAATTTAGTGATCTTAAGGAACGCGGTGGATTGTAGGGCGAGAGAAGGTCTGTTAAGTACATAGGAGCTAAACCATTTAGGGCTTTATAGGTCAGTAATAGTACTTTGTAGTTGATACGGAACTTAATAGGTAACCAGTGCAGAGATGATAAAATCGGTGTTATATGATCATATTTTCTTGACCTAGTAAGAACTCTAGCAGCTGCATTTTGGACTTACTGTAGCTTGTTTATTGAGGATGCAGGACAACCGGCTAATAAAGCATTACAGTAATCTAGTCTCGAGGTCATGAATGCATGAACTAACTTTTCTGCATCAGAGAGAGATAGCATGTTACGTAGCTTAGCAATGTTTCTAAGGTGGAAAAAGGCTGTCCTTGTAACATATGAAACATGATTTTCGAAAGATAAGTTGGGGTCTAGTATAACACCCAGGTCTTTTACTGTAGTGGATAAAGTAACAGGACATCCGTCTATATTAAGGTTTTGTTGTAAGAGATTTTGTGAGTGGTTTTTTGGACCAATAAGTAATACCTCCGTTTTATCTGAATTTAATAGCAGGAAGTTACGCGTCATCCAGCATTTTACATCTTTGAGACACTCTGTCAATTTAGAGGAGTTAGTGTTTTCGTCTGGTCGTGATGAAATATATAATTGAGTGTCGTCAGCATAACAGTGGAAATTAATTCCATGTTTTCTTATAATATTACCAAGTGGCAGCATATATATTGAGAATAGCAGAGGGCCTAAAACTGATCCTTGCGGTACTCCATAGTCTACTGACGTTATCTTTGATTTTTCCCCGTTTAAACAGACAAAATGATAACGGTCCGATAAATACGATCTGAACCAGCTTAATGCCTGTCCTTGAACACCAGTGTAGTTTTGTAGTCGATCCAAGAGTATTTTATGATCTATAGTGTCGAACGCAGCGCTGAGATCAAGTAGGACTAGTATTGAGATACAGCCTTGATCAGAAGCTAAAAGTAAATCATTTGTAATTTTAACTAGCGCAGTTTCAGTGCTATGATGCGGTCTGAATCCTGACTGGAATTTTTCATAGATATCATTTTCTTGCAAAAAAGAGCATAGTTGAGCAGACACAACTTTTTCTAATATTTTGGACATAAATGGAAGATTTGAAATGGGTCTAAAATTCGCTAACTTTTTTGGGTCTAATTGTGGTTTCTTAATGAGAGGTTTTATTACTGCCTGCTTGAATATTTTTGGAACATGACCTAGAGATAGAGACGAGTTAATAATATTGAGGAGAGGCTCTTCTACTGCAGGTAATAGTTCTTTTAGTAGTTTAGTGGGTATTGGATCCAATAAACATGTTGTGGGTTTAGATGCAGTGATAAGTTTATTTAGCTCCTCCTGTCCTATCGTTGTAAAGCGGTGTAGTTGCTCTAGAGGGGCCATAAGTGCGGCTGAATCATAAGACACCATAGAGGATTGTACATTTATAATTGTGTTTCGGATGCTTTCTATTTTCTCGTTGAAGTAATTCATAAAGTCATTACTGCTTAACTGTAACGGTATATTTTGCTCTGGTGATGTCTGTTTGTTTGTTAGTCTAGCCACGGTGTTAAATAAAAACCTTGGGTTATTTTGGTTATTTTCGATTAGTTTGCGGAGATGTTCAGCCCTGGCTGTTTTTAGAGCCTTTTTATAACATGACATACTGTCTTTCCACGCGATTCTAAAGACCTCTAAGTTAGTTTGTTTCCATTTACGCTCTAACTTACGGGTTTCTCTCTTGATAGCGTGCGTATCACTGTTGTACCAGGGTGCTTTAGTTTTCTCTCTAACCTTTTTTAATCTAATTGGTGCAACAATATCTAATGTACTAGAGAGAATGGTGCTCAAACTGCTAGTCATTTCCTCTAATTCATCTGTTTGTTTGGGTTCACTTAGCAATTTAGATAGATCAGGTAAGGTATTTGAGAATCTATCTATAGTGGTTGGAAGGATTGTTCTGCCTGGTCTATAACGTGGTGCAACATGACATATTTCAGCAGTGCGTATTATGCAAGTCACCATGTAATGATCAGTGATGTCATCGCTTTGCGGTATAATATCTATGTCAGTTGGATCGGTTCCGTACGATATAATTAAATCTAGTGTATGATTTAGACGATGAGTGGGGCCACTGACGTTTTGTTTGACCCCAAAGGAGTTTAATAAGTCTGTAAACGCAGCACCTAAAGCATCATTTGTATTATCTACGTGAATGTTAAAATCTCCAACAATTACTGCTTTATCGACATTCACCAATAGATCTGAGAGAAAGTCTGCAAACTCTTTTAGGAAATCTGCATATGGCCCTGGAGGTCTATATACAGTAGCCAAGGCTAGAGATAATATGGATTTCCTTCTTACATCTAAGAGCGTAACATTTAGCACAAGTACTTCAAATGAATTAAACCTGTGACCCGTTTTCTGAATAACATTAAAAATATCTTTATAAATTGTTGCAACACCGCCGCCACGACCGATCAGACGGGGCTCATGTTTATAACAGTATCCTGGTGGAGTAGATTCATTTAGACCGAAATATTCATTTGGTTTAAGCCAGGTTTCAGTAAGGCACAGAACATCGAAATTATTATCTGTGACCATTTCATTTACAATAACCGCCTTAGGTGTGAGCGATCTAATGTTTAGAAGACCTAACTTTAGAGATTGTTTTTGTTCACTGATATTTAGATTTTCTGGTTTAATTAGAATAAGATTTTTGCTAGATCCTGCACTACATTTATTGTTTGGTTTCACTAAACGAGGAATAGACACGGTTTCTATATAATGTTCCACACTGTGCAAATTAGTTAAGTTTGGGCAACAAAGGGTGTGTTTTGGACTTTGACTTAGTCATCTGGTCTGTAACATCTTGGAGATGTTGTCCGACAGAACAGCCCTCAAAAGGGTCCTCAAAAGTTTTTAAACAATATAAGTTTATAGACACTTTTTGATGATATATAAGCTATATAAAGGTTCATTATTTGACCTATGGAACATAGTTCTGGCCCACAAGAACTAGATCTTAAACTTTCTAAACATGCTCATTGATTCCTTTTGATGTTACTGAAGTCATACAAGAGTCCTTATTTTACCTAATGAACATATTAGCCACATGGATTGTTTAGATCTGACCCATTGAACTCATTTCTGGTCAAAGGGTATTTGATCGTTAGGTTACTATACATTGATATTTACTACTTATGATGTTTTATGAGCAGGAATATATTTGACTGAAATTTGACTGAACGTGTATCTGTCCCACGAGTTCCTGATATTGAACTTTCTATACATACTAAATAGACTACTTCATATGCTTCCTAGAACTAGAGGTTTCTATTTGATCCACAAACATAGTCCTGGCCCACGAGTACTAGGTCTCGAACTTTCTATAAATTCTCATAGACTCATTTTGATGCTTCTTTAGCCATATAGAATGTCCACATCTTATGTATTTAACTCTTTTCTGGTCAAAGGGTCCTCAAAAGTTTTTAAACAAGAAAAACTATGAGACTCCTTCTGATATTACATGAGCTATAGACAGGTTCCTTTTTGACCTACTGAACAGAGTTGTGACACACGAGTACTTGATCTTGAATGGTCTAAACATACTCATTAACTCCTTTTGATGTTACTGAAGCCATACAAGAGTCCTTATTTTAACTACCTTTTGATGATACATAATCAAAATCAAAAATTTATTTGGGCCAGAACTCAATTGCCAAAAACTTTATAAAAACTCTATAGTAACCATTTGTGGACACTCCAACCACCTAGAAACACAATAGGAACCACACAGACTACCATAGTAACAACCTAAAACACCCTAGCAACCACCCAGAACACCCTAGCATCACTCTAGCAACCACCGAGCAACCAACGAGATCACCTTAGCAACACCTAACCAGACCACCCTAGCAACCGCCTAGCAACACCCTAGAGACCACCCAGAACACCTTAGCAACCACCTAGCAACACCCTAGCAACCACACAGACTACCCTAACAACCGGCTAGCAACCATCCAGAACACTGTAGCAACCACCGGGAACACCTTAGCAACCGGGTGGTGAGATTTGCCACTGCAAGCACCACTTCACATTTTCTTCTGGAAATGTGCCATAAATATGTTCCTGGAGGTCAAAAATTGACCTATGTACAGCTAATACAATATCAGAAGGAGTCTATAAGTTTATATTGTTATGGTAAACGGTTCCTCAAAAGATTTCAAACAATGTAAACATGAAATGTAATAAAATAATCGATTAGTTTAGAGCTAAATCATGCCAAAAACATAATAGAAACTCTATAGTAACTATAAGTGAACACTACCAACCACCTGGTAACACCATAGCAACGACCCAGAATACCATAGTAACCACCTAAAACACCCTAGCAACACCCTAGCAACCACCCAGAACACCCTAGCAGCAAACAAGAACACCCCAGCAACCACCTAGCAACACCCTAACATCCATCAAGAACAACCTGGCAACCGCATAGCAACACCCTAGCAAGGTTAGCACCTTGGCAACCACCCAGAATACCCAAACAACCGCATACAAACACCATAGCAACCACCCAGAATACCCTAATAAATGCCTAGAAACCACCAACATCGCCGTAGCAACCACCCAGAAAACCCTAGCAACCGGGTGGTGAGATTTGCCACTTCAGACTCCACTTCACATTTTCTTCTGGAAATGTGCATTAAATGTGTTCCTGGTGGTCAAAAATGACCTATGTATATCTGATATAAAATCAGAAAGAGTCTAAAAGTTTATATTGTTTTAAACTTTTTGAGGAACCTTTGACCAGAAATGAGTTCATTGACATCATGAGAAGTAAATCCATCGGAATGTGAACCCACAGATCAAGTACCCGTGGGACATAAATATGTTCTTGGAGGTCAAAAATTGACCTATGTATAGCTAATACAATATCAGAAGGAGTCTATAAGTTTATATTGTTATGGTAAACGGTTCCTCAAAAGATTTCAAACAATGTAAACATGAAATGTAATAAAATAATCGATTAGTTTAGAGCTAAATCATGCCAAAAACATAATAGAAACTCTATAGTAACTATAAGTGAACACTACCAACCACCTGGTAACACCATAGCAACGACCCAGAATACCATAGTAACCACCTAAAAGCCCTAGCAACACCCTAGCAACCACCCAGAACACCCTAGCAGCAAACAAGAACACCCCAGCAACCACCTAGCAACACCCTAACATCCATCAAGAACAACCTGGCAACCGCATAGCAACACCCTAGCAACATTAGCACCTTGGCAACCACCCAGAATACCCAAACAACCGCATACAAACACCATAGCAACCACCCAGAATACCCTAATAAATGCCTAGAAACCACCAACATCACCGTAGCAACCACCCAGAAAACCCTAGCAACCGGGTGGTGAGATTTGCCACTTCAGACTCCACTTCACATTTTCTTCTGGAAATGTGCATTAAATGTGTTCCTGGTGGTCAAAAATGACCTATGTATATCTGATATAAAATTAGAAAGAGTCTAAAAGTTTATATTGTTTTAAACTTTTTGAGGAACCTTTGACCAGAAATGAGTTCATTGACATCATGAGAAGTAAATCCATCGGTATGTGAACCCACAGATCAAGTACCCGTGGGACATAAATATGTTCTTGGAGGTCAAAATTGACCTATGTATATCTTATATAACATCAGAAGGAGGTCAAATATTTATCTGGCTGAAATGACATCATGAGAAGTAAAGCTCTCGGTATATTAACCCAAAGATCAAATACCCATGGGCCATAAATGTGTTTCTGGAGGTCAAAAATTGACCTATGTATAGCTAATGTAACATCAGGAGTCTATAAGTTCATATTTGTTTAAAAACTTTTGAGGAACCTTTGACCAGAAATGAGTTTAATAGGTCAGATATGGAATTCTCTATGGCTTAGGAAGCATCTGTTGGAGTCTATGAGTATATATGGAAAGTTCAAGATCAAGTACTTTTGGGCCAGAAATATGTTCAGTAGGTCAAATATCTCTCTGTCTGAAATGACATCATGAGAAGTAAAGCTCTCGGTATATTAGCCCAAAGATCAAATATCCTTATGCCATAAATGTGTTTCTGGAGGTCAAAAATTGACCTATGTATAGCTAATGTAACATCAGGAGTCTATAAGTTTACATTGTTTAAAACATTTGAGGAACCTTTGACCAGAAATGATTTCAATAGTTCAGATATGGACTTCTATATGGCTTAGGAAGCATCGACTGCAGTCTCTGAGTATGTATGGAAAGTTCAAGATCAAGTTCTTTTGGACCATAAACATGTTCAGTATGTCAAATATTTGTCTGGCTGAAATGACATCATGAGAAGTAAATCTCTCGGTATATTAACCCACAGATCAAGCACCCGTGTGCCATGAAAAGTGTCCCTGGAGGTCAAAAATTGAATGTTATATTACAGAGTCTATGAGTATGTATGGAAAGTTCAAGATCAAATACTTTTGGGCCAGAAAAATGTTCTTTACGTAACATTTTTTTTTGGCTGGAATGACATCATGTAAATCTCCAACCCTCCAGAACACCCTAGCAACCACCTAGCAACACCCTAGCAACCACCGAGAACACCCTAGCAACAAACCAGAACACCCCAGCAACCATATGGCAACACCCTAGCAACCACCAGGTGCACCCCAGAAACCGCCTAGCAACACCCTAGCAACCATCCGGAACACCATAGCAATCACTCAGAATACCCTAAAAAACGCCTAGCAACCACCCAGAACACCGTAGCTAATGTAACATCAGGAGTCTATAAGTTTATATTGTTTAAAACCTTTTGAGGAACCTTTGACCAGTAATGAGTTCAATAGCTCAGATATGGACATCTCTATGGCTTAGGAAGGATCTGTTGGAGTCTATGAGTATGAATGGAAAATACAAGATCAAGTACTTTTGGGACAGAAATATGTTCAGTAGGTCAAATATATTTCTGGGTGAAATGACATCATGAGAAGTAAAGCTCTCGGTATATTAATCCAAAGATCAAATACCCGTATGCCATGAATGTGTTTTTGGAGGTCAAAAATTGACCTATGTATAGCTAATGTAACATCAGGAGTCTATAAGTTTGTATTGTTTAAAACCTTTTGAGGAACCTTTGACCAGAAATGAGTTCAATAGCTCAGAAATGAACTTCTCTGTGGCTTAGGAAGGATCTGTTGGAGTCTATTAGTATGAATGGAAAATACAAGATCAAGTACTTTTGGGTCAGAAATATGTTCAGTAGGTCAAATATCTTTCTGGCTGAAATGACATCATGAAAAGTAAAGCTCTCGGTATATTAACCCAAAGATCAAATACCCGTATGCCATGAATGTGTTTCTGGAGGTCAAAAATTGACCTATGTATAGCTATTGTAACATCAGGAGTCTATAAGTTTATATCGATTAAAACCTTTTGAGGAACCTTTGAGCAGAAATGATTTCAATAGTTCAGATGTGGACTTCTCAATGGCTTAGGAAGCATCGACTGGAGTCTATGAGTATGTATGGAAAGTTCAAAATGAAGTACTTTTGGGCTATAAACATGTTCCATAGGTCAAATATTTGTCTGGCTACAATGACATCATTAGAAGTAAATCTCTCGGTATATTAACCCACAGATCAAGCACCCGTGTGCCATGAAAAGTGTTCCTGGAGGGCAAAAATTGACCTATGTAATAAAACATCAGAATGTTATATTACATAGTCTATGAGCATGTATGGAAAGTTCAAGATCAAGTACTTTTGGGCCAGAAATTGTTCTTTACGTAAAATATTTTTCTGGCTGAAATGACATCATGAGAAGTAAATCTCCAACCCACCAGAACACCCTAGCAACCACCGAGAACACCCTAGCAACAAACCAGAACACCCCAGCAACCATATGGCAACACCCTAGCAACCACCAGGAACACCCAAGCAACAGCCTAGCAACACCCTAGCAACCACCCGGAACACCATAGCAATCACCCAGAATACCCTAAAAAAACACCTAGCAACCACCCAAAACACCGTAGCAACCTCCCAGAACACCTGAGCAACCGGGTGGTGAGATTTGCCGCTTCAAGCTCCCCTTCACGTTTTCTTCTGGAAATGTGCCATAAATGTGTTCCTGGAGGTCAAAAGTTGACCTATGTATATCTAATATAACATCAGAAGGAGTCAAAAAGTTTATATTGTTTTAAATTTTTTGAGGAACCTTTGACCAGAAATGAGTTCAATAGCTCAGATAAGGACTTCTCTATGGCTTGGGAAGCATCTGTTGGAGTCTATGAGTATGAATAGAAAGTACAAGATCAAGCACTTTTGGGACAGAAATATGTTTAGAAGGTCAAATATCTTTCTGGCTGAAATGACATCATGAGAAGAAAAGGTCTCTGTATATTAACCCAAAGATCAAATACCCGTATGCCATGAATGTGTTTCTGGAGGTCAAAAATTGACCTATGTATAGCTAATGTAACATCAGGAGTCTATAAGTTTATATCGATTAAAACCTTTTGAGGAACCTTTGAGCAGAAATGATTTCAATAGTTCAGATGTGGACTTCTCAATGGCTTAGGAAGCATCGACTGGAGTCTATGAGTATGTATGGAAAGTTCAAAATCAAGTAGTTTTGGGCCATAAACATGTTCCATAGGTCAAATATTTGTCTGGCTACAATGACATCATGAGAAGTAAATCTCTCGGTATATTAACCCACAGATCAAGCACCCGTGTGCCATGAAAAGTGTTCCTGGAGGTCAAAAATTGACCTATGTAATAAAACATCAGAATGTTATATTACATAGTCTATGAGCATGTATGGAAAGTTCAAGATCAAGTACTTTTGGGCCAGAAATTGTTCTTTACGTAAAATATTATTCTGGCTGAAATGAAATCATGAGAAGTAAATCTCCAACCCACCAGAACACCCTAGCAACCACCTAGCAAAACCCTAGCAACCACCGAGAACACCCTAGCAACAAACCAGAACACCCCAGCAACCATATGGCAACACCCTAGCAACCACCAGGAACACCCCAGCAACAGCCCAGCAACACCTTAGCAACCACCCGGAACACCATAGCAATCACCCAGAATACCCTAAAAAACACCCTAGAAACCACCCAAAACACCGTAGCAACCTCCCAGAACACCTGAGCAACCGGGTGGTGAGATTTGCCGCATCAAGCTCCCCTTCACGTTTCAGATATGGACATCTCTATGGCTTAGGAAGCATCGACTGGAGTCTATTAGAATATATGGAAAGTTCAAGATCATGTACTTTTGGGCCATAAACATGTTTAGTGGGTCAAATATTTGTCTGGCTGAAATGACATCATGAGAAGTAAATCTCTCGGTATATTAACCCACAGATCAAAGACACGTGGGCCATAAAAGTGTTCCTGGAGGTCAAAAATTGACTTATGTATAGCTAGTGTAACATCAGCATTCTATAAGTTCATATTTTTTAAAACATTTTGAGGAACCTTTGACCAGAAATTAGTTCAATAGCTCAGATATGGACATCTCTATGGCTTAGGAAGGATCTGTTGGAGTCTCTGAGTGTAAATGGAAAATACAAGATCAAGTACTTTTGGGCCAGAAATATGTTTAATTGGTAAAATATCTGTCTGGCTGAAATGACATCATGAGAAGTAAAGCTCTCGGTAGATTAACCCAAAGATAAAGGACACGTGGGCCATAAAAGTGTTCCTGGAGGTCAAAAATTGACTTATGTATAGCTAGTGTAACATCAGCATTCTATAAGTTCATATTTTTTAAAACATTTTGAGGAACTTTTGACCAGAAATTATTTCAAAAGGTCAGATATGGACTTTTCCATGGCTTAGAAACATCTTTTGGAGTCTATGAGTATGTATGGAAAGTTCAAGATCAAGTACTTTTGGGCCAGAAATATGTTCAGTAGGTCAAATATATGTCTGGCTGAAATGTGTGTTTCATTGCAATACTTAAATTTTCTAACTTGTTCCTCGTTACGCATATGCTCGCAATAACTGACCTCTGTGCATTGAAAAGAAAACAACTAAGACGTGTTTCAATTGCATTGCAAGACATATCTAACTTCTTCCTCATTAGGCCTGTCCACGCAAAAACTAACCTCTGTGCAATGAAAAGAAAACACCTAAGATGAACGTAATTTCAAGTACCACATGTTCCTGGATCAACATCATTGTTGATCCTGGATCAACTTTTCAATCAACCAAACAGATTTGAGGAACAAGTTTACAGTTTATGTCAATTTTAGGCTTAGATTTAGAACCAGAGTGAAGTACTTAAACATCAGTGTCATTCACCTTGGTACCTTCTGATAAGGGAAAAAGTTATGAGTAGAGTTAGGTTTAGGGGTTGGGATTGGTTAAGGTGAACATTTTGGGACAGGAATGTTGATCCAGGGTCATCAAAATATGTTGATCCAGGACCACGTCTTACTTGAAAAAAATGATGCTGACCAACTTGTTCCTAAGTTATGCATATGCACGCAATAACTAACCTCTGCGCGGTGAAAGGAAAACACCTAAGATGTGTTTCATTGCTTTGCAAGACCCATCTGAATCGTTCCTCGTCATGCAATATACACGCAATAACAAACCTCTGCGCGGTGAAAGGAAAACGCCAAAGACGTGTTTCAGTACATTGTATGACCTATCTGACTTGTTCCTCGTCATGCAATATGCACGCAATAACTAACCTCTGCGCGGTGAAAGGAAAACGCCTAAGACGTGTTTCAGTGCATTGCATGACCTATCTGGCTTGTTCTTCGTCATGCAATTATGCACGCAATAACTAACCTCTGCGCGGTAAAAGGAAAACGCCTAAGACATGTTTAAGTGCATTGCATGACCTATCTGACTTGTTCCTCGTCATGCAATATGCACGCAATAACTAAACTCTGCGCAGTGAAAGGAAAACGCCTAAGATGTGTTTCAGTGCATTGCATGACCTATCTGACTTTTTCCTCGTCTTGCAATATGCACGCAAGAACTAAACTCTACGCAGTGAAAGGAAAACGCCTGAGACGTGTTTCAGTGTATTGCATGACCTATATGGCTTGTTCTTCACCATACAATATGCACGCAATAACCAACCTCTGCGCGGTGAAAGGAAAATGCCTAAGACGTGTTTCAGTGCATTGCATGACCTATATGGCTTGTTCTTCATCATGCAATATGCACGCAATAACTAACCTCTGCGCGGTGAAAGGAAAATGCCTAAGACGTGTTTCAGTGCATTGCAAGACCTATCTGGCTTGTTTTTCGTCATGCAATATGCACGCAAATAACTAACCTCTACGTGGTGAAAGGAAAACGCCTTAGACATGTGCATTGCATGACCTATCTGACTTGTTCCTCGTCATGCAATATGCACGAAATAACTAATCTCTGCGCGGTGAATGAAAAACGCCTAAGACGTGTTTCGTTTCAGTGCACTGCATGACTTATCTGACTTGTTCCTCGTCATGTAATATGCACGCAATAAATAACCTCTGCGCGGTGAAAAGAAAAAGCCTAAGACGTGTTTCAGTGCATTGCATGACTTATCTTACTTGTTCCTTGTCATACAATATGCACGCAATAATTAAACTCTGCGCAGTGAAAAGAAAACGCCTAAGACGTGTTTCAGTGCATTGCATGACCTATCTGGCTTGTTCCTTGTCATTCAATATACACGCAATAACTAACCTCTATAATAATAATATATTATATATTCGCAATAAGAGACCGTAATCCACGCTTTTATTACTTTACGGCTGGATTACTGCAATTCCCTTTATTTTGGACTCAGCAGTCCCTACTCGCACGTCTGCAGCTAGTTCAAAATGCTGCTGCACGGGTATTGACTGGAACCCGGAAGAGAGAACACATCACTCCCATCCTCGCTTCACTTCACTGGCTCCCGGTGCAGTTTAGAATCCATTATAAAATTCTTTTGTTTACTTTTAAAGCTTTAAATGGTTTTGCCCCGTCTTATTTAACTCAGGTACTTCATCAATACACTCCCTCCCGGTCACTCCGATCAGCTGACCAGTTGCTCCTGGTCGTCCCCAGATCCAAGCGGAAGCTCAGAGGGGACAGGGCCTTCTCTATTTGTGCTCCTAAGCTATGGAATGCCTTACCTTTGACCATTCGTCAGGCTTCCTCAATATCGATTTTTAAAACTCGGCTTAAAACCCACTTATATACTTTAGCCTTCAACCCAAACTGAGACTTGATCTTAAATTCTTAGTATTGTTTAATGGTTTTATTTGTTTTAGTTTTATTTTGTTGATTTCCCCCCCATTTTCAGTTTATTCTATGACATTGTGACTGTTTTTGGTTGATTTTTGTTTTTATGTACAGCACTTTGTTTCAGCTGCTGCTAATGTGAAAGCGCTTTATAAATAAAGTGATGATGATGATGATGATGAACCTCTGCGTGGTGAAAGGAAAACGCCTAAGACATGTTTAAGAGCATTGCATGACCTATCTGACTTGTTCCTCGTCATGCAATATGCACGCAAGAACTAAACTCTGCAGAGTGAAAGGAAAACGCCTAAGATGTGTTTCAGTGCATTGCATGACCTATCTGAATTGTTCCTCGTCTTGCAATATGCACGCAATAACTAAACTCTACGCAGTGAAAGGAAAACGCCTAAGACGTGTTTCAGTGCATTGCATGACCTATATGGCTTGTTCTTCGTCATGCATTATACATGCAATAACTAACCTCTGCGTGGTAAAAGGAAAACGCCTAAGACGTGTTTCAGTGCATTACATGACCTATCTGATTTGTTCCTCGTCATGCAATATGCATGCAAGAAGTAAACTTTGCGCAGTGAAAGAAAACGCCTAAGATGTGTTTCAGTGCATTGCATGACCTGACTTGTTCCTCGTCATACAATATGCACGCAATAACTAACCTCTGCGTGGTGAAAGGAAAACGCCTAAGATGTGTTTCAGTGCATTGCATGACCTATCTGACTTGTTCCTCGTCTTGCAATATGCACGCAATAACTAACCTCTGCACGGTGAAAGGAAAACGCCTAAGACATGTTTCAGTGCATTGCATGACTTATCTGACTTGTTCCTCGCCATGCAATATGCACGCAATAACTAACCTCTGCGCAGTGAAAAGAAATCGCCTAAGACGTGTTTCAGTGCATTGCATGACCTATCTGGCTTGTTTTTCGTCATGCGATATGCACGCAAATAACTTACCTCTACGTGGTGAAAGGAAAACGCCTTAGACATGTTTCAGTGTATTGCATGACCTATCTGACCTGTTCCTCGTCGTGCAATATGCATGCAAGCACTAAACTCTGCGCGGTGAAAGGAAAACGCCTAAGACGTGTTTCAGTCCATTGCAAGAACTATCTGACTCGTTTCTTATCATGCAATATGCACGCAATAACTGACCTCTGCGTGGTGAAAGGAAACTGCCTAAGACGTGTTTCAGTGCACTGCATGACCTATCTGACCTGTTCCTCGTCATGCAATATGCACACAATAAATAACCTCTGCGCGGTGAAAGGAAAACGCCTAAGACTTGTTTCAGTGCATTGCATGACCTATCTGACTTGTTCCTCGTCATGCGATATGCAGGGAATAACTAACCTCTGCGCGGTGAAAGGAAAAAGCCTAAGACTTGTTTCAGTGCATTTGATGATATATCTTACTTGTTCCTCGTCATGCAATATGCACACAATAACTAACCTCTGCGCAGTGAAAGGAAAACGCCTAAGACGTGTTTCAGTGCATTGCATGACCTATCTGGCTTGTTCTTCGTCATGCAATATGCACGCAATAACTAACCTCTGCGTGGTGAAAGGAAAAAGCCTAAGACGTGTTTCAGTGCATTGCATGACTTATCTTACTTGTTCCTTGTCATGCAATATGCACGCAATAACTAACCTCTGCACGGTGAAAGGAAAACGCCTAAGACGTGTTTCAGTACATTGCATGACTTGTTCCTCGTCATGCAATAAGCACGCAAGAACTAAACTCTGCGCAGTGAAAAGAAAACGCCTAAGACGTGTTTCAGTGCATTGCATGATCTATCTGGCTTGTTCCTCGTAATTCAATATGCACGCAATAACTAACCTCTGCGTGGTGAAAGGAAAACGCCTAAGACATGTTTAAGAGCATTGCATGACCTATCTGACTTGTTCCTCGTCATGCAATATGCACGCAAGAACTAACTTCTGCACGGTGTAAGGAAAACGCCTAAGACGTGTTTCAGTACATTGCATGACTTGTTCCTCGTCATGCAATATGCACGCAAGAACTAAACTCTGCGCAGTGAAAGGAAAACGCCTAAGATGTGTTTCAGTGCATTACATGACCTATCTGACTTGTTCCTCGTCATGCAATATGCATGCAAGAAGTAAACTTTGCGCAGTGAAAGAAAACGCCTAAGATGTGTTTCAGTGCATTGCATGACCTGACTTGTTCCTCGTCATACAATATGCACGCAATAACTAACCTCTGCGTGGTGAAAGGAAAACGCCTAAGATGTGTTTCAGTGCATTGCATGACCTATCTGACTTGTTCCTCGTCTTGCAATATGCACGCAATAACTAACCTCTGCGTGGTGAAAGGAAAACGCCTAAGACATGTTTCAGTGCATTGTATGACTTATCTGACTTGTTCATCGTCATGCAATATGCATGCAATAACTCTCCTCTGAGAGGTGAATGGAATACGCCTAAGACGTGTTTCAGTGTATTGCATGACCTATCTGTCTTGTTCCTCGTCGTGCAATATGCATGCAAGCACTAAACTCTGCGCAGTGAAAGGAAAACGCCTAGGACGTGTTTCAGTCCATTGCAAGACCTATCTGACTCGTTCCTCGTCATGCAATATGCACGCAATAACTGACTTCTGCGTGGTGAAAGGAAACTGCCTAAGACGTGTTTCAGTGCACTGCATGACCTATCTGACTTGTTCCTCGTCATGCAATATGCACACAATAAATAACCTCTGCGCGGTGAAAGGAAAAGGCCTAAGACTTGTTTCAGTGCATTGCATGACCTATCTGACTTGTTCCTCGTCATGCGATATGCACGGAATAACTAACCTCTGCGCGGTGAAAGGAAAAAGCCTAAGACTTGTTTCAGTGCATTGCATGATTTATCTTACTTGTTCCTCGTCATGCAATATGCACACAATAACTAACCTATGCGCAGTGAAAGGAAAACGCCTAAGACGTGATTCAGTGCATTGAATGACTTATCTGACTTGTTCCTCTTCATGCAATATGCATGCAATAACTAAACTCTGCGCAGTGAAAGGAAAACGCCTAAGACGTGTTTCAGTGCATTGCATGACCTATCTGGCTTGTTCTTCGTCATGCAATATGCACGCAATAACTAACCTCTGCGTGGTGAAAGGAAAACGCCTAAGGCATGTTTAAGTGCATTGCATGACCTATCTGACTAGTTCCTCGTCATGCAATATGCACGCAATAACTAATCTCTGCGCGGTGAAAGGAAAACGCCTAAGACGTGTTTCAGTGCATTGCATGACCTATCTGACTTGTTCCTCGTCATGCAATATGCACGCAAGAACTAAACTCTGCGCAGTGAAAGGAAAACGCCTAAGATAATAATAATAATAATAATAATAATAATTCATCACATTTATATAGCGCCTTTCTGGACACTCAAAGCGCTTCACATAGAGAGGGGAATCTCCTCAACCACCACCAATGTGCAGCATCCACCTGGATGATGCGACGGCAGCCATATTGCGCCAGAACGCCCACCACACACCAGCTTACTGGTGGAGAGGAGACAGAGTGATGAAGCCAATTGGTATATATGGGGATGATTAGGAGGCCATGATGGACAGAGGCCACTGGGCAAATTTGGCCAGGATGCCGGGGTTACACCCCTACTCTTTCGAAAGACA
The DNA here is from genome assembly GCA_038021265.1 of Cyprinella venusta. NCBI lineage: Eukaryota > Metazoa > Chordata > Actinopteri > Cypriniformes > Leuciscidae > Cyprinella > Cyprinella venusta. Next base: position 12,611,160 of record CM075885.1, read on the forward strand.
TCCTGGGATTTTTAATGACCACAGAGAGTCAGGACCTCAGTTTAACGTCTCATCAGAAGGACGGTGCTCTTTGACAGTATAGTATCCCCATTACTATACTGGGGCATTATGACCCACACAGACCACAGGGTGAGCACCCCCTGCTGGCCTCACTAACACCTCTTCCAGCAGCAACCTGGCTTTCCCAGAAGGTCTCCCATCAAGGTACTAACCAGGCTCAGCCCTGCTTAGCTTCAGTGGACAACCAGTCTTAGGCTACAGGGTGATATGGCTGCTGGCTGCTGCAAGATGTGTTTCAGTGCATTACATGACCTGACTTGTTCCTCGTATTGCAATATGCATGAAATAACTCTCCTCTGCGAGGTGAATGGAAAACGCCTAAGACGTGTTTCAGTGCATTGCATGACCTATCTGACTTGTTCCTCATCATGCAATATGCACGCAATAACCTCTGCGTGCGGTGAAAGGAAAACGCCTAAGACGTGTTTCGTTTCAATGCATTGCGTGACTTATCTGACTTGATCCTCGTCATGCAGTATGCACGCAATAACCTCTGCGCGGTGAAAGGAAAACGCCTAAGACGTGTTTCAGTACATTGCAGGACCTATCTGACTTGTTCTTCGTCATGCAATATGCACGCAATAACCTCTGCGCGGTGAAAGGAAAACGCCTAAGACGTGTTTCAGTGAACTGCATGACTTATCTGAGTTGTTCCTCGTCATGCAATATGCACGCAATAACTAAACTCTGCGCGGTGAAAGGAAAATGCCTAAGACGTGTTTCAGTGCATTGCATGACCTATCTGGCTTGTTCTTCGTCATGCAATATGCACGCAATAACTAACCTCTGCGCGGTAAAAGAAAAACGCCTAAGACATGTTTAAGTGCATTGCATGACCTATCTGACTTGTTCCTCGTCATGCAATATGCACGCAATAAATAACCTCTGCGCGGTGAAAGAAAAAAAAAGCCTAAGACGTGTTTCAGTGCATTGCATGACTTATCTTACTTGTTCCTTGTTCTGCAATAAGCACGCAATAACTAAACTCTGCGCAGTGAAAAGAAAACGCCTAAGACGTGTTTCAGTGCATTGCATGACCTATCTGGCTTGTTCCTCGTCATGCAATATGCACGCAATAACTAACCTCTGCGTGGTGAAAGGAAAACGCCTAAGACATGTTTAAGAGCAATGCATGACCTATCTGACTTGTTCCTCGTCATGCAATATGCACGCAAGAACTAAACTCTGCGCAGTGAAAGGAAAACGCCTAAGATGTGTTTCAGTGCATTGCATGACCTATCTGACTTGTTCCTCGTCATGCAATATGCACGCAATAACTAACCTCTGCGCGGTGAAAGGAAAACGCCTAAGACGTGTTAGTGCATTGCATGACCTATCTGGTTTGTTCCTCGTCATGCAATATGCACGCAATAACTAACCTCTGCGTGGTGAAAGGAAAACGCCTAAGACATGTTTAAGAGCAATGCATGACCTATCTGACTTGTTCCTCGTCATGCAATATGCACGCAAGAACTAAACTCTGCGCAGTGAAAGGAAAACGCCTAAGATGTGTTTCAGTGCATTGCATGACCTATCTGACTTGTTCCTCGTCATGCAATATGCACGCAATAACTAACCTCTGCGCGGTGAAAGGAAAACGCCTAAGACGTGTTTCAGTGCACTGCATGACTTATCTGGCTTGTTATTCGTCATGCAATATGCACGCAATAACTAACCTCTGCGTGGTGAAAGGAAAACGCCTAAGACGTGTTTCAGTGCATTGCATTGCTATCTGGCTTGTTCTTCGTCATGCAATATGCACGCAATAACTAAACTCTGCACGGTGAAAGGAAAACGCCTAAGACGTGTTTCAGTGCATTGCATGACCTATCTGGCTTGTTCTTCGTCATGCAATATGCACGCAATAACTAACCTCTGCGCGGTAAAAGGAAAACGCCTGACATTTTTAAGTGCATTTTATGACCTATCTGACTTGTTCCTCGTCATGCAATATGCACTAAATAACTAACCTTTGCGCGGTGAAAGGAAAAAGCCTAAGACGTGTTTCAGTGCATTGCATGACCTATCTGACTTGTTCCTCGTCATGCAATATGCACGCAAGAACTAAACTCTGCGCAGTGAAAGGAAAACGCCTAAGATGTGTTTCAGTGCATTACATAACCTGACTTGTTCCTCGTCTTGCAATATGCATATAATAACTCTCCTCTGCGAGGTGAATAGAAATCGCCTAAGACGTGTTTCAGTGCATTGCATGACCTATCTGACTTGTTCCTCATCTTGTAATATGCACGCAATAACCTCTGCGTGTGGTGAAAGGAAAACGCCTAAGACGTGTTTCGTTTCAGTGCATTGCATGACCTATCTGGCTTGTTATTCGTCATGCAATATGCACGCAATAACTAACCTCTGCGTGGTGAAAGGAAAACGCCTAAGACGTGTTTCAGTGCATTGCATTGCTATCTGGCTTGTTCTTCGTCATGCAATATGCATGCAAGAACTAAACTCTGCGCGGTGAAAGGAAAATGCCTAAGACGTGTTTCAGTGCATTGCATGACCTATCTGACTTGTTCCTCGTCATGCAATATGCACGCATTAACTAACCTCTGAGTGTGGTGAAAGGAAAACGTGTTTCGTTTCAGTGCATTGCATGACTTATCTGACTTGTTCCTCGTCATGCAATATGCACGCAATAAATAACCTCTGCGCGGTGAAAAGAAAACGCCTAAGACGTATTTCAGTGCATTGCATGACCTATCTGGCTTGTTCTTCGTCATGCAATATGCACGCAAGAACTAACCTCTGTGTGGTGAAAGGAAAACACCTAAGACATGTTTCAGTGCATTGCATGACCTATCTGACTTGTTCCTCGTCATGGAATATGCACGAAATAACTAACCTCTGCGCGGTGAAAGGAAAACCCCTAAAATGTGTTTTTCTTGCATTGCAATACCTATCTGACTCGTTCCTCGTCATGCAATCTGCACGCAATAACTAACTTCTGCGCGGTGAAAGGAAAACGCCTAAGACGTGTTTCAGTGCATTGCATGACCTATCTGACTTTTCCTCGTCATGCAATATGCACGCAATAACTAACCTCTGCGTGGTGAAAAGAAAACCCCTAAGACGTGTTTCAGTGCATTGCATGACCTATCTGACTTGTTCCTCGTAATGCAATATGCACGCAATAACCTCTGCGTAGTGAAAAGAAAACGCCTAAGACGTGTTTCAGTGCATTGCATGACTTATCTGACTTGTTCCTCGTCATGCAATATGCACACAATAAATAACCTCTGTGCGGTGAAAGGAAAACGCCTAAGACGTGTTTCAGTGCATTGCATGACCTATCTGACTTGTTCCTCGTCATGCAATATGCACGCAATAACTAACCTCTGCGTGGTGAAAAGAAAACCCCTAAGACGTGTTTCAGTGCATTGCATGACCTATCTGACTTGTTCCTCGTAATGCAATATGCACGCAATAACCTCTGCGTAGTGAAAAGAAAACGCCTAAGACATGTTTCAGTGCATTGCATGACTTATCTGACTTGTTCCTCGTCAAGCAATATGCACACAATAAATAACCTCTGCGCGGTGAAAGGAAAACACCTAAGACGTGTTTCAGTGCATTGCATGACCTATCTGACTTGTTCCTCGTCGTGCAATATGCATGCAAGAACTAAACTCTGCGCGGTGAAAGGAAAACGCCTAAGACGTGTTTCAGTGCATTGCATGACCTATCTGGCTTGTTCTTCGACATGCAATATGCACGCAATAACTAACCTCTGCGTGGTGAAAGGAAATGCCTAAGGTGTGTTTCAGTGCATTGCATGACTTGTTCCTCGTCATGCAATATGCACGCAAGAACTAAACTCTGCGCAGTGAAAAGAAAACGCCTAAGATTTGTTTCAGTGCATTGCATGACCTGACTTGTTCCTCGTCGTGCAATATGCATGCAAGAACTAAACTCTGCGTGGTGAAAGGAAAACGCCTAAGACGTGTTTCAGTGCATTCATATGACCTATCTGGCTTGTTCTTCATCATGCAATATGCACGCAATAACTCACCTCTTCGTGGTGAAAGGAAAACGCCTAAGACATGTTTCAGTGCATTGCATGACCTATCTGACTTGTTCCTCGTCATGCAATATGCACGAAATAACTAACCTCTGCGCGGTGAAAGGAAAACCCCTAAGATGTGTTTCAGTGCATTGCAATACCTATCTGACTCGTTCCTCGTCATGCAATATGCACGCAATAACTAACCTCTGCGCGGTGAAAGGAAAACGCCTAAGACGTTTTTCAGTGCATTGCATGACCTATCTGACTTGTTCCTCGTCATGCAATATGCACGCAATAACTAACCTCTGCGTGTGGTGAAAGGAAAACGGCTAAGACGTGTTTCGTTTCAGTGCATTGCATGACTTATCTGACTTGTTCCTCGTCATGCAATATGCACGCAATAAATAACCTCTGCGTGGTGAAAGGAAAACGCCTAAGATGTGTTTCAGTGCATTGCATGACCTATCTGACTTGTTCCTCGTCATGCAATATGCACGCAATAACCTCTGCGCGGTGAAAGGAAAACGCCTAAGACGTGTTTCGTTTCAGTGCATTGCATGACTTATCTGACTTGTTCCTCGTCATGCAATATGCACGCAATAAGTAACCTCTGCGCAGTGAAAGGAAAACGCCTAAGACGTGTTTCAGTGCATTGCATGACCTATCTGACTTGTTCCTCGTCATGCAATATGCACGAAATAACTAACCTCTGCGCGGTGAAAGGAAAACCCCTAAGATGTGTTTCAGTGCATTGCAATACCTATTTGACTCGTTTCTCGTCATGCAATATGTACGCAATAACTAACCTCTGCGCGGTGAAAGGAAAACGCCTAAGACGTGTTTCAGTGCATTGCATTACCTATCTGACTTGTATGGCGTTCCGATAGGCTCTTTAATATAACTTTGCAACATGCACTCGTCTCAATGAACGTCTCACTCGACGTCTTATTTTTTTTTTATTCTGCTATTTATTTCTATTCAACTTAAGACGCAGACGTGACGCTGACGTGACGTTGACGTCACGCAAATCACGCGTGGCAGTGAAGTGCCGAGTCAGACGTCACGCGTCATTCACGTGTGGCAGCGACGTTATTTATTGTTACACGTATTTAACACGCTATCCACAGTACAGCACGGCTCAGTGAAGAGAGTGTAGGCCAATCGTATGGCGTTCCGATAGGCTCTTTAATATGACTTTGCAACATGCACTCGTCTCAATGAACATGACGTCTGCGTCTGTCATCTATAGGACTTGTGTTCATGTTTTTCTATCCTGGTCGGTATTTCAACCCGAATGCACACAGACTAGCACAGTAGCAAATATGCGTAGACTAAAAGCGGTCCTATTGCGTATGATATTTTATGATGTTTATATACACCCAAAGAAGAAATAACCCAATTGTGTCGTTGTTTTGTTTTGAGTTTATGCTCAATAAATAAAGGAATTAATAGAGATGTCATGTTTCTATTCCCCACCAGTGGGGTTAGCCCCACACTTTGAGAAAAAAAAACAGTATATTTGAAAATAAACAGAATGGTGGTGTTAATGGTGTTAATACGATATATTGCATATTCTTCTTCATTTCATCTTCTTATTTGGAAATTTTGACAAGAAACAATGTCAAACAAAAGTTTTAATAAGGTAATTTGTGTGAATTAATATTTACTAGGCCTATTTGAAAAAATACATGCATAAGCAAGGTAAAAACACTTAATTTAAACAAACATAATTGAAGAGCGGGAGGAGAAATAAATCATACTTTTCTGAAGATCATCATTTGTTTGTTTATTTATTTAGCCCTAATTTATTTATATAGGCTATTCACTTTTCATAACAGAAGCATAGCCTACGCCAGGGCTATTCAATTGGCGGCCCGCGGGCCAAGTGCGGCCCGCCAATCATCTCCATGCGGCCCGAGAGCACTCCAACCTCCCTCTCCTATTTTCTGGTGGTGCGGCTGGTTTGAAATGCGCGTGGCCGCAGAGGCGCGTGCAGCTGGATGACTGTATGCTCTATGTGTACCATGAGCGCTCTGACTGACCTGAGAGAAACGTTTTTAGTCGGAATATTTCAGCAGTTATTATGTGTGTCCCGTATTTCTGTCGACTGACTGAACCAGCGATATTAATCATTCATTGGTTCGATTCCTATTTCCTTTTTATGAATTGGCCAACACGCGTGCATAACAGTAGGAAACGATTCGGATTCGTTCGGACTGTTCTGTCACTGAATCATCTGAAGTGGTTTCTCGGTCAGTAAGAACAAATAGAGAACAAAATAGCGCTGCATGGTTTCAGTTGTTTCACAAGTTTACTTTGAACTAGGCAGCACGGAATAATGGAGAACGAAATGCAAGGTTAAAGGAGTTGCGTTTACTCCCGGTCCCGGACACTATTATTAAACAGCGTTGCGACATCCATTGAGAAGCGTTTCAATCGGACACTCCTCTCTGTTACAAACCACAAACCACTCAATGATTTTAACTAGTTTTAAAACGGATGAGACGGCCTTAACACTCCCAACACTACTGATGAGGTAAAAAGCAGAAACATGAACAAAGTTAGAATAGGCCTACTATAAATGCCATTATCGCCACACTTACAAACATTTACCATGAATGTAATAATTTACCATGGTTTGGGAAGAAATGAGGAATATTTATATTGAAAACTATGTTAGTCATTTATTTTGCATTAGATTTATTAGGGGGGTAGAGGAATAATATTATTCATTGTGTGTATAATTGTTTACCTGTTTAGGCATTTTTTATACAGTGGTAGTGAGCCTCACTACAAATCTCACTGTCAGGATTATTTTAATTTAAGCCTATAATAATTATTAATAAAATAATTCTTACCAATAGCTATGATATTGTATACTTCAATATATTTGTATATAGTTGGAAAAAAGTTGTTTATTATGGTCTGCATACTGTTGGGTACCACATTTCCTAATAAATGCAAAACCTTTTTTTTTGTTTACTTTAGCTTAATTATTGATACTGTTATGTGTCAATGAATAAGCTAAACCCACCGGCCCAGCTCAACTTTTCGATTTAATAATGCGGCCCTCGAATGAATCTAATTGAATAGCCCTGCCCTAACACAAGACGCAAAATGGACTCTTGTGAAGCAGTAACTAAGGACATTATGAAAATACTTAATGAACGCATAACAGCAATAGACGGTGATTTTGAAGCAGATAGAGAAAGACAACGCCTTCATCAGCTACTCTCACACCAGTACGCCCACTCCATCTACGGTACCGCCTCTCAGTCTAGCGTCGGTAAACAGTCTGACACTTCAAGCATCGCTGCCAAAAGGGTTGATGCAGCCGCTGAGTTAGCTGCAAAAGAAGCAGAATACAAAATCGTGCAAGAGGAAATTAAACAGAAGGAAAAACTGAAAGATATCCAATCTGAACTTGACCGTTTAAAGGCAGAAAAGGAAATGCAAGCGGCTCGCGCAAAACTCGAGATCTACGACAGAGAAATGAACATGGATACGGTCAATCATCAAATTCGACCGAACGATATGCCTTTGTCTGTTGACCATCAATCTGTTCATGAAGCATCAACTCCTTCTAGTGGCATACCTCGATTTATGCCACAAAACAATGTGTCTATCCATATGTCAAATCACACGGTGAACAATCCAAACCCTCAAATTGTTGCTCAAGCACCTCCCACGGACATTTCCCAGTTGGCCCAAGCAATTCAAAACAGTATATCCATAAACAGAATCCCAGTGCCTATGCCTACAGTGTTCAGCGGTGATCCAATTAACTACGTTGAATGGAAGGCTTCATTCTCTTCACTTGTAGATTGCAAAGGCATCCCACCGGCTGATAAACTTCACCTGCTCAAAAGGTATGTCACAGGCCCAGCACAAAAATGTCTTGAGGGCACATTCTATCGCAGTGATGAAGAGGCATACAGGGACGCATGGCAAAAGCTTGACCAACGTTATGGACCGCCTTTTGTTGTCCAAAGAGCTTTTAGAGACAAACTGTCAAAATGGCCTAAGATAAGCTCAAAGGACGCGGAAGGATTAAGGACATTTTCCGACTTTCTAAATGCATGTCTCCAAGCCACACCATATGTAAAAGGCCTAGAGATACTTAGTGACTGTGAGGAAAATCAAAAGTTGCTGCAGAAAGTTCCTGACTGGCTAGCAGCCCGTTGGAATCGCCAGGTCACAATCACACTTATGGACGGCAAGGATTTTCCCTCCTTCAAGGACTTCGCACAATTTGTGGCAGTTGAGGCAGAAATCGCATGCAACCCAGTCACTTCTTCGTTCGCTCTCCACTCTTGCAACTCATCCTACGAGAAAAGGACCACAAAGGACTTTAAACCAAACAGATCTACACAAGTCTTCACAATGCAAACCACGGTACAGAACAACCAAACAAGGAAAAGCAACATAAATTTAAAGGGACCCTGTATGTTTTGCAAAGATGAAAAACATCAGTTGTCAAGATGCCCTGACTTTGCAGATCAGCCCTTAGAAGAGAAGCGCACATATGTTAAGGACAAGAAACTGTGCTATGGATGCTTAAAGGTAGGCCATAACGCCAAAGATTGTTGCCATCGCCACACTTGTGACATCTGCAAAGGAAGACATCCCACTTGTCTACACAATGAAAATCACAAGACATATGAAAGGTCTCGAAGCTCTGACAACACCGCTCAAAGTACTCCAAATGAAACCACGGCAGTCACAGCTCTCAACGTTACTAAGGTGGGTCAGTCAAGTAGCACATCCATGATCGTTCCTGTATGGGTGTCTACGGTTCAGAGCCCTTCAAAAGAGGAATTAGTTTATGCACTATTGGACACACAAAGTGACAGCACATTTGTCTGTGAAGAATTAAGTAACCAGCTACGAGCAGACGCTCATCCTGTGAAGTTAAAGCTAACCACCATGCTGGGTGTTCATTCTATTGTTAAGAGTCACAGAATAACTGGCCTGCGCGTGAGAGGTTATGACTCCGACATTTGCATCGACCTACCCCCCTCATATACCAAAGACTGTATTCCAGTTAACTACGACAACATACCTACTAGTGACACAGCAAAGCAATGGTCCCACCTGACAGAAATTGTTGATAAGATACCACCTCTTTTGAGTTGTGATGTTGGACTACTTATTGGATTTAACTGTCCCAGAACTCTAGCTCCAAGACAAGTTCTACTAGGAGAAGGTGAGGAGCCATATGCCATCCGCACAGACCTAGGGTGGAGTATCGTTGGAGGCTCCACACCAGCACTCGATGAAACTCAGTCAAGTTTGTGTCATAGGATCACAATAAAGGAATTACCCCCTGTAACTCCCATGGACGTGATTAACGTGCTAGAGTCAGACTTTAAGGACACAAAGGCAAGCGATAAAACAGTCTCACAAGAGGATCTCATCTTTTTGGACAAACTCAAGGAGGGAATAAGGAAAAATGAACAAGGACACTGTGAGATGCCTCTGCCATTCAGGCAAAGACCACACTTGCCCAACAACAGAAAGCTTGCTGAAATCAGACTCGGACACTTAAAGCGAAAGTTCAACAAAGAAGAAAAGTACAAAAGAGACTACATAACTTACATGAATGACATTATTGTAAGGGGTGACGTTGAAGAAGTCCACAATGAAGGAAAACAAGGTGAACGATGGTACATTCCCCATCACGGGATTTATCACCCCAAAAAGCCCACTAAACTTCGTGTTGTGTTCGACTGTTCAGCCAAGCACAGTGGTACAAGTCTCAACGATCATCTTCTCCAAGGGCCAGACTTGATTAATAATCTAACAGGCATCCTCCTACGCTTCCGACAACATCCTATTGCTTTAATGTGCGATATAGAGAAGATGTTCCACCAGTTTCACGTCCAGCAGTGCGACAGAGATTACCTGAGTTTTCTGTGGTGGAAAAACAGCAACACAGAGACACAACCACAGGTATACAGATTGAAGGTACATCTTTTCGGTGCGAAATCATCCCCAGGATGTGCAAACTACGGACTAAAGTATTTGGCTAAAGAACATTATCACACACACCCTGTAGGATCTGAGTTCATGGAAAGGGACTTTTACGTGGACGATGGAGTCACAAGCACAGACACAGTTGAAAAGGCAATACAGCTCGCACAAGAGGCCACAGAGATATGCAAGCAAGGAGGTCTCCGGCTTCACAAATTTATCTCAAATAGCCCTGCTGTTCTACAAAGCATCCCTCCATCTGAATGTGCAGTAGAGACCAAAACAAAGGACTTAACATTCAAAGACATGCCACAAGAAAGGGCCTTAGGCATCCAATGGAACATTGAAAGAGACAGTTTCAGATTTGACAACACTTTAAAAGATCAACCAGCAACACGTCGAGGTATCTTGTCTACTGTTGCATCCATCTATGACCCCCTTGGCTTTCTGGCGCCATATGTGCTTAATGGAAAAAGGATCCTGCAGGAAATGTGTCACCAAGGTATCAACTGGGACGACTCCCTGCCAGAAGCACTGAGGCCAAGGTGGGAGAGCTGGAAACGTGACTTTGCCAACTTAGACAAGGTAAACATAACTCGCTGTTACTTTCCTGCTAGTTTCGGAAAGCTTAAAGAAATAGAGTTGCACCACTTTTCGGATGCGAGCACGAGTGGTTATGGACAATGCACCTATTTAAGAGCCAAAAACTTTAAAGAGGAGGTTCACTGTGCGTTGGTAATAGCTAAAGCCCGTGTTTCTCCTACCAAGCTGATGACAATCCCCCGACTCGAGCTAAGTGCAGCTGTAGTTTCCGTCTCAGTTAGTAACATGTTGAGAGATGAACTCTGTTACACTCAAGCCAAAGAGTATTTCTGGACGGATTCAAAGGTTGTTTTGGGCTACGTAAACAATGAGGCACGTCGCTTCCATACTTTTGTAGCGAACAGAGTCCAAAAGATTCGCCAAAGTACAAACCCTCAGCAATGGTTTTATGTGCCATCTGAAGAGAACCCAGCCGATAGTGCATCTAGGGGTAAATCAGTCACTGAGCTTCTCTCATCCAACTGGTTCACTGGACCCTCCTTTCTCTGGGAGAGGGATCTGCCCACAACGCAACGTGTAGAGCTGGAACCAACTCTTGGAGATCCAGAAGTCAGAAAAACACAGACAATGTTAACCAAAGTTACTGAGACATTCAGCCTTGCAGAACGTTTGTCCAAATTCTCGTCATGGTCTAAAGCAGTCAAAGCTGTAGCACGTCTCATAAGAAGAGCCAAGAAAGTCAAATCAGATGCGCCGGCTACTGTGAGTGAACAAGAAAAGGCGGTACATGTCATCATTCAGGATGTACAAAAACAAACATATGGAAAAGAGATAAAACTATTAAACAAAGGTAACCAGCTCCCACATCACAACAAACTGTTCCACTTAGACATTTTCAGGGACGCTGACGGTCTCATCAAGGTCGGAGGTAGACTTTCATCTATCAAAGATGCTTTCAAACACCCTGTTGTGATTCCAAAGGAACATCATGTGACCAGACTCATAATAGCTTACTGTCACGACAAAATAAAACACCAAGGAAAAGGCTTCACCATAAACGAAATCAGATCCAGTGGCTACTGGATTCCAGGGATGAGTAGAACCGTTGCTTCTTTCATCCGCCAGTGTGTCATTTGTCGCAGACTCCGCAAAGCTCCGGAAGGTCAGAGGATGAGTGACCTACCTGCGGAACGCTTAGAGCCCTCTCCGCCCTTCACATACTGCGGAATGGACTGTTTTGGCCCTTTTGTAACTACTGAAGGCCGAAAACAACATAAACGGTATGGACTTTTATTCACTTGCTTTTGCTCTCGCGCCATTCACATCGAGCTTTTAGAGGACTTATCCACTGACACATTCATTAATGCATTAAGGTGTTTCATTGCTATCAGAGGTACAATTCGTCAAATCCAATGTGATCAGGGAACAAACTTTGTTGGCGCAAAGAATGAGTTTAAAACTGCCCTAAATGAACTGGACGCCCAAAGACTGAGTACTTATCTGTCCCAAAACCAGTGCGACTTTGTGATGAATGCACCTCACTCCAGCCACGCAGGTGGAGTGTGGGAACGCCAGATAAGAACTGTCAGAAGTGTATTGAATACCACTCTGTCACTTGCGCATGGTAGACTTAATGATGCTTCATTAAGGACTCTTTTTTATGAAGCTATGGCCATCGTCAATAGCCGCCCACTGACGGTAGACAACCTTAACAACCCTGACAGCTTGGAACCACTTACCCCCAACCACCTGCTCCACATGAAATCCGGCACAACACTGCCTCCACCTGGTGCCTTTCCAAAGGAGGACCTCTATGGAGCAAAGAGATGGCGTCGTGTGCAATTTTTGACTGAGCAGTTCTGGTGTAGGTGGAGGCGTGAATATTTGCACAACATTATCGCTAGGCAGCGCTGGCACTCGCCAAAAAGAAATCTGAGAGCAGGTGATGTTGTGTTGGACATTGATGAACTGTCACCCAGAGGTGAATGGAGACTTGCCAGAGTTCTAGAGACTGTTAGCGGCAAGGACGGACTTGTGAGAAGAGTGAAAATCTCCTTTGGAGATAAGAGACTAAATAACAAAGGTCAACGCAGTAGTAAGCTGTCAAGTGTAGAGCGACCTGTGCAAAAGCTAATTCTGATATTAGAATGTTCAGAAGTTTATTAAGAGGAATGATTATTTCATGTTGAAAATTCTTCATTGTTGTTATTCTGATATAACAAACTTTCATAATTTGGTGGGAGTGTAAATAACCATTAAGGGTATTTTGTTACAGGAAAAGCGATTTACTTTTATTTTGAAGTTTGGTACTGAAATGGTTAAGTTCCGGTCTTCAGAGACGCGCTTTGTTTTTGCCTTGGATCAGCGCGCGCGCTCTCCTGTTTAGCGCAGTTTATGGCATCTGGCTTGTTATATACGGCTGTAATTTTGACATGGAGTCATTGTGAATGTCGAATTGACACTTGCAGCCCCTCCGAAGAGGCAAAAGGTATGTTAAAAGATTTGATACAGGATCGTTTTGTCTGTTTGTATGCCAGTTTTTGCACAGATGTAAGACAGCATGTGAATGTGAACAATGTTAGCTGATTAGTACATGTTTTGTATACATTTCAGCTCTTACGTTGGTAATATGATGAATGGAGTACGGTTCATAAAGAATAAACATCATAAAACCATCAGTAAAAGTCTCATCCTTGATCGGGGGGCATGCTACATATATATATATATATATATATATATATATATATATATATATATATATATATATATATATATATATATGTGTGTGTGTGTGTGTGTGTGTGATAAAAACCAAATTTATTGTCTTTTCTTACTAGATTACTTAATGTTAAATCAAAATAATTATTTTCTGTTATGATTTTAATTTAGACTGTACCTTGTGGTAATTAGTACTTACCTTATCCCATTGAATTGCAATGACACTTAAATGTCAGGGCAAATATACTGTGGAATTGATAACAGTACCATTCTCTGTAATTACAGTGCAAATAGTGTTGTTTCGTATTGCTACATAGTAAGTAGCGTTTGTTACCCCCTTGTTCTGTGTATTTACAGGGTAAGTGTAACCATTGCGGGCTGTAAATTAAAGTGGTGCTTGTTACCCCCTTGTTCTGTGTATTTACAGGGTAAGTGTAACCATTGCGGGCTGTAAATTAAAGTGGTGCTTGTTACCCCCTTGTTCTGTGTAGTTACAGGGTAAGTGTAACTCTGCGGGCTGTAAATTAAAGTGGTGCTTGTTACCCCCCATTTACCCCAAACTTACATATTGTTCCCTTATACCTACACGGAAGTACACTATATTTACAGAAACGTTCATCGTAATTTCAGTGTACTTACGAAGTAATTTGCAGGTTGTATATCTGCTTGTTACCCCTTTATTACCCCAAACTTAACATATTGTTCCCTTACACGGAAGTACACTATTACAGAAACGTACACCGTAATTATTGTGTACTTACCCGGTTGTTTGCGGGTCGTAAAATAAAGTGTTACCCAAATTAGTTGTAGAATGGAAATCCATGGAAAAGCACATGTGTTTTATCTTTTCTTTTCAATGCAAAGAAGACTAAGTTAGACATTTTAAGCATTGCAATGAAACAACACACGTTATCTAGTCACTGCACCTAAGGGTTTAGGTCTTGAATGCAATAAAGTGCATTATACATATATATGTTAATCTTACATTCACAATGTTCTTCAATGCACAATCCGCATCTCTTCATTGCACAAAGCAACGGGTGTTGTTTTATTGCAATGCATAAAATGTCTAACTTGTTCCTCTTTGCAATGAAAAGAAAACGTATGCATGTGCTTTCGCGACTATTGTATGCACTGTAAAGCGACAGCTCATATGATGATTTCTCATCTTGTGCACAAAGCATTGCAAAGAAACAACACACGTTATCTAGTCACTGCACCAAAGGGTTTAGTTCTTGAATGCAATAAAGTGCATTTTACATATATATGTTAATCGAACCTGATGTTATATTTGCTACACATGGGTTCCTTTTTGACCTCCAGGAACACATTTATGGCCCACGGGTAATTAATTCATCCTAGGTTACTTTAAAGAAAGAAGGGCTAGCGCAAAATGCGGCATCGACATCTCGGCACTTCCGGCGGCATCTCCAGCGGCCACGAGTGCCGCGGCATTTCCAGCGGCCAGTTACTCAAATGATACTCAAAGGTGACATTAATTTCAATATATTTAAAGTTGGATATGCCTCCTCGTATGGATAGAAAATTGTTATATAGGCTACAAGACACAAATTCAGATCTCAGAGGTTGTCTTTAGTTTTCTTCCTCTTCATCCTGTTTTTCTTGCTCGTCCTTCTTGTTTGTCCATCTATACTTTGCAGTAGAGCTGATCTTTCCCAACAGTTTTTTGAAAACCAGGACATTTTCATCACTTTATAAAAAAAAAAAAAAAACAGACAGGACGGCCAGGACAGGACGTGAAAACAGGGCATGTCCTAGTAGCCTAATAAAACAGGCTATGTAACGTTATAGGTTTCCAGCAAGAAGTGTCAATATCAATTTAATGTTTCAGAAAAGGCTGTTTATTAAATATTAATTTGAAATTTTATTAAATAAGAATATAAACGGTTATTCTGTTAATAAATACATTTTAATAAAGGACGATTTTCCTCTTTCTCACCTTCCATGTGCCATCCTACGTAGTTATTTAAGGGAACGCCATCGTCAAAATTCGTCTTGATCGAAAACAGTGATAACTTTTACAATATAGCTAGTTGGTGCCCTCTTGGGTTGGAATTTGGTGGCAGGTAGGCTAGATAGGTCTAATGATGAACACGCAAAATCTGCCTATAAAAGTGGTTCCGCTTATCTTCTGACAAACTGATCTGATAACTATGTAGTTGCAATTTCCAACAATCAGTGTTGAAATTTAAAGGAACGGGAGAAACAATCATGTAATCATTTTAACATGATTAAAAAACGGAGATTGCAACTTGCATTTTGCAAGTATTCTGATTATTTATAATAGGCCAACATAATTATTAAATAGCACATTCCTAACTAATTATAGCCTAATATAAAAGACACATATTTATTAAAAACATTGGCTATGTTGTTCAATTGTAGGCTACAGTAGGCCTAGATATGTATTAAAAACATTGGCTATGTTGTTCAATTGTAGGCTACAGTAGGCCTAGATATGTTTTTAATAAATGTTTAATAAATTTAATAGCTAAAACGATTTAATTTGAAGAATAACAAATGTTAAATAAAATTACAATTAGGCTATATTTTGGTGAGTTTCTAATTCATTAGCTGTTCTCTGTAAAAACCTTTAAAATTAGTAATTATAATTTTTCACATGAGTAAGGTTCAGAGTTAGCCCAAGTTTTATAAAAAAAAACAATTTGGATTTAATAATTTCCTCTGCACAGAAACAACTAATTAATCAGAAAGTATTATCATCACACTTACTTTGGCAGCAGCCACCTATATGGGGAGGCTGCAGACCTGGAGCCGGCAGTTTTACGCCCCTGACAGTTTTAAGCCCCCGTTGTTCCTGATGCGTCCATTAGGGGGAGACTACACTATAACGTTATATGAGCCTAGTTTCATTACAGATCTATAGCATCAGACCTTCTAGAAGCAACATGAATTGAGATATTTTAAATACTCTGCTAAAGTTATTGTTGTTGACTGAATTGTAATGATGCAATATTGATTATTTCTAAACGATAAGATTCGATTTCAATTCAAAAGATGGGTCTATAATTTACATTTTTTTACAATCACTTTTTCAGAATCTTGATATCATTTTTTAAAACTCTAGACACAAAACTCAAAACAGTTATCACTTGTAACACAGGCATTGCATTGTGCATTCACATCTTTAAAGAAATCTTGCACTTGCACAATCATTGCTTCAAAAAACAAATGTACTATGAAATAGGCCTAAACAAAACTATAGATCACCCACACACAAGCAACCGATAGTTTCATTGTCATTTTTCGTACAATCATTAAATGTTGTGGAACAAAATAGGTGATACAGGTTTCGTTATGGCACTACATGTACACATCTCTGTAAAGCAGTACTGCAGTAGAGAGAATACACACATAGAGGAATCATTGAACAAAGTGTGTGATATATTGATGTAAAACACTACAATCACAACATAGGTTTATTGAATCTCTTTATCTTGACACTTTCATGATTTACTGTAAACATGGAAGATTGTGTGTCATGCATCAAGAGTAACACAACAGTTACTTATCATTTTGAGCATTGTATCAATTGATAGTTAGATCATTGTAAGGAAATGAATAGACACTCATTTGAAATCTAATGTGTGAATTGCCTTTTGAAATAGTACTTTGATGTTAAGTTGTGTCATATTGAACAGCTGATTTATGTTGAATGAGCAAAGTATCTAAGTTTTATGTATATTGTATCCAAGCAATTGAGAAAGGGTTAAAGTTTTGAAAAATGTGCATTTTGATCATTGGTTGTGAGTTTTGTGCCTAGAGTGGTGAAAAATGACATCAAGGTTATACAAATAGTAACAAAGAGATAGTAAAACACTGTAATAAAGTTCTCTATTATTTCGAGAGACAATAAAAGTTGGCTACTTGATGGTCAGGTTGATGTTCTGTCTGGCTCAAACTTAACCACATATGGTTTAAAAGCTGCCCTAGTCTTCTCTTTACCTGCTCTGTCTCACTCACTTTTAAAATTCATTTAATTTTTATTTTTTATCTTGTCTGTCTTTACCTTGCGTGACATGGCATCTTCTGGTAAGACCCAGTTTACTCCTTGCATTTAAACATAGCCTACTCCACGTGGTTTCTGGAGCAACATTACAGTGGATATTGGAAATGTGTTAATTACAGTTTATGATGTGTACACAAACACATTTATTAGAGGCATGTATGTATGCATTTGAATGCAAAAGTCTCTAAGTAAAGATTCAAACTGCACACTCACTCTAATATTTTGTCTTAATACATACAAACATAATGCATTATAAAGCCCACATTAAAAAATCTGGTCCCATATGGTTTAAATGTACATTTTGGTTTAAGTTATTTTTATAAATGAGACGATCTAATTTTCTAATGTATATCATACAGTTTTCTTAAAATAGCTTACTCATCTGGACTAAAATGTATGTGCACTTAATGTGTGTTTTATCATACTCTGTCTTTAGTTCTTTTTAACTTGTATCTCATTAAGGTGTGTGTGCTTTAGCTAATTAAGAAAATTAAAATCTCTGTTTCTAAACTTTTATAAACACCCATCTTTTGAACCCCCAAAAAATGTTCAACCATGAATTGTGCCATTATTTTATAGCAATTGTTTCTATCACTATTCAACTTTAGCTTCTTTTGTAAATAAATAACCTTTTTGTGAACAAAAATATTGTCTCTTTCTTTTAAATGGCCCTTGGAATTTTAGAAAAGGGTTAAATTGTGTTTATCTTCATTAAATGTTATGTAGGACACTGTTCTGTAGCGGTATGATAACCAATGGTAAATATTTCAGCAGATATTTCATTAAGGATCCCATATTATTAAGTACTGCATATCTAAAGGCTAAATATGGTTAATACATAAAAGTAAATTTATATAGTTCACAACAACATATATCAGTCAGTTTCCTGTATATACAACTGTTTAAAAACAATTAATTCTACAGTAGGTCAAATATCATTACTTTGTCCATCTTATCCAACTATGTGTAGGCCTTATTAGCCTAATATATATATATTTTTTTAATTTTCAAAAACAAATCTTCTGTTGGCTGACTGAAGAGTGCAGCCCAACTGAACATCTGGATGTTTTAATCCTTATAGTGCAGATAACTCCACGGTCTATAACATTTATTTAAATAAACAAATACCTAAAAATTAGTTAAAGTGGCGACGGTTATTAATGTGTTTGTTTCCAGCGTCGTTTTACGGTATTTCGCCGTATATCCTTCTCCCCCTACTGGATGCATCAGGAACAACAGGGGCTTAAAACTGTCAGGGGCGCTGGGGAGGCGGGGGACCGGGGGTTATGAGCTATAGCCTACTAGGTCCGGTCACAGGGGGGCGATCGAGACGCTTTGGCTTCACTTTTGAGGGCTTGTGCGGCACCATGTGCGGCACGCTTGATTGAGCCGAGGAGGGGACATCTCTAGGGTCTTCAAGTGGGCACCTTCCATCCTCAGTGGAGATATACATAGAGGATTCATGTTCAATAAAAGCTGTTTCATGTGTAAAATACCATCCATATTACGTTAGGTGGCGTTATAAGGTGTCGAACCTAAGCTCCGCCCCTCACTTGCGGCCCTGGTGTTGGTTAGAGCGTAACTCCGCCCCTTACTTCCGGTTCTGGCGCTGGGGTTTTGGCAGTGGGGTTCTGAAACTGGTGTGCTGCGGGCCTGCAGCTGGATACTATAGGTTTGACTAGGCTGTCGAGCCTAACTGGTGCGTTAATACAGTTTCAGTGGCAAAACACAATATCTCAACTATCCGTCATTCACTCAATATACACAGGAACGTACTGACTGTAAATACTATGCAACATATGTAATAATAAATAAACCAACAGACTCTTCAAGTATTCTACAAAACCGTAGCGTGGTGGCCTGTACACAGCCAGCTAGAATCTTTTCGTCTTAACCACCACAGCCAGTTGCTGCTCCTTCAGATAAGTTCTTTACTGTGCGATGCAACTCTGGCCATTGAATCCGACGTCTCTGAGGAACTGGGTTGTAGAGTGTGCCACAAAACCTCGACAACCCACTTCCACTGGATAAACTCCATCCTCGCTGTTCTGCTTCAGTGGCAGATGAGCACACAGCATATGCCTCATCTACCGCATCCTCCCATGGCACCGTTATCACTAGAAAAATACGTGCTGATCAAGACTACAAAACAATATAAATATATGAAACAATTGTAAATGTTACAAATTTAAAAACATTCTGTTGCAAATTTTAAATAGTTAGGGCATTGTTTCTTTGTTCAATACATTTTCCAACTTTTTAATATTTCCAGGTACTCATGTGAATTGGAGTCATCAAATTGCCTGTAGTCTGTCTAAATGTGTTGCGATTGACTGGCTACCTGTCCAGTGTTTTCCTGCCTTTGGCCAAGACACTGGATGGCCCAAAAGTTTTTACTGATGCAGAAATGTTCACTTCATTTAGACTGAAAATAAACCTTCCACATTTTTAATGATTTAAAACAATAGATACACCATTTTTAAAGTTAGTATATGCTAATAGCTCAGACAGTTCACAACTATGTGAACACTTCTAATGTGGTTTATAATTTATTTTTTTTAAGTCTGCTTAAATAATAAAAAAAATGGATGGTTTAGTTTCACTTTATTTCACTTTTAAGACAAACAAACAAAAAGAAAAATACAACATCCAAATCAGCATATAAGTTAAAAAACCAGTTGTATGTATAAACACATCATGATTAAACCATGCTCATCAAGAAGCAAGTGCCTTTCAGTCTTGATTATTGCAGATGAAGAGCTAACAGCACATCAACTGGTGCAGATACTATTGGTCACTTGGCTCTTTTTGTGTCCTGGTGGTATTTTCTGCATCCAAGCCATGTGACATCAGAGGTCCTCATGTTTTTCAGGTGAGTCACCAGTTTGGACACCTTCAGATTTCAATTCAGGCACATCCTTGTTCTCTTCTGAAATGAAAGAGCAAAATTATAAAGTACAAGTCTGTGTAAAACTTAGGAATTTATTTTTAGGGTGGAAATCTGCCCTCTTACTCCAACTAGTCTCATTCTTAACATGCTTTTAGTATCTGTGTGTTTACCAGATATTGAAAAAAGGCTGAACAACACTGTAGAAATATTGCTTTTCTTTTGAAAAACTCAGTGGTGGTACAACCAAATGCTCATGGAATTGCTCACCCAAAAATTAATACTATAAAACGGACCATTTCTACATTTTTTTTTCATCTTTAGGGAATATGGTACGTTTCTGCATTTATTTGGGTGAATTCAATCCAATGACATTACATTCACAGTCGGCAATAAAGTACACGCAGCTTATGGTTTTCCATGTGCTCTGATCAAATTTGGTTGAAAACAGCCTGATATCAAAGCACTCATGAGTACTTTATTAAAGTGTTAAGTCACCATAATGCCATTGTATTGAATTTATCCAAAAGGATATTGATTAAATGATCACACTTTGTATTCTGCAATAACTTGAGGGGAAGTAAATAACAGCACAAGAAACTATTCACACCAAGAGTGAACATTCACTATTGACTTGATCTAAAACCAGTAGCACACTAGTGTGGTCTTACAAATTTTATTATATGTTTAATTTAGGTTTCCACTCCAATGATATAAAAACTGATAAAGTCTCCAGCAAGAGTCTCCTTTCTGTTTTCTCACCTTTCAGCCTACAGATTGAATCATTGAGGTTGATTGAATTAGCTATAATGCCCGGAACACACCAAGCCGACGGTCGGCCGTCTGGCAGATTTTTTTGCGTCGGCCAAACAAGTTGGCTCGGTGTGATACGCACGAATCCGTGCCGTTGGCTAAAAATAGTCCTCGTCGGCTTTATTTCGCCCGATTCAACATGTTGAATCGGCGTCGGGCCGTTGGGGAAAGAGAGAACTCTGATTGGCTGTTCAGCTTAGTGAAAGAGTCAGTGCACGAGAATAAACGCAAAACAGCAAGCAAAGAAGTCAGAACAGTAAAGATAGAAGGCTGTTCTTATGTTACGTCTTCTTACCTGAGTGTTCCTTGGCGAATATTTCAATATTAACATGAGTAGAGTGGAATAAAGAAAGAGTTCAGCAGGATTGATATTCAAAAAGGTAAGCACGCGCTGCTTTGATTACATTATGTGTATCTGCAGCCGCAGCATTGTTTTTCCTTTTTGAATGGCGAATATAGACTAATATATCTGCAGAAATAGACAGTTGGTTCATTATACGCAGGCGCAGA
The DNA here is from genome assembly GCA_038021265.1 of Cyprinella venusta. NCBI lineage: Eukaryota > Metazoa > Chordata > Actinopteri > Cypriniformes > Leuciscidae > Cyprinella > Cyprinella venusta. Next base: position 12,632,733 of record CM075885.1, read on the forward strand.
ACACACATTTTAGCTGACGGTCGCCTGTAGTTCTCTCGGTGTGTTCAAGTGCAGCTTTTTACCTCGACGAGAGGGGACGTGAGGCGACAACACAGTTGGCTTTCATCAGCGTGAGTTCGTCGGCATCTTCTTGGTGTGTTCCGGGCTTAAGGGAGACTTCACCTTTTGTCTTTAATGGGGATCATTTACATTTGCTTGTTTCAAGAGTCTCCTCCTCAATGTAATCCCGCCCCCTTTTTAAATGTATAAGAATAGTTCTGTATTCTAAGTTAGTCAGACGATGTTGACATGACTGCAGCTACGAGCAATAAATAACTTCTGCTTGGAAAACATCCATTGTCTCCTGGTCTCCTCAGTTGCTAACTTTTCTACAAGCAAAGAAAAGTTTCCTACACTAGCACATAATGAGTCCGTTAACCTTAACACACTCCTGCTGTTTTTAATACACACTGCTTCCAATTGTTCCATATCTACGAAGGTATAAAAGAGTATATGGTCCAACTCCAATCATTGCCATTAAAGTTCTACCATGTGAGACAAAGCAAATCCAGGTAAGATAAGTTACACTGTTTAGGAGGATGAAGATTAGTGATACCCGTGCAGGTGCCTTCATCATCCTTATAGCCAACCGCACAGGTGAGGCAGCTATCGGCACCAGGTCCTTTGCATCCGGAGCATCCGGTATTGCATGCTGGGAAATACAGTAACAGTAAATACAGTAAGAACAGTAACACCTTACTTTAGTGATGTGATTAATGATAAAGCTAAAATACAGGGTACATTATTATTTCAACAAACCTTTACAGGAGAATGAACCATCAGTGTTTAAGCAGAATTGGTTATCTGCGCATGGAGATGGATCTTTGGTGCACTCATTGATGTCTGCAATAGAAAATTTGAAAAATTAGGAAACTTCGCTTTCATTAAAGACAAATATGAGACGTAGAAATCACACAATCACAAATATTAAACACCTAAAAATGTAAATGTCTTTAATAAACTGGGCTTCTTACAAGGTTCCAGAGCTGCACAATTAATCAATTAAACCGCAAGAGATTTGACAAAGGCTGCAATTATTAAATGCGCAGCTTGTCAGTGAAGCACGGCTGATATGTTGTAAATGCTACTCCATCTGAACACTAGAGAGCACTCTTGCGTAAACACCGCAAATATGCCCCGCCACTGTAGTAGACCAGGGGCCTGTACCATGATAGTAGTTGAACAAACTCAGGGTTGCAGGATTAGTTTTGAGTTGACAAAACCAAACCAATCCAACCAGGCTTTGTTGGTACCATGATGCTGATCATCAACTTTCTCTGTCAACTCAGGCTTTAATCCTGAGATTAGGAGTTTAGGTGTGACATCAACAGCGAACAGCCAATCACATGCTGAGAAACAGTGAAACTCATTCAAAACTCATTGAAATGAATTTCTCGCGAGAGCTACTTCTCGCAATTCACTTATTAAATAAAAGTATTCAAATAATACAAATTTAAACATTTACACAGCAAGAAAAAAATAGCTGTCTATGAAAGAGGACAACTAAAAGAAAGTCTTGTTACTGTATATCAGTGCTAAAGTTGTGAAGTTAGTTTATACAATTGATAAAGGTATATTAGAGAATTAAACATTTAAGCTCATGTCATTTTATAGCTTCATTTATAGATTCTAAAGCATAATTATATTACCTTTATATATGTATTCATTTAAAATCTGCGTATAATAAGAATTGAAGAACTGAAATTACATGTGAGATCGTTTAAAGGTATAATAATTACATAAATAATTTCTAAATCATACAAATTTATTATTCTAAATAAGCATTACTAAAAGCCAGATGATTTTGTCTTTAAAATGATTTGCTATGTAGTGACCTTTAATTTGGAGTAGAAAAGGTGGAGTGACTTTATCGCTTCAGACATGTGTGACTTTGCTCACAGCTGATTGGTCCAAGTTCGGTTTGCAACCTCTTACCTGGAACATAACCTGCCCCGGACCAGGTTAGCCGTGGAGCGTAAGTTACTATGGCGATGAACACTGCTAAAAGCCAAACCACCTTCATGGTGCCTAAAACCCAGGGTAAGCGCAAACTAAACTGAAACATAGCTGGCTAGGCACCTAAACCGGCTTCATGGTACAGGCCCCAGGAAATCCCTATGGGCATCATACGATCGCTGTAGCTGAATAAACTACAATTTTTTTTCAATACAAAAATATTGATTTATTCAAATGTCTTTTGTAGCACAAGAGGTTCATAAATGCTTCTCATGCCTGTTGCTTTTTCAAATGCACGCTAAAAGGGACTCAAACTTGCAGTGATATCAGATGGAGCATTAAAGGAGCATTTAGCATATATGGATCACAGAGCCATATGCCACTGACAAGCTTTGCGTAACAAATAAAATCAATTTCATAATCCAAAAAGGTAAACCGTGATTTCCATGTTTATTGCGATTAATTGTGCAGCCCTACAAGGCATCAACAACATTTTAAGAGTAAGGTCACATTTCTAATTAAGCTTGCGTACGCACAAATTTGTGCGTGAAAAAGATGTACAAACATTTTCACAACAAATCAGGAATCACCAAAAACTTCCAGACAACAATTTGTTGTAAATTTATAATTCACCTTTGGCTAAGGCCCCCCTTAGTTACTGTTGCTACATCCGTCAAACTCAGTGACAGCTCTTCCTGCTGAAATGTTAACAAACTTTTATAAAGCAGCAAATAAAGTGTCCGATAGAAGTAGGCAAAAGGGGGTGCACTATGGTTTTAAGGCTATAATAAAGACATACAGGGGAAACGCAAGAAACAACAAGGCATCCAAATAGAGGTAAAAGCATAACGTTACCGGTTACAATCAAAAAATTAAAGCCGCAAGCAGCATTTATCGGGGTTCAAGCAGTTAAGGCCTTTAAGTACAAAAGCATCAAAAGGCATTCAGTTTTATTTAGCATACTTTTTTTTAATTATTTGTTTAACCAAATTATTCTTTGGTAGATACAGGCTTTAACAGTTTGTGGCCTGAGAGCCTATCGTGATCTGCAGCTACTGCTTTATCCACTGACATAATAGATGAAAAACACCATTTACAGCCATTACTGGCAATTTACCATAAGAAATATGATTTTAAAGCTTTACCATAAGAAATATATGGTTTTAAACAGTTATAGCGTCACCTATGGTCCGATCTCCATGAAACTGTACATGCTTATTCAACATGTGTATGCTCATGCTTATGACACATACTGTATGCTCATCATTTTTTGTGAAGTTCTGAGCTTTCCTTTAGGATTTATAGGCTTTTGGGTGCCTTTTGTAAATGACCCTGTCATAGCAAAACAAATGACAAAGTTAAACTTTTTTGATATTTATTACAGTTTTTTCCAATTGCTAACACACTAAAATAACATGCACAGCACAATTATTTAAACTGACACACAAAGAGCAAAACTTCTTCTCAAGTTTCCAAAAGTCTAAACACATTTCCTGCTTTGCACACATTTTGCATTTCAAAATGGCACTTTTAAATGCACTGAACACAGTTCTCTGCATAAGAAACAACAATCTGATATAAAGTCACATGTTTGCCACTTCAAAACACTACCATTCAAAATGACACAACATGAGCTAATTGGCCAATTACATGTGTCACCTGGCCAAACATTGTAAACTTGGTTTTGGAAAATAATGAAATCAGATTACGAGAAATTCAAAGCCACATCATCCAAGACAACACCTTATTCAACAACATTCAACGAGTCAGTCTGTCCACATTGGCTTGCATTCTGAAGCGACACCAAATCAGAATGAAACAACTTTATAAGGTGCCATTTGAGAGAAACTCTTAAAGAAACAAAGAGTTCAGACGAGCATATGTGGATGTAAGTACCATATTGACTGCAGTACACCACACGCAACATTGTTTCCCAGTGTACTTGATAACACCATATTGACTGAGTTTTGTTCCTTGTTTTGAGGGAGTACTGGAAATGGATGCTCATGCAATCCCACATGAGTTCATCTTTATAGATGAGGCTGGGTTCAACCTAACAAAGACCAGAAGAAGGGGGAGAAACGTCATTGGCCACAGAGCCATTATAGATGTTCCTGGCCAACGTGGTGGGATCACACTAGCCGCGTTTCCACTGCCGGGCCAGGCCGTGCTAGTGCGTGCCAGGGCCAGTCGCGTTTCCACTGTCACTTCCGGGGCTTGATCGGGGCTTACTAGGGGCCAACGGCCAGGATTTCTGGCCCGTCGAATACCTTGGGCCAGAGCGGGCCAGCTCGTGCTAGAGGCGTGCTCAAGGTAAAAGGCGGAATTTATCGGTGTTATATGAAACGTTATGATCTGAATCAAGATGCACATTTCACTTAGATGTGTCCACGTTTAACCGATTAACCAATTAAAATTGCATAGCCGAGTGAAACCTTTTTGCTCGGTTAAGTGGCGTCAATACATATTTGCACAAAACTTTTGCGTTTTTCTGAATGTCAATAAAAAAATATTGTGAAATTACAGCGTTTCCATTAACGATGTTATGCGACTAAAACATCTTTTTTTTTCTTTCGCGAGAAGTCATTCCAAAAAATGGACGTTGGTATTCTATCACAGCCACCGCACTACATTAGCGATTATTATTTATGGACGTGCGTGTTATCTAAGCATTAATGGCAGGGAAATAGACAGAGTTCTCCCTCATTTCTGCTCCGAGTTCTTGATTGTGGCATTTCTTTTTGTCTAGTAGGCTATTCCTTGTATCTTTTATTAATTTTAAAAAAGTTCATTCGTTTCCCCTCATTTAATCCGTTGGCCTAATTGCAAAATGAAAAATGAATGGTTATTGTATTTTGTAAAACGCAAAGTTGAACACCAAAATGTTCATTTGAACTGTAGGCCTATGCCAATCGCTGTGCAAAAATATAAAGGCTACACGACGAAAATTCAGATATTTGTTCGATTTTTTTTGCCCCTTTAACATTTAAAATATTTGACAAATTAATATGAAAAAAATATATATATATTTTACTGGTTTTCTGAGGCCAAATTAGAACCTGGCTGGAAATGATATTTTCCCCGCAGTGCTGAATGAGAAGAGCCGTAACAACATCCTACAGAAAGGGGATTTATAGGCTATAATAAATGTGTCTGATAATAAAACAATATAAAATAACGAGGCATTAATTGTTTATTAATAAACTATTGTTTTCTAACATTTTAGCCTAAAACAAATATCTCCATCTCCAGATGCACATAGAGAGAAATTAATTAGCTATAGCCTATAATAACATAGTCAGAAGATATTGGCTTTCGATTCGAATTTGTTCGTTTTAAATTGGACATTTAAAGCTTTAATCTACGAAGGATATAGAGAGCCTAAGTCCCGCCCCTTCGCTTCCGGCTCATGGGACCTTATTTCGGAAAAAATATGAATGGTAGTCAATGGCGAGAGACAACTTATCTTTTTATTCCGTCTGAACTGTGCCCTCAATTACACATATGATGTTTGTCAATTTAAAAGATGATTCTCAAAGTCAAAAACGTCGCAGTTTGTCATAAAACAGAGGAGTAACATTTAGTTTTATGTGAAAATCGCTCTGTGAACTACATCTCCCGGGAAGCGAAACGAGATCCGCTGCTCGTGTGTGTGCAGTCTGGTACAAAACACTCAGGTAGGACAGCGTAACGTTACGATTATAACATAAGGCTGTAGAAACAATGACAGGCAGTCTCAGTAAAGTTAGCTTCAGTCATTGAGAGAAAATGTGCGCCTTTGGGGTTTGTAGTCTTTGTAATTACGTATTTTCACAGTCTTATACCTCAACGGTTTTACATCAAACTGTGACTTTCTTTACTTTAAAATGTATCTTTTAAATTGACAAACATCATATGTGTAAATCAGGGCACAATTCAAACCAGATCAAAATATTTGTTGTCTCTCGCCATTGACTACCATTCAATATTTTTCCGAAGTAAGGTCCCATGGTGGCCGACTGGAAGGGGAGGGACTTAGGCTCTCTATAACCCATGTAGACTAAAGCTTTAAATGTCCAATTTAAAACGAACAAATTCGAATGCGGTGGCTGTTTCAGTTCTCGCGCTTCAGTTCACGGAGATCATGAAGCGCGCCCATAGAGCGCGCCTGATTGTTAAAGGACAACGTTTTCTTGTTATTGTGAGTTTACGCAAATAAATGTATTTGCGAATAATGTATTATTATTTTCTGTATGACCAGAAATAAAAGAGTATTTTAAGTTGTTTCCACTGAAAGAACTGCAATTAAAACTGCAGCCATCAGTGCGCGCTCCACACACACTGCCCTCACCATCCCTCTGTTAGTTGCGACTCGCGAGACAATCCGGACACTATTGCAGCCACGGCAGGTGAGTTAATATACATGCTATCTTCCTAATTTAAAAAAAATAATAATAATTCATAATACCCGCTGAAAGGGGTTGGGTTGTATGACGTTTGATCCGGAAAGGCGTGTTAGGGGTGGGGTTTGGGGCAGCGCTGTGGGGCTACTGGCCCGGCAGTGGAAACGCACGCCCGGTGCTTGAGGCCGAAGCCACTAGCTCGGCTCGGCTCGCTGTTAGCTCTGACCCGGCCCTAGCCCGGCAGTGGAAATGCGGCTACTGTGTGCTGCCATCTCCAGTATGCATGGTGTCCTCCACCGTCATGCCAACCTTGGACCATACAACACAGGCCATATTCTCACATTTCTGGACAGACTTCATGACATTCTCATACCACCAGAGTGTATGAATGATGCGGAGCATGAAAGAAACCGGTACGTTGTAGTCCTCTGTACAGCGTGAGCTTTCATCATGCAGCCCCAGTCCAAAACTGGTTTGCTGACCACCCAATATTTGTCATGCAATACTTCCCACCATACTCACCATTTCTGAACCCCATAGAAGAGTTCTTTTCAGCATGGCGGTGGAAGGTATACGACCGGCAGCCCTATATGTGCACATGCCTCTTGTGCAGGCGATGGAAGAGGCATATGATGATATTGATGTGGGTGCAATTCAGGGATGGATAAGGCACTCAAGGCGCTTCTTCCCTCGATCTCTGGCAAGGGAAGATATTGCCTGTGATGCTGACAAGGCGTTGTGGCCAGGCGTTGCGGCAAGATGTTGTCTAATTATTTTGCTTGCCACTGGAAGTTTCTGGAAGTTTTTCAGTTTTTTTCAGTACTGTTGTTGTTGTTTTTTTAAATTCAGTCCCATGTAAATATTTCTGCTGTGCATATGTTGCAGTGAGTGGTTTACTGTAGTGAAAAAATAAAATGAAGTTTCAGCAGCATGCATGTATCTGCAAATATTTCTGTGCATGTGAACAATCTGATACATATTTTACAATAGTATTATGGCAAAGCATACTAAAGATAGGAGTGCTTTTCATTACGCCCAACAGTGTGCAGTTGATTAGGCAAAAATCTGGTCATATGAATGAAGTGTGTGCCACTTCATGCAAAAGTTTGATTTTGATAATGCTATGTGTAGTTTCAGTTGCAGTGCTTCATTTTGCAGGATATATGAGATATTTTGCAGTTTGGGTGTGTGGTTTTGTGAATCGTGTTAAGTTTTTTGATAAAACCAGACTAGTTTGCAAAATTGTGTGTTAGCAATTGGAAAAAAAAACTGTAATCTACAGAGTCCAGAGAATTGTCCTAGACTGGTCTGGTTCCGATCGGGCAAAAAACCAGGGACTAGTTCGCAAAAGTAGATTTTTGACATATTCGTGAATATTTAACGAACGATTTGATTGACAGCAATGGTTCTATAGGCAAAGTTGTTCAGCGCGAGGATATCTATCCGATGATATGCATTTTGTGGGGATGTGAGCAACACCACATGATTACAGAGCCATAGAACTCGTTAGCACCAACTAGTGGCCGATTTCTTTTAAAACTCTTACAGACCTCTTGGACCATGAGTCAAACATGCCCATCGAGTTTCGATCCGATCGGCCTCCGTTAACCTTGTCTCATAGGTGCTCAAACTTCATTGGCCAATGGCGGCCATGTTTTTTGAGATACACCAATGTCCTCATACACATATATGGGGCCTTAGACCATGACAAGGGATACCAATTTTCAAGTCAATCAGACTAACGGTCAGGTGGTTATATGTTTTTTTCATGTTATAGCGCTACCAAGTGGCCAATCATCGCAATTTCCTCAAAATGAGCTCATGAACACGTGACCCAAGTTTAGCGAAAATATCTCATTCCAGTCACAAGTTATTACCGTTATAGTAAAAGTGGCTCTCGTGCCATCAAACATTTTGGTTTCCCTTAGCAACCAATAATTGAAATTGTGATTTTTTTAATGATTATAGACAGTGAGACCCATGAGAACATTTCTGCAGTGGTTTGGTTCAGATCGGGCAAAGAACCTAGAAATAGTTCTCAAAAGTTTGTTTTTCAAAAAAACACAATTTACTCGAAATTGTCGACGAAGGGCGAGCCAATCCGAGGCATGCATCTTGTCCGGCCGGAGCCAAGGATTCCAACGATATAAGACACTTGAGCCTACGCCTGACGGTTGAGGAGTTATGAGCCATTTCATACTTTTGCCCGCTGTAGCGCCCCCGTCAGGCCGATCGGGGCGTGCCTTTGTGACGCTGTCGGCGGATAGGAGTACTACCAGCCCACAAAGTTTCAAGTCTCAAGGACTTACGGTTCGTCCTGCACGATCAGTTTTACATGGAGAATGTTGCATTATGGGTAAATTAACAATAACAATAGGGTTTCAGCACTATGTGCTTGAACCCCTAATGAACCACCGCATTTCCTACTAATCGTAACGGAGGCTGGGACTAACAATATGGGAACAACACTGTGCACACATATGCAAAGCTGGGTAGGTCTCTATTCACTTCTATAATCATTATTACAAAGCAAACAGACTACACGAGTATAACGTTGTATTTATTAGCAGCGTGTGCTAGCGTATCAACAACCGGTATGAGAACCAAAATCATAACCTAAAACATTATAAAACGGTCTAATTAGTCTAACTTCACAGTAAGGTTAGAAGCAAAAAAGATGTGCTTGTTGATCTTTGAGGGGTTTAGCTGACTGAGGACGTCCACACAGTTTAATCCAAAGACGACGCTTGTCAGATTTGACTTCGGTTTTGGGAAGTGAAAAAATGGACACCCCCCTCCGACCTCTCTGGGAAACGCGTATCTGTGTTACAAATGCCCCAGGCACAACATTTAACCACATTTTTGAACTACGACAGTAATAGCCTGCCGAGACCAAAATTATGAGACGCCCGAGTTGAAAGTCAATGGAGCGCTGTGAAAAAGTGTCGGACCTCTGTGGGAGCTCGTTCTAGGCTGCGCTGTTATTGGTCAATCTATATTCTAGAGCGTGGCTTAGCCAAAGGCGAATTGGTGCAATTCAACATGCTTTTTGTTCCAAAAACATTTGACATTAAAGCTGCAAGCAGCCTTACGGGGCCAAGCCCTGGAAGGGACCGCAAGCAGAACAAGTACAGCAAGTACATGTCCTTTCTTAGACAGACACTATGTCTAGAACTGAAGGAACTTTTCCACCACTTAAGGCCACAGTACCTCTTGCGGTCTGGGCATGTGCCACATAGGATTCGAACCCACGACCGCAATGGTTCGGGATTCGTGACACGTGGTTTAACAACTTGCGCCACTCATAGGATGGAAATTCTAAAACTGCAGAGGAGAGGCTTCAGTATAAGAATATGCACACAAAATCATGTTTAACGTAGCTTATGGTTATCCTGATAGCGGAAGAGCCGCATTCAAAAGAATGGCACCTGGTTAGCATGCTAAACAATTATTATGCTAAGCTAACTAGCATAAGGCAAAAAACACAGGCTAGGTCAACTTTGGAGACGAATATCTCGAAAACGGTAGCGAATATCAAAAATATGTTCAGTCATTTCTGTGCGGCTCGGTCCAAAGATTATCTGACCAAATTTTGGAGAAAACTGAGCATGAGGGGCGCCCCCCCCCCCTCCTTCGGCCACCCCCTAAATTCACCTTGCACTGGCGTCAGTTTGAAATTTTCTGGGCACAGAGACACATTCGGAAGTGCTGGGTACAAACTTGTCAAATTGTGCAGCCTTTCTGCTCAACCCGTATATAAATCTATCGCTCTACGAACATGTCTTTTAGTGTTTCAATGGTCTTGTGTTAGATCTTTTGCCCAGATTGCCAGAGGTTACGGGTTCTGATCCGCCCTCGGTAGAGTTTTTTTTCTCTCATCAAAACAGAATATGTCTATCAGTGGTTACAGTCAATATCAAGCATAGGACAAGTTTATTTTGTGATTTTACCGGAATGAATAGAGTCTCAGTAACTGCGATTGAAGAAGTGCGCGTCCGAGTGAAGGCTGCGCGCCACAGAGAACACTGTTATATTTAACGTTATGCATACAACTGACAGCAGCGGCAACAAACGTTCCTCTTGATTTCAGAAACAAAACATTTTAGCGCTAGATCTCTTATTTATACAAACTAAATTAATGCTCTGCTAGTTAACAGGAGATGTTTTATTGATGTTTACCCCGTTTGGTAACACTTTATTTGAAGGGGTGTGCATAAGACTGACATGACACTGTCATAAACATGACATAACGCCTGTCATGGACATGAAGGAGTCTTTATGAATGTTTATGACTTTTGTCATTAAGTGTCATTCGGTAAATTATGACACTTTTAATGCAAAGTTGACATTGTTTAAAATGTCTTTGTTATGATAACTTGACATTAACCAAGACAAAAATGTCTTGATTATGACAACTTGACATTAACACAGACAGAAATGTCTTTGTTATGACAACTTGACATTAACAAAGAAATCATAACCTGTCACAAATATGTCATAACAGGTCTAATTATCAAACTTAAAGAAGTTAATTGGCTTTGCGTTAACATTACATTACCCTGTCATATGTTTGGTTTTGACTTTAGGCGTCATGACACCATAACTCTGTCATGAATATTTTACTTTTCCTCAAGTAAAGCGGAACACATTTTACTAGTTATAAAGATGTCATTAAGGGTTATTACACTGTCAAATGCTGTCAAAAAACAGTGTCATTAATATTTCCCCTTACCTCAAGTAAAGTGGAACACGTTGGACTAGTTATAAAAATGTCAGGTTGACAGGTTATGATTTCTTGGTTAATGTCAAGTTGTCATGACAAAGACATTTCTGTCTTTGTTAATGTCAAGTTGTCATAATCAGGACATTTTTTGTTTTTGTTAATGTCAAGTTGTCATAATCAAGACATTTTTTTGTCTTTGTTAATGTCAAGTTGTCATAACAAAGATAATTTAAACAATGTCAACTTTGCATTAAAAGTGTCATAATTTACCGAATGACACTTAACCCTTGTGCATCCTTATGGACATTTTTGTCCTTTTCAGTTTTGTTGTCTTGATCACTTTGCCTGTGTTAAAGCTAACTGCAAAAAACTTGGCTCAGGTGTGTATTTTTATTGGAATTTTACTATTTCAGTGCAAAAAATATCTCAGCACCTTTTGGACAAAAATGTCCCCATTGAAACCCATTAAAACTGCCATTTTTAATCCCCGGTTCAGTTAACTATAAAATTATGCAATCTTTGTTAAGAGGCTTTCATTCTGATGGCAAGGCTTCAAATTTTTATTTTTTTACTATTTTTTATCAGATGGTGTCATTTTTTTAAGTTTGGCCTATAAAACAAATATCGCTTTATTCCTGTTTTCTGGTTCGGCATACTATAGAGCCAACTGGATAAATCATGCAACAATATTTGTGTGGGTGTGTTGGTATGGATGTCAGAGTGTGGTTAGTATGTGTGTTATAAAAAAATATGTGTGTGTGTGTGTGCGCATGTGTGTGTTTGTAATACTAAGAGAGAAAAACTGCAAAAAATAATTCAATCAGTCTAAGCTCCAGTGGGGTTTTGCTGGGACCCAATGGGGAAAATATGTTACTACGCCCAAACAAACTGTTACAGAAAGCTCATTTTTTGAGATATCATCCTCAAATTTGGAACACAACCTATTTAGATTTATGGCTTTGATTTTATTGCAGTTTTGAGTTCAACCTGATTTATAAAATATATATTTTATATAAAATATTTTTTATAAATAATTTTCATAAACTTATAACTATATAACTTTTTTTTGATTTACTTATTATTTTTTTACTTCAGCAATAATCTGCAAAGGGTCTTCTTTAAAACGATACCAAACTTAAGTCTGTGCTCCAAAGCGTCACATTTTTATGACAGTTTTTTGACATGGACATTTTTGTCCTCTTTTTACCTAAGTGTAACTTTTTAAAATTGATGCACAAGGGTTAATGACAACAGTCATAAACATTCATATAATAAAGTAAAAGTAAATAAAGTGTTACCAAACGTTTTATTTTCCGATATATGGTGACTCAAGCAATGATGGATCAAGGAGCGGCCCATCAGTGCTTGAGTCATCAGTGCTTATTCTGACTTATATGTTTTTTAAAAGAATTTCGTTTTTTTTTATAAATTGTATTTCATTTTAATCAATGGTTTTAATCAACAAGTTGACTGGATTCATTTCGACATTTGTATAAAAACTTGAAATATAAATTCTCAGAAATTGCATTTAATACCAATCAAATATGCGAAACGGTGCGTAACTCCGACAGACCCCCCCTCGAAAAAACTGTTTAACATTCGCTCCAATATGGCGCCCAGTCACATTGTTCAAAAGTAACATATGAGATATTGTTGAAATCGGCATAACCCAATGAATATTTTGACAAATAGAAATCAGATTTCAAGCAATGTTCGCAAAAGTTATAAGCGTTTTTTCAAAAAACAATGATATCTCTGGAACAATAGGTGGCGCTGTGACCAATCTTCTCAGGTACTTCCGGGCCATGCTAATGGTAATCCATACCAAATTTGGTGAACAAATTTCAAATAGTTTAAAAGATATTGCAAATTATGAGAAAATTCAGGAGTTGAGAAAAAACTGAGAACTGTAAATTTCAAAATTGCTACTACTGTAATGGGCGGGGTCTCAATGTACAGTATTGGTTGTGATCAGCATGATGAGAGGAATCAGGTGTACCAAGTTTCATGTCTCTAGAGCAAAGGGTTCAAAAGTTATAACCATTTCAACGTTGAATTTTTGAACTGGTGGTGGCGCTATAGAGTTAGTCCAAGAGAAGCAAAAATTGGTCCAATTACTATTCATTAGCATCACTACAAGTGTGCCAAATTTCATCATTTTCCTACTTACGGTTCATAGGGCTACCATAGACTCCCATTTGCGGAATAATAATAAAAAGAAAACCAACAAATACAATAGGTGCCTCAGCACCTTTGGTGCTTGGTCCCTAATAAGAAAACCAACAAATACAATAGGGGCCTCAGCCCCTTCGGGCCTACACACGTTAAAAGTGACTCAAACTTTAGCTGTTTAGCTGTGTCCGAGGTTGATGTCTTGCATTGGCAGCATCATGGGGAAAGATATGCAACACACTGGAACGTCTGCACCAAGAAAACAAACACTTGTGTTCCATGATTGCCTCTTTCTTCTACTGTACAATATCACCGTTTGACATGTTTGTCATCGGAAAGATCCACATGGTGTCATGAATAACTAAGAGACAGTGTCTTCTCATACCATAAGAAAACACAGTCTCGTGCATAATTATGAGACACAGATGAGTCAAAGCAGTGCACTGCCACGTCACAGCCTGTGACATGGACTCGTTGAAGATTTTAAACCGTGAAGACAAAACTAGCGGAAAAAACAAACAAACTACAATTTAACCATTTTCCCCCTACTGTTAATGTAACCCCTTCACACCCGGGTCCTACTCGCCCCGCTCCGAGCGGGCCTCGAACCCAGGTCTCCGGCATGAGAGTCAGGCGCACTAACAAGGAGGCTAAAGATTGCAGCCTCTAGCGTCTGTCGCTAGAGCGCCTATTGAGATCGGGGAGTGAGGTTTACCCGCACAGCAACTACCAGCTGGCCTCCGTTACACTCACCCCCCTAAACCTCACTCTCATCCGGGTCACGGCACCAATGTAACCCCTTCACACCCGGGTCCTACTCGCCCCGCTCCGAGCGGGCCTCAAAACCCAGGTCTCCGGCATGAGAGTCAGGCGCGCTAACAAGGAGGCTAAAGACTGCAGCCTCTAGCGTCTGTCGCTAGAGCGCCTATTGAGATCGGGGAGTGAGGTTTACCCGCACAGCAACTACCAGCTGGCCTCCGTTACATTAAAACTGACATATGCTAACATAGTCTTTCTGTTAAAATCTCAGAAAACTGGGTTTAGGGGGTTTTATTTAAATATATATATATATGAAGAGTTCAGATGCAAAAGCCTCTAAGTGCCATTTGAAATTTTCTTCTAAAATGATCATTTTTATCAAGCTTGTATATTTAAGTTCAGTAATTTCACTTAAATGGCAATGAAGATCACCTATTAATTGTCATTTAAGTGAAATTACTGAACTTAAATATACAAGCTTGATAAAAATGGTCATTTTAGAAGAAAATTTCAAATGGCATTTAGAGGCTTTTGCATCTGAACTCTTCATATATATATATATATATATATACTGTATATATATATATATATATATATATATATATATATATATATATATATATAAATGGGTCAGAATAATAAACAGATGACAGTACACCACCATACTCTGAATCAATCAAATATTTAAAACAGATCAAGAAAAATGCACAGGATTCCATGCATTTTTCATGCATTAAATAAAGTAAAAACTAAAATTCATGAGTCATGGGTTCACTGTAGCCATGAGAAGCTTTCTTACCGATGCATGCTCCTCCTTGGCCTTCCTCCCAGCCATTCATACATTCTTTACAATCCTGATTGGTTCCTCCAGTGCAGGCAACACAAGACTCATGGCAATCTCAAAAAATAAATAAAATCAAATTACAAATACATAACTGAAATAAACTCAAATAATCTCAAATATCATCAGCATAAAAATATGCCTTGACAAATTTACATCCTAATTACCATTTGCTTTAATAACAGCATTCACCAATAGTGTGCCGAAGTTATAACGTCACTTTGTAGGAACTCGGAAAGTAAAAAAAAAAAAAAAAAAAAAAAAACAAGCGCGAGGCAGTTCCCTCCGGCGCGGGAACCGAAAGTGCTAAAATGCTCACTTGCGCGTTTTGGCCTAAAAAGTGTTGTCATAACTTCAGCACTCTATTCACCTTTTTTGTATTTGAGTTTTCAAAACTCTTTCCAGATTTTAGATTTTAAATATCACTTGTGGAACCCAAAGTAAATGGATAAACTCAATTTTACAAATATTGTGCCTAAAACATATAATAGAACATACTGTGGATATAAAAATACTACACTTCTCGGTTAAAATAGCTAGTTTGTAAAAATGAAAAAGAAATCATATCAGAACTTTTGTAACTTTCACTAATCATCAATGCAATATTGGAATTGGAATAGTCACTTCAGGTGAAGACATGTACACTATGAACGTCAGCATTTCTTGTAAGATTTTTCTGGCATCTTCTTGGTTGCATGCAAATAAGATCCATGGGCCAAAATGAGCTTTAAAGTATCAATGGCATCTCATTATTGGTCATTAACAAGTGGAGGAAGTATAGTCAAAATTAAGATTGATTGATTAGTCATGGGAAGTCACTATATTATTGCCAGTAGCTCATTACATTCGAATGTTGGAAACACAAGATCATACGAAAGTTTCTGCGTTCCAAAGTTCAAGTTTGGCTAACTCTGACCTGCAAATTCATATAACATGAAGACGTGACCAATAAAAGATTGATATGCCACAGCCTGACCTCTTAGCTGAATTAAAACACTAACTTTTTGTAGTAAAGTGGAGTAGATCGTATTTTTTTTTTAATGTTTACATGCTCTCCTTGCACAGAGGATGATTGACTCCAAGTGCAATAGGCAACTCATTTTCTTCAAGCAGCGAACACAAATTAAGATGACAATTCAAAGAACACTTGCATGAAAAAGGTGCATACCATCACCTACTATATTGTAGTGTGTAAAATCATGGCTGTGTCGTTTTTTTAGAGTGTGACGTTCTGTAGATAAAACAAACATAACAGGGTCATTTTTTTATTTATTTTTTACACTTATGCCAATCTTTTAACCTTTGTGCGATCTTATGGACATTTTTCTTTTTCAGTTTTTTTTTTTATCATTTTGCCTGTGTTAATGTCAATTGCATCAATTTTGGCACAAGTGTGAATTATTGTTAGAGTTTTACTATTTCATCCCCATTTCCTTTAAAAAATCTATTTTACAATAGGTACACACAATCATTACACTAAAGACAAGAAGGTCCCCATTGAAACGCCAATTTTTAATCCCAGGGTCATTTAACTATAAAATGGTGCAGTCTTTGTTAATTGATTAATTTGTGAATACAGTAATAATTTTTTCAAATATTTTTTTCCAGAGCCATTTTCTCAGGTTAGTACAGAGCCCCGAAAGGGACCTTAGCAAAAAATAAAAATACACAGACTTTCACGTAAACACGTGAGCATGTAAAAAGTCTGTATATTTTTTATTTTTGCAAAGGTCCCTTTAGGGGCTCTGTAGGTTTGGCCTACAGTATAAAGCAAATAATAGCTTTATTCCCTTTTCCTACTTCTGTATATTGTTTGTGTTGGTACAGACAAACAATAAAAAACCACTGGTATCAGAGTGTGGTTTAAATGCATGTAATAAAACTTGTGTGTAATATCTGAGAAAAAAAAAACTCTACTGCAAATCACTTTTGCCTTTTTTTCTCAGAAACGTGTCACTTTGGTTATCAGTGGCATTGCATAGGTTGCAATTTTTTACATTAAAGGTACAAAGGTTCTGATATGATTTATCTTTGTTTCATTTTTTTTGTGTGTATACTTTTTTAGAACCACTGCATATGAGGGTAAGAAAGTTATTTTGTGTACCTTTGCACAAGGAGAATGTATGGTTCCTCAGTTCACTAAAATATCCATCACTGCAGTCCAGACAAAACTCTCCTTCATATCCTTTATCACAACTGCACTTTCCATTTCCAGCCCTTGTTCCGTCTCCATCACATTTGCCGTTCCCATGGCATGGTCTTTCAGCTCCTCCAACGCAAGCTTAAAATAATGCAAAATAAGCAACAATTTTACAAGTTAAGCGACAATTTCACAAGATAAGCTTTCATCCTCTCAAGAGGGGAGGATTAAATTCTCCCATAACATAAGTCTATCAATGAAAACTCTTCTAGCTCCACAAACTCAATTGTATATGTCTGAAACATTGTTTTCCCTCCCATTTCCATCAGCTTATAGCTAAGCTACCTGTATCAAGTTTAATGGACCACAGATTTGAAAGTCCCTATTCAGTACTGAGATTATAGTAATCCATGTTTATTGTATTCACTGCCATTCAAAAGGTTAGGATCAGTATTTTTAAGGTTTTTAAAATAAGTATCTTCGGTTGCATTTATTTAATTAAAAAAAAAAAAAAAACCAAAGAGCAATACTGTGAAATATTATGACAATTTAAAATAACTGTTTTCTGTTAAAAAATATTTAATATATTTAAAATCTATTCATGTGAAGGTAAAGCTTAATTTTCATCGTCATTACTTCAGTGTCACAAGGTCCTTCAGAAATAATTCAAATATGATGATTTGCTGCTCAAAAAATTTATAATTATCATTATTATTATTATCAATGTACAAAACAGTTGTGTACAATGTTTTTCAGCATTATTTGATGAATAGAAAGTTCAAAGAACAGCATTTATCTGAAATAAAAAGCTTTTGTATCATTACACTACAGTTCAAAAGTTTGGGTCAGTAAGAATAAAATAAAATAAATTAATACTTTTATTCAGCAAGGATCCATTAATTACATCAAAAGTGACAGTAAAGGAAGACATTCATAATGTTACAAAAGCTTTCTATTTCAAATAAACGCTGTTCTTTTGAAATTTATTCTCAAAGAATCCTGAAAAAATAATGTACATAACAGTTTTCAACATTGATAATAATCAGAAATGTTTATTAAGCAGCAAATCTTCATATTAGAATGATAGAAGGATCATGTGACACTGAACACTGAAGTAATGATGCTGAAAATTCAGATTTGATCACAGGAATAAATTACATTATAAATATATTCAAAAGTTATTTTAAATTGTCATTATATTTTAAAATATTACTGTTTGTTTGAATTTTTAGTAAAATAAATGCAACCTTGGTGAGCAGAAGAGACTTACTGATCCCAAATTATTGAATGCCAGTGTACGATTTACTGTGCGCTTGCAATGTATTGGCCAAAGCATTTGTATTATTGCATTAATTTACAATTGCATTAAATGTGCTTGTAGCCACACAGTCAGGCTTAGTTCACTTACTGTTGCAGTCAGGACCAAATGAGCCTTTAGGGCAGCACACTTTGATGGTCTCTACACAAAACCATTTAAACAGATCTGGGTGTTTTGTTTTCCTGCAATAGAAATTAATTTGTGTTAAAAGAAATTTAATTTATGACTCTCAATCGGAAGGCTGCATCCCAGAAAGCCTCATTTCTGGGTTAAAACATCCTCAAGCCAGCGACACTGAAGGCAGTCTCCATTCTAAAGATCCTTCGAAGGCAGTCTTTGTTTCACATCATTCAGAGAGAAGGACTTGTTGGCACTGAATGAAGGATATCAAATATATGGCTCTGAAGGATATGAAACAAAGGCTCCTCCAATCACCCACAAACCTTTGCACATATTTCAATTCAACACTTTTTTTATCTTTAAACAAATTAAAAATGGAGTGTTCATTATGAACACGACCCCAGGACTTTTGTCGCACTTGAACCACAAATACACAAAACAAATCTGAAAAGAACTGACTCTTAGAACGACCGGAACAAATCATTTGCTTCAAAATAGGGCTATAAGGCCATCTAGTGGCAAGAGTCATGAAATATCGTGTTGCGTTATTTTTTTTTCCACAAGAGGTTGGCAAAGACACCCAATGTAAAATATTTTAAGCTGAATTAAAAGTTATGCATGAATAAGTGATTTATTTAGAATTTGTTGAAGGAATGTGATTAAAATATTCATTTATCTATCTATCTATAAATTACAGGAACGTCTGTGCGTCTGTCTGTCTGTTAATCGCATATCTCTCGTCTCATTCAATACTGAGGAGGCCTAGAAGCCTTAGAAAGACTGATGATGACTGCACAAATTACAAATTAATTTTTAAATGCCAGAATATTTTTTTCAGGAAAGAAAAAAACCAAGCCTAATTGAAATACAGACTCCTAATTTCTAGCCTGTCCCACAAAACGTAAGACAGCTGGTCACCATAGCCATGTATGTGATGATGCTGCTGCTTTGTCTTTCAGAGAGCGGTAGACCTATACTTGACAACAGCTGTAGCATCACAAAACAGCTGTAGTGCAAACAGGTCAAATGAAGAGCGCTCAGAAAGGCTTGCCTACTCAACAGTGCACGAAACGTGACGGCACGCAGTATACCTCAGCCTTGAGAATGAAGTCTTCAGTTATTATGGCACAAATTCTCCATCTGAGTTCCTGACCTCTTGAACCACCATGTCTCAAAGTGTTCCTCGTTTTCCTCCAACATGAGGTTGCACTCAAAACTGCTGCTGACACAGGCGCCCTCTAGGATCTCCATCAGCCTAATCTCACTGCAGATAACACACATTTTAGTCAATTACAGTTAACGTTACAGTAGTGCACTCTCACAAGATAAATGTCGTTTTGTCAGTAATGTTATTTTTCTCACCTCGACTCGTATCTGGAGAGTTTTCGCTCTTCCCATTCTGTGTTTCCACCACCAAAATTTTGATTCGCTGTTTTTTCAAGACCCTGCAAAAAATGCACAGGTTAACACTTAACATCTAAAGTGAGCCTAAAAAAATGTCTGGACACTTGCATCCCATTTTAACATATCTGAATGCCATGTCAAATAATGAAGCATCTTTGATACCAGACTTTCTTCTACAAACTAAACTAACACTTTTCTGAACAGTATGGATTGTTTAATAATTTTAAAACAAACTTCATTTAGATGAAATCTGTCGCTTTAAAGGTTCTAAGTTTATATATATATATATATATATATATATATATATATATATATATATATATATATATATATATATAGTACATAGTATATATATAGTAGATAGTACATACCTTGTCAAAATCGTCGACTAATTGTCTGCATGTTGAGCACAATGCGTTAAAGTCCTTTGTGTAGGTTGATTCAAAAGGTAGACACAAAATAACACACATCAGGTAAAAAATACTATATGAGAGTAACATGGTTTCATCAAGTGTGTGGTCTAGCTCATATGCTGTCCAGTAATAAAACGCTGCTTTTATGGGCTTGTCTCCTGCTAGTTAAGATGCCCTGAATTAACATCTAGTGCATGAAATAATTACACGTTAATAATACAAATGTGTAGAATGTCACTTTTACATATTTCCATGCCGCTACACCAGCTAGACATTCGATTCAGATTTCCGCGTCAGCCCTTCAGTGACATTGTGTCTTTATCTAATTGGAGAGTTTTCCTGTCCATCAACGTACGAGCCAATGAACTGCCTCCACGCTCAAGCGTATCAGACCCTATGTATCCGACCAAGCAGCACCCCCAAACCACGCCCCACTTGCATAGATATCATATGGAGACTAGACACCCCATAGATATGTATGAGAGAAATACGGCCGCCATCTTGAAGCAGTCGTATTCCTTGTTGCCAAGCAGTCTCGTTGCGTGGCAGCAGATAAGATGCCAGTGCACTGTGGAGCATTTTTCCTGTTCTAATCTACTTACCGGTTATGCGCATGTGCAGCGTCAGATATATATTTTTCTTTTTTTACAAAAGGTACATTTCCCGTTATAATATATAATTTCCATTTAAAAAATGCTTACTACCATATGAATATTTGTACGGTCAGCCCGCTGAAAAGGAATAACTGAAATTTGGTACATTTTCCCGTTATAATAGGATATAATTTCCCTTTAAAAATGCTTACTACCATGAATATTTGTACGGTCAGCCACATGAAAGGAATAACTGAAATTTTCAGTTACTATGAGGAAAGGTGTACTTTGACAAGTCAACGATGAATATTTTATGACAATTTTTAATTTTTACACCGTTTCAAAAGTAAAAAAATAGTCGTCTACAGTATACAGTAGCTTCTCATAACTTAGAATTGTATTTTAATTGTATTTCATACGACTTTAATCGGAATTCTGTCATCAATTCGCGCTACGGTAGCATTTTTCGACAAGGAAGCAAAATTCGACAGAACACCGGACCACCGAAAATAGTGATTTTCACAAGTACGTCTTAACATTACCGCACTATTGGTTGTATTTTGTGAAAAGAATATTACCAGATAATCGAGAAGGAGCAAGGGTATTTGCTATTAGTGTACTGAAATCGTTGTGAAATGCTTTTTACTGCATCAGCCGGTGTTCATCCGGCATGGAGAGGTGGGGTAACTGTTAAAGTAATAATTACAAGAGCTTCTATGTTATCAGATAAGCATTCTGCTATTTTTTCTATTTAATTAACATGCTATGGTCATAAATGGCTTTCCTGAGCTAAATGTAACGTTATGTGACATAATTGTTCTCCTGCTGTTATATTGACCTCTTTCCATGGTTTAAAAACACTAGTTGGTCGATATTGTGTATACTTTCTAGCTGTAACGTTACCTTACTCATGCCCGTTGCAATGTAAAAATTAGATAAATAATGAACACAAATGAAAAACATGAATTTGTTTATTTGATTTAATTTATTTATTTATTTATTGTTGCCAAATGGACAGATCTTTTTTTAGTTTATTCGGTAGCAAACGTTAGCCTAGCTAGCTTGCCAAGCTATTTTCATAAATAATCTGTAAGATCGTTTGTACCTTCATCTGTGACTGGAGGCTAATGTCCAACATCATCAACCCAACAAGTCTGCCTGGCTGTAGCTGTCATCGAGGGTGCGTTATCATCTTATCTCCGAGGTTTGTTTACATACCAGTGCATATGTCTATGCCGGTGTGACAGCTCAGTAATGGCGTCGCCACAAGATGGCAGCCTACACAAGGACGCTCGTCGGATTCGTCTATAGGTTGTTTGTGTTCGCGCACATCAGGAAGCAACGTAGCCTAATATAGACACATGAAGCGATACGCAAAATAAGTTACCCCTCCAACTTCTAGTTTTATTGATAACCTAAATTATATCTTATCACATGCGATTTGGCAGAAGTCCTGTGGTAAAATTACATTAACTTACTCCATCTATCCTGGTAAAGTTAATCCGAATAGGGCTTTTAGTCTCGACATTTTACTCTCCACATCCACATACAATAAAAAAGGTATAGGCTTAATTTTGTCCGAATTTAATTTTTAGAAATTACTGTTGCAAACACGTTGAAAAGCTTCTTCTCAATTTTTATTACAGGTGGATTCGGTGGCTGCGTTCTCTGTGTGTGTGTGTGTGTGTGTGTGTGTGCGTGTGTGTGTGTGTGTGTGTGTGTGTGTGTGTGTGTGAGTGAGAGAGAGAGCGAGCGAGAGAGAGAGTGAGTGTGCGCGTGTCTGTTCGTGCGTGTGTATGTGCGTGTGTCAATCATAAATTGTTTCTTCAGCTTATTAAAATATCTTACTTTACTGCTGTTTCTGCTTCTTTATTATATGTATAGTGTGTGATTTATAAAATACATTATATCCTTCATCACGCATATTGTGTCTGGTCATCTTATATCAGAATATTATATTACTGTTAAACCTACAGTGGATATTAAAATACGCCGAACCATGTATCCTGTATAGCTACATGAATGACCTTTGCAGCAAAAAAAAAAAAAAAAAAAAAAAAAAAAAAAAAACCGCGTGAAAATCAGTTCAGTATTCAGTGAGATATGATTAATTTAATGCGCTGACAGCTCATTTCACCTGTCATTCAAATTACACTGAGCGGAGCGGATGACCGGTTTAAGATGGCGGCTCCAATTCTCGTTGGCAGTAGCGGTCGATAGGGCATCTATCTATATTATGTCTATGGTCACTTGACTTGTACCGCTTTACTTCTACTTCCATTTCCTCGCTTTTTTCCCTTTCACTTCGTCGTCTAGCGTTAAGACTGTATGACTGTCTCAGGCAAGTCTTCAAAATTGGAATCACAATACTTACCACTTATCACAAACTTCATTACTCAAGTTATTACATTACAATGCTGATGTATCCCGGTTTTCAAGCAAAAAGAGCTGGAGATGTAATATTCTGAATTGTGATGGATTCTGGAATTATAAGCACACAAATGACATCACTCTTTTCTCTTACAAGAATTGAATTGAACCAACACTAAATTGACCAATGACACTACTGAAATGAACTGAATTCTGTTTGCATCATTTAATCGTTATTTTCCTGTTTGTAAAATCAATTAAGACAACTTTCATTCTTTCTAAAAGAACATGTCTGAAGCGATAACAGTCTATATTTCTTAAACTAAGCTTATATGAATTGACATTACGCTATATAGAGCAAGTATTTATGAATTTATTATACATACTAATATATTCTAATTTGTTTTAACATCAATTAATCCACTTAACCTCACTATGCCTTCTTTTTTTAAAGGTGAAACATGCATGTAGCCCACTACTTTGGAACTTACCTTTACTTTTATGTTTGTACCTTTTAAACTTTTGGTAACTGTTGATATGTTTTATGTTTTTAAAAAGAGACCAATATGTATGTGCAATAAATTTATACATTTCAAGGGGAATCGGATGTTTGTGTTCGTTGTGATGTAGGTCAGATGTTCAGATATCAGATATATATCTGATTAAAATCATGCAGATTTTTGTGTTTACACGTGTGCAACAAATTCCAAAAATGTAAGTAAAGATTTTTTTTGTGCCAGTGTAAACACAGCTTGACACACCTGAACCAGCGAATTAAGCTCTTCAGCATCATAAATCTATCTGGTATTTGAACATCTGACCTATACATCTAAACTCATACGATTCTCATACGAACTCATACGAAGCTACAAGGTGAGGGTGGCACTTTTGCCCACAAATATTGATTTTTAATGTATAATGAAGCAGACATGCCTGTATTATGTAACTTTGTGGTAAGAGATTGCGCAAACACAGAAACATTCAGGAGAAACACAGCTCCGCTACTGAAAGCTAGTGGTTGCCAATTTTAGTCGATGCCATATTCTTGTTTAGGAAGCCCCTGTTTTGTATTGTGAAATGACATTTTTATTTTCAATGTTATGATTGCATAAACATTTTCAGCAAATGACGGTTACATAGTTTTAGATCCAGACCAGAATACTGTGTCCATGGTCCAGGAACCAGTCAGGTGGTGTCCCACAACCTTGTTACCGAATGTTACACATTGATCAGAAAACAGAGCTTTTTTAGAATTGGAAAAAAAAAAAAAAAAAAAATATATATATATATATATATATATATATATATATATATATATATAAAACAGAGCTTTTTTAGAATTGGAAAAAAAAAATAATAAAAAAAAATAATATATATATATATATATATATATATATATATATATATATATATATATATATATATATATATTGAACACCTTGCTTTCAACAGCCAAACATATGACTGCCATGTCTGATGAACAGTGCAAGTCAGGGGAACATGACCACTTAATAACAAGTGTTTAAACAGTGTTGACAAGCCAGGGGAGCATGCCTGCCAAGAGATATCTTCTTTCACCATAGGATGTTTCGATAAGACTCATGTCCTTGCCTGCATCAAATAGGGAGTCAAAGAAGAAAATGTCTATATTTTGTCAAGAATTCATAAAGTAATTATTTTTTCGCATGCCAGAAAACAACTGCTCTGCAATTTAAGCCATCTACATAATTCTGGAACAAGTCCAATCTCCCCGTTTCATCTTTTGTCTGATGAGCTACAGCACATAAAGCTCAGCAGAACCTGTTGATGAATGACCAGTGACATCAGGTGGGTCTTTTTTTAACCATGTTAAATTGACATGAAGTTTCACTTCTCTGCTTGCTGTGATGTTTTCCAGGGTACCATCAACTAATTCAGGATCACTTGAGTTGGTGTGTAACTAATCCCTGTGCACAACATTTGGGAAATGTTTAAATGACAACACCATAGCATCTCGTAGGTTTTCACTCTAATGTTGAATTTTACAGAGTTCACAATCCCACTAGGAAAAACAAATAATGTCCCAACCACTTGGAAATAGGAAAAGAACACACAATTATAGTGACTGGTAGAAGGGCTCTGTTCAAATTCAGAAGCATGGTGACTTTGATGTGTTGTATGGGATCACATGGGAAATACCTGTCCCCCAAATTTTCTCAAATACTTTGTCATGAGTGCTCCGTGTTTTCATTCTTTCACACTCAACTGGACAAGATCCATTTTACAACCTTAGCAACGCATTCTCATCCTAGGGTGTCGTAGAGTGACACTTTTGACAATGCGTATACATCCAAGCACCCTTTAGCGTCATCAGAGCCATTGGGCTGCACCGTTTTGATGACCATGTAATATTAACACTGCACCTCTGCCTTTTTTTTTTGCTCACATGTCATTTTTGATTGATATTATTTTTTTCTTCAATCAAATACCTTTCATGCTTTAATAAAATAAACCTAATTTGACTGTATTTGAACCATTCTATTTTATTTCATTTGAATATGAAGTGTGAAAGGGCATTTAGGCTGCTTAAAAGATGTTTTTTTTGTTGAGTGTTGTTACTTTTTTTTTTCTCAGGATGAGGCTTTGAGGAACCTTTTAAAGCAATGTGGACTCTAAGGTCAGCCCATTCTTGATAATGGTAGAAATTTCCACATTATTTACAATATGTTGAGAAATCTATAAGAAAAAGAAAGTTAGAGACATCCATTATGGCTTTTCAATAAAAATACTTTTCAGATGTCATGCAACCAATGATATTTAATCTTTGCTTTCTTAAATTACTCCAGGAGAGGGACATATTGAATGTTAATGATTAATGTTTAAATAGTTTGAAAAATGTATCCATGAATTATTTTATTGTTTGTTACATATATGCTTATAATGATGAATTTAAACTGATTTATTTCAATAAAGAATGATCCCAAACGATCTTGGAATAAAATAGCTTTTCTTCCCTGCAAACGATGCCATGAAGAATGTTAATATTTCATCAAGTCAAAAACAAAACATGAGGTTTAGCAGGTATCTAATTTCAGTATAAGCAGACGCAAAACACCATTAAAGTCAACAACTTTTAAAGTAACCCCCCCCAAAAAAACAAAAAAACAAAAAAACAAAAACAACAAAAAAAAAAACCGATAAAAGTTTTCTGAGTTTGATCGATTCGGGCAACCATAAATGACACAAAACAGGCATTTTGAGTTTGTGATAGTGCATCCTATTATGTTTTCTTAGGTTTCATATGATATAGATGTTAAATATAATTTCTGTGGGACTGAGAAAGAAAATGTTGTCCTCTTATTTTTTAATTGCATTTATAGCTAATGTTTTGGATAGATTTTCTTTGTAAATTTGTATAGACATGAAAGTTTACTTTTCTAAACAATATGTATTTTATTTATTTTAATAGACAAAGATTACCACCAAATGTAGCCTTTATCGTTAATCTTGATTTGATTAAGGGGAAATACCATGTACATAAACAAAAATGGGCTAAAGGAAAAAAAAACACTTTTTGTTATTTCAGATAGATATGAAAAAATATAGGTATTGAGTTACTAGTACTTGGGTAGAAAATATTAAAGCAAAACATATAAATCATATGAAATTTATATGATTTATATGATCTCATACTCATACCTGTTCCATTTTCTCTTTATATTATTTGCCCCCCTCCCTTTTTTTACTTGTATTATTATTTTATATATCATACTGTACATTTTACTAGCTTAATTGTTGTTAGACTATTATCATGTTTATTATTTGCAACGTGATTCACATTTAACTATAATAAAAAAACATAGTGATTCCTATGTAGAAAATCATGTCAGAAATCAGACGTCATGTGCAAAAAACTCAAAAAACACAAAAAACTTTCAGTTTACTAAGCCCCGCCCATTTCAGAAATTTCTTTCTTGTCAAAATTCTGTTCTACCCTTTCATTTCTAAGCTCAGACGTTTGCGCACGCGCCGAAAGACGTGTATATACGCGTAATGATGGCGCGGAAGGAAGCTGTGAATGAGCATCGTCTTCTAATTTTTATGATCTGTGTTGTATTTCTACATTTGTTTACCTGTCCCTACACTAAAGTTGAAGAAAGTTTTAATTTACAAGCAATTCACGATGTTCTGTATCACGGATTTGAATTTGAAAAGGTAAGTGATAATATTTGAAAACCTATTATAGTGGAGCATGTTAGACTTATTAGACCCACATGAGGACTAAAGTTATGTCCAAAATGACATCCCTTTATACTTACTTCGTGGGTCTAAGTATATTTGGACATGTATATAATACAAACAAGTACTACAACTCTATTTATACTTAACTGACGTTACTCACTCTATTTATACTTCAAAATGGTGTAGAATAGTGCATAAATACATTAATTTGGTTGTGTATCAAGTCCCTATTAATTCCTTGTTATTACGGTTTCTCCAGTATGATCATCATGAGTTTCCTGGTGTGGTTCCACGGACGTTTCTTGGACCCCTGTTCATATCAGGTCTCAGTTCACCAATGAAGTGTGTGTTTACCCTCCTGCAAGCACCAAAGTTTTACACTCAAATCCTAGGTATATCTAATATCACATTTTGTTGCTTAACATTGTTTTTGTTTGTTTCATCAACTTTGTTGTTTTCTGTTCCCCAGTGAGAGGAGTTCTTGGACTATGTGTGATTCTGTCACTATGGCAGATGCAGAGAGAGGTCCGGAGGCAGTTTGGGTCAATGGTGGCCAGTCTGTTCTGCTTCATCTGCGCTACTCAGTTCCATCTGATGTTTTACAGTTCCAGAACCCTCCCAAATGTGATCGTTTTGCCTTTAGGTACAGTCCCGCATACAACACAGCCAGTAAATAGAAAGTGAAAAGCTATGAAAATTAAGTTAGCCCATGGTTTACTCACACTCAAGTCATCCTAGGTGTATATGACATCCTTCTTTCAGATGAATACTATCTGTGTTATTTAAAAAAAATGTCCTGGCTCTTCCAAGCTTTGTGAATGGCAGTGAATGGCCATTCCATCATAAAAGTGCAATAAAAGCCTTGTGAAGTGAAGCGATGAGTTTGTGTAAGACAAATATCTACATTTAAAATTTTATCAAAATAACTAGTTTCCTGCCAAACGAATATACAGATTCGACTTAAGTTTAAGCACAACTTATGCGAGTAATGTGATGTATTGCTGATACTTACGCTACACCATGACGCACTACGCTACTTCTGATGTCATAAGTTGGGCTTTAGGTGTAAGAGAGCTAGAATTTTGCTTTGTAACATGTTATTTTTCTCACACAAACGCATCGTTCACTTAAAGGACAACTCCGGAGCAAAATGAACCTTTGGTCTAATTACACATTGCTACCTAGTCAACCGTTATCTGAGATATATTTTCATGATTGCCGAATGTAAATAGTTTTATCTCTAAAAACAGTTTAGCCTATAATGCTAGTATAATGCTAGTATATTGGGCATAGAGTAATGACTAATAAAAATCGCTTGTTATTACCACTAACAAGGCTCAAAATAGCCCCATACTCACACGACAGCATAATAAAGGTCTCTACATTCAAACCGAAGCATTGAGAACTTTGTCAGTATCCATACAGTTTAATAAAAAGACATTTTATACACAGAGTGAACATCGCGAATACCGGAAGAAGCCATCTTGGAAAAATAGTCTCTACCAGTCGATCCACGAACGCCGATCCATGTGCACCGGTGAGATGTGAATAAGGTGATAAGGTGTGCGCGAACAGTAGGCTGCGTGTACATATTGAAGAGAAGAAAACGGTTCGAGTTTGTGTTTCTTCCGAAAACAACGGACCATATGATATTCTGCACAGTTCAGCGCACTTGGATCGGCGTTCGTAGATCGACTGGTAGAGACTATTTTTCCAAGATGGCTTCTTCCGGTATTCGCGATGTTCACTCTGTGTATAAAATATCTTTTTATTAAACTGTATGGATACTGACAAAGTTCTCAATGCTTCGGTTTGAATGTAGAGACCTTTATTATGCTGTCGTGTGAGTATGGGGCTATTTTGAGCCTTGTTAGTGGTAATAACAAGCGATTTTTATTAGTCATTACTCTATGCCCAATATACTAGCATTATACTAGCATTATAGGCTAAACTGTTTTTAGAGATAAAACTATTTACATTCGGCAATCATGAAAATATATCTCAGATAACGGTTGACTAGGTAGCAATGTGTAATTAGACCAAAGGTTCATTTTGCTCCGGAGTTGTCCTTTAAGAAGGACTTTAATACCCAAATCCCCCCTGTCGTGTGGAGCACTTTTATGATGGATAGATGCACTTTTATGATGGATAGATAGATGCCCTTTTATGATTGATAGATAGATGCACTTTTATGGACTTCAAAACAAAAACGGCCATTCACTGCCATTATAAAGCTTGGAAGAGCCAGGACATTTTTTTATATAGGAGTCATATACACCTAGGATGACGTTTGGGTGAGTAAATCATGGGCTCATTTTTGGGTGAACTTTCAATTAATGTGTTGTGATAATGAGCACTGTTTTAAGTCATCTTAGTCGGAATATTTATTTTCTTCAGTCTAGAAATGTGGTTGTCAATCCCAAACCTTTTCAGTACGTGGCTAAAACAACACAACATAAGAATCATATTCATAAAAGTGGCTTTGTAATGACATCCTTTTCTATTAATATGTGTGCATTATTCTGCACTTTGTAAGCATACAAATTTGTATACCAAAGTTTCTCCCAATTGTGTTTTATTGAACAGTTCTGCTGGCGTTCACATCTTGGCTGGCTCAGAGACACGGTTCCTTCATTTGGCTCTCTGCTTTGGCCATCATTGTGTTCCGCTCTGAATTGTGTCTCCTCTTTGGCCTGATGTTGTTGATGTCACTTCTGAGCAGGAAACTCCATTTCCTTCAGCTGCTTTACCATGCCATACCTGCTGGTGTTTTATCTCTGGGTCAGTGATGCATAAATCTTGTTCATTATATCAATATTATGTCTACTTTTCAGTAGCCTAATACACTAAATTTAGATTTTTCTGTCTTCAGGATGTTGTATTTCTCAGCAAATGTGGACACAGACTAAAGTCTGCATGCTTTCTTTTATAGGTCTCACTGTCATGGTTGACACAGTTTTCTGGAATAAGCTGCTCTGGCCTGAGGGTCAGGTACTGTGGTACAACACCGTTATGAATAAAAGCTCCAACTGGGGAATATCCTTTTGCAAACTACAGCATGGAGTTATGTGAGATTGTCACCATTTACTCAGAATGTTCATTTTTGGGCCTTCCCTAGTAAAAAAAGAAAAATACTAAAATGTATGTAATGCTAAGTATAAAACAAATATATTTACATATTCATGTACTTAAAGGGTTAGTTCACCCAAAAATGAAAATTAAGTCATGATTTACTCACCCCCATGCTGTTCCAACCCCGTAGACCTTCGTTCATCTTCGGAACACAATTAAAGATGTTTTTGATTTAATCTGAGAGCTGGATCACTCTTATATAGACTGCCTAAGGGACTGGCTCTTGACGGCCCAAAAGTCATTAAAGAAAAGGTTTAAATAGTCCATGTGCCTACAGCGGCTCAATTATAAGTTTATCAAGCGACGAGACTACTTTTTGTGCAAAAAACCCCCATAAATAACGAATTTATTCGACAAGTCCATTACTTCCTTATTGGCGCATGTGCGAGACCTGAGACGAGGACGTTCTCCTTCGACTTGTTACCGGCTGCTCACCGCTTAGGAGTATTATCGCCACCTACCCTATAAGTAGATGTGCTGATATAGCTGGAAGTGCAAAACTTTCTGTTTACAAGCAGAGGAAGATGCGCGCTGTACATACGCTTTTCAACTAGCGTATTTTCCGCACTACAAGGTGCACTTAAAAGCCTTTAATCTTCTCAAAAAACGACAGAGTGCCTTATCATCATCTTATACGGTAGGTGACAGTAATACTCCTAAGCGGTGAGCAGTCGGTAAAAAGAAGTAGTCAAAGGAGAACGTCCTCCTCTCAGTTCTCGCGCATGCGCCCATAAGGAAGTAATGGAATAGTCAAATAAAGTCGTTATTTATGTTTTTTTCGCACAAAAAGTAGTCTCGTTGCTTGATAAACTTATAATTGAGCCGCTGTAGGCACATGGAATATTTAAACCTTTTCTTTAATGACTTTATGGGCCGTCAAGACCCAGTCCCTTAGGCAGTCTATGGAAGAGTGATCCAGCTCTCAGATTAAATCAAAAATATCTTTATTTGTGTTCCGAAGATGAACGAAGGTCTTACGGGGTTGGAACAGCATGGGGGTGAGTAAATAATGACTTAATTTTCATTTTTGGGTGAACTAACCCTTTAATATAAATACCTTGCAATTGTACACTAAATTGGTATACTTAAAGGGGTGGTTGATTCCAGTTTCACTTTTTTGATTTTAAATAGTGTGTAATGTTGCTGATG
The DNA here is from genome assembly GCA_038021265.1 of Cyprinella venusta. Lineage (NCBI taxonomy): Eukaryota > Metazoa > Chordata > Actinopteri > Cypriniformes > Leuciscidae > Cyprinella > Cyprinella venusta. The sequence continues at coordinate 12,664,465 of CM075885.1, forward strand.
GTGCATTAACAGTATCTGCAAAGTTGCAGCGCTGAAAGTTCAATGTAAGCAGAGATATTGTCTTTTAAAAACCAGGAAGCGTAAACGCCTACAAAAACGACTCGATTGGGACTACAACGGGTTATGGTACGTCACTAACCCGCACATTTGCATCAACCACTCCCTCCGGAATATGCAGGAAAGGCATGTGCATATTTCTGCAGCACGACGAGTGAGTTGTGTTCACGCAGCTGTCAGGTCTTCTGTGTTTCAAGCTTCCCACGGATGCTATACTTCATCAACAATGGATACAATTTATGTTTGATTATATTCCTGAAAGTGACGATCGTAATCTAGCTCTCTGTGCTGCGCATTTTACGGAAGACAGCTTCCAGAATCTCCACGAGTTCAATGCACGATTCAATGCAGCAAGAAACTGTTAATAAACAATGAAGCAGATCCAACTTTAAAACCAGAGGCAGCAGTTGTTGGACCACAACCTGTAAGTAGGCTAAGACTTAATCGTTTTAAATGTATTTGCATGTATAATTCCAGACGTAACGTTAGCCTGTGTTTTTATTTATGTTTTATTTTTTCAAAATGCCAGCGCTGGCTTTATAGCCACTAGGCTACTAGTTATTCTAGTATTTTGTGTCTACGACAAACGCGTACAAACATTATGGACCTGAATTTTGTATAAGTACTAATGTTTTAAACGTATTTTTCATGTATGCTTTATGACGTTATTTTCGATTTGATCAAGAACGTAAACTTGCCAACGCTGTTTGTGCTTAACATTAGTAGCCAGTCAGTTGCTATCGTTGCCAGTCAGATGCTATTGTGTAAAACAAACGTGTATATGGTTAAAAAAATATGGCAAATTATCATTCAGAACCGTTTAGTAAGAGCCGTGTGTGGTGTGGTTCTGTTTGACTCGCTTCATCGCGGCTTTCTCGGTCTGATTCTGCCTCAAACTGATACTGCAGTTCGACACCATTATTTACATCTGGACCGGAGCTGGCGTTTCCCCGTTAAGATAATAGGCGTTAACCTTCCGGACAACGTGAGCGACAGTTTAGCCAATCACAACACACCCGCCCAAACTAACCAATCTGAGCCCACGACGTGTTTCTGAGGGAGTGTTTTCATAGAATCAGGAAGTAACCGCTCGTTCAGGGGACAGAGGAGAGCGCGGCTGACGATAAAGGTGAAGTTTATGAAAAATACTGACGATAAAAGTGAAGTTTATGAAAAATAAGACTTTTTAAAAAAGAAAAACCACGAATACATGTTATATTGCACCCCATAAACACAATCATGCAAAGAAAAAGAGGAGTAAACCACTCCTTTAAAGTCTGCTCAATTGGAATAACTAATTTTGTACTTAAGTTATCTAGAAATAGTAGGGGCATCCAACTTAAGATATACTTAAGTTTTTATGTTTGTGCTAAAGTGGAACTATTGCAAGTATACTTTAGGTACATGTTAAATATATTGCATTTAAAGACTGATATTATACAAGAGAGTATTTCTGATTCTCGTCTCCAGTTAAAAAGTTTTATCTTTCCTTGATTCTTCTGTCCCTCAAACCTCTCCTTTTCTGTGGTACTTTTACTCTGCTCTCCCTCGAGCTCTCGGCAGCACAATACTTTTTATCCCACTTGGCCTATTGGACAGACGGACAAGAAAACTGCTTGTCGTAACCGTAGGCTTCATTCTGCTGTACTCTCTTCTGCCCCACAAGGAGCTCCGCTTTATCATCTACACCTTCCCCGTGTTCAACATGATTGCTGCCTGCGGTTGTTCCTTTATGTAAGTAGTTGTACTTCACATAGTAGTTGCTAAAGGGGTCATGAACTGGAGAATCAATTTTCTTGATAATTACACGTTTAAGTCGTTGCTCTACAAACATACTGCAATTTTCAGAACTCGAAACTAACTCTCCAGTTTAAAATTTGAATTATTCTTTTCCACCCCTCTGAAACACATGGATATGAAACCGGGAGATTTTTACTTATTTTTACTCCAGTTTTACTTATATATGTGCTTTGTACATCACATAATAGTATCAAAGCAGCTTCACAGGGAAAAGAATGATGAAAAGAAAAATCTCTTTCTTGCACTTAATACGACATGCGTATGGCTTCACTTAACCACCACTTTGAGTTTGGCTCACATTTAGAATCAATGTAGTGTCATCATGATGATCCAGTTACAGTGCTATTTTAATTTAAAATCTGATTTAAGGATCGTTGTAGATGGAGCAGATCCAATCACGCTGTCATTAAAAACTTTAATGACTTTAATAACCAAAACCTTTTCTGATCATGCACAAAAAAGGGAGATCCGTAAAAGAAACCTGTTGCAATACTGCTTATTAAAATGAAATATAAAATCGAAAGCCTATGCACCTCGTAAAGATGACAAATAAAAAGATGTTTTGTTCGTTTGGTAACACTTTACAATAAGGCTTTATTTGTTAGCTGCTTTAGTTATATTAACTCAGAATAAACAATACTTCTATAGCATTTGTAAATCTTAATTTTAATATCAACATTTACTAATACATTATTAAAATCAAAAGTTGTATTTGTTAACATTAATCAATTCTCTGAACAAACAATGAACAGTTAGATTTTTGTTAACAACAATGAATAAATACTGTAACAAATGTTTTGCTCACTGTTAGTTAATTTTAGTTAATACATTAATGTTAACCATTGAGACCTTATTGTAAAGTATTATTTAGTTTTTTTTAGGGCCCAAGCCCTGAACGGGCGAAGGCCCTATTGTTTTCCTTGCGATTATTAGGGCCCAAGCCCTGAAAGGGCGAAGGCCCTATTGTTTTCCTTGCGATTATTTTTTTTTTAGGGCCCAAGCCCTGAAAGGGCGAAGGCCCTATTGTTTTCCTTAGGATTATTTATTATTATTATTATTATTATTCTTAATAATTATTTTTCTGCTACCTTTTGGGCATTTTTGGGTCCCTTAACATGCTCGAAAACTCTTGAAACGTTGCACACGGGTCAGAACCCGCGGCCATTAGGGCCGGGCTGAAGATGGTACCCGGGCGTGGCAGGGGGACTCGTCAGCGCCACCTGGAATGGGGTCCGAACACTTGGTCCATAAATCAAACACGCTTGTATGTAATAATATGAAACTCGGTACACATGTTGGATTCCGGTTCGAGTGAACGCTGGCGTGACTGTCGCCGCTACTCTCCGGTAGAAATTTTGGCATACATTTTGACAAACACCGGCAAACTCTTTGATATACAGTGCTTCAATCCGAAAACATTGAATCATTATATCACCTGTACAACACTGGTTGCTGCTTATGACCAGTAACTATTGGATTAATGCCCTCCTGTGATCCCGACTGCGTCCTCACATCATCGCTGCTGATTACCTGAGGATCCTCGGTCCCCCCGCTTCCCTCCAGGATGACGTGGATTTACCGGTCGATTTTCTGTTTCGTGCTCGGCTGGCTTTTGGTGTCTCTTGCCCACCCCGCAAGTCGACGCTTTGTTCCAGTACTCTGTTGCTGAGCTTTTGAAGCTCCGATGCCTTGTTGATGTTCTCCAGCCTCCATCTGGTTGCTCCATTCCGTCGGACATCTATTTCCAGCCGAACCGGGGATACATCCACCGTGGACCGCTCGGTAAGCGCTTTTATAAGAACTCATATTCTTCCATACCAACTTGGCTTACCACTCGCCGTCGTCCACGCAATGTTGGTCGAGGAGCTAATCATTGCAGCCTGGCTAATCTGCCTAAAGTGGCCAACTCTGACTGTAAAAGCAGCTCTGCCACCGTCAACTTTGGTCTCCTGAACATTCGCTCTCTTAACAACAAGGGTCCACTAGTCAGAGATGTCATTATGGACTATAATCTTGACTTTTTATGTTTGACTGAAACCTGGCAGCTGACTAATGATTTTACTCCCCTCAACGCGTCTGCTCCGCCGGGGTTTGTTTACAATTGTCAGCCCCGTGCTTCTGGGCGTGGCGGAGGTCTCGCACTGTTTCATCGCGAGTCCTGGAAAGTCCTGCTGATTCCTGATTCTCCTCTATTTTCATCGTTTGAGTACTCTGCCTCACTCTTGCCCGGACCCTCGCCCACAGTCGTGGTTACTGTTTACCGTCCTCCAAAATATAACAAAGACTTTCTGAATGACTTTTCTCAACTTTTCAGTCATCTTTCAACCCTATCCCATAACTTAATCATTTTGGGTGATTTTAATATTCATATGGATAATATCAGTTCTCCGCTTGCCAGAGACTTTTCATCTTGCCTGGAAAGTCTCGATCTGCACTTATATACTGACTCTCCAACTCATTGTGGGGGGCATATGCTAGACTTAGTCTGTTGTGCTGGTGTCATCCCCTCTGCCTGTAAAACTCACTCTGTTGCCTTTTCTGATCATATGCTTATTACTTTTACCATCACTCTCCCGCTATCTAAATTGACCCTCCCTCGCACCATTTCCTTCAGAAATATTAAGGACATTAACACTGTCACCTTTGCATCTGATATCAATAATTTTCTAAGTGTGCCTGCCTGCTGTTCACCTGATGAGCTAGTTTCTTACTATAATACAAATCTCCACACTCTCTTAGATACTCATGCTCCTGTGAGATTTAGATCAGTCTCCTTCACCCGCTCAGCACCCTGGTTCACTCCCGCCCTACGCCGTTTGAAATCTCAGGGTCGTCAGCTGGAGCGTCTTGCTAACAGAACTGGACTTTCCATTCATAAAAACATGTACATGGATCATGTCAATCTGTATAAGAATTCCCTTTCTTCAGCTAAATCTGCATATTACTCTCACTTAATTCACTCTAATCATCATAGTTCGAAAACTCTGTTCTCCCTTTTAACTTCTATTACAAAACCTCCTGACTCTCTTCTGTATCATATGCAATCCCAAGACTTTTGCAATAAACTTATGTCCTTTTTTGTTTCCAAAATTACAGACATCCATAAACACTTGACCTCCTCTGGAGCTGCAGCTTCTGGAGACACCCGCAATACTCCTTATCTATACCCAACTACTACTTTTTCAAGTTTTGACCTTCCCTCTGTTCAAGCCATCACGGATATCATTCATAAATCTAAACCCTCCACTTGTCAGCTCGATCCACTTCCCTCCACCCTGGTAAAATCTTGCTGCTCTTCACTTTCCCCTCTCATCATTGAGATTATTCGCTCTTCCCTAAGCTCCGGTTCAGTCCCCCCTTCACTTAAAATTGCCTCGGTCACACCCATTCTGAAAAAAACCAGGTCTGGACCCCACTAATCTTAGTAATCTCCGTCCCATATCTAACCTACCCTTCATATCCAAAATTCTGGAAAAAACAGTCGCTTCTCAACTTCATAATCACCTCATGTCGAATAGCGTCTACGAGCAGTTTCAATCAGGCTTCCGTCCCCTTCACAGCACTGAAACCGCACTCATTAAAATTACAGATGACCTTCTCATGGCTTCTGATTCTGGGTTACTTTCAATTCTCATTCTTTTGGACCTCACTGCAGCTTTTGATACCATTTCTCATCCCATCCTTCTCAGTCGATTATCATCTATTGGTATCACTCACACTCCCATTGCTTGGTTTACTTCCTACATTTCAGATCGCAAACAGTTCATACAACTAAAAACCCAGAAATCTGCTACCTTCCCCGTCTCCACTGGAGTACCCCAAGGCTCTGTATTGGGGCCTCTCCTTTTTATCATATACATCCTCCCTCTTGGTCATATCCTCCGTAAACACAACATCAAATTTCATTGCTATGCGGACGACACCCAGCTCTACCTTTCTACTAAACCATCTTCTTTACTCCCACCAACCTCTCTTACCCTCTGTCTCCAAGAAATTCACTCTTGGTTTTCATATAACTTCCTCAAACTGAACAGCTCAAAAACTGAAGTCCTCCTGGTGGGCACACCTCATACCCTCTCCAAAGCTAATAAACTTTCCATTACCATTGATAACTCAACTGTCCATCCCTCCCCTCAGGTTAAGAGTCTGGGTGTCGTCCTTGACAGTACATTATCTTTCCACTCTCACATTAATAGCATCACCAGATCAGCATATTTCCATCTGCGTAATATTGCCCACCTCCGTCCCTCTCTTACTCCCAAAACCACCGCCATCCTGGTTCACAGCCTCATCACATCTCGGTTAGATTACTGCAACTCACTTCTGTTTGGCCTCCCCGATAAGTCGCTCTGGAAGCTGCAGCTCCTACAGAACTCTGCTGCACGCCTGATTACTCAGACCCCCATTTCTCATCATATCACTCCCATCCTGCAACAGCTTCACTGGCTTCCTGTTAAACAGAGGATCATTTTTAAAATACTTCTCATCACCTTCAAAGCAGTTCATAACATGGCTCCTTCATATATATCAGACCTTCTCCATTTAAACATCCCTACTCGGTCTCTCCGATCCTCTCACACCTGCCAGCTTTCTGTTCCCCCTGCTCGTCTTGTCACAATGGGGGGCAGGGCGTTTAGTCGCTCTGCTCCCCATCTTTGGAATTCCCTCCCTCCAGATCTTCGTACCCTGGACTCATTTAATCTTTTTAAATCCAAACTCAAAACTCTGTTATTTACACAATCTTATTCCGCCTGACCCATATCACCCCAATGCTTTTTTGCCAATTTTATTGTTATTGTTTTAATGTTTTTCTTTTTTATCTGCTTTGTACACTGTCCTTGGGTGTCCTGATAAGGCGCTTTAAATAAAATGTATTATTATTATTATTGATCTCATCATTTCATATATACGTCGCACTTTTACTTTTTACCCCAGCCCAACAGGAAGTCGGTTATTTAAGGTTCTTTGTAAAACACTTGCAATGGAATTTTTAATACTCCTCCTAGAGCTCTTATCCAAATTCGACGAAACTCGGTCAGCGTGAAGTCAAGACATTGAGGATGAAAGTTTGTGAGGGGATTTTTGAGATTCTCGAACGGTTTGGCCGTGGCGAGGAAATGAAATTATGGCGAGAAACGTGAAACAGGAAGTGTGTCATAACTTCAGCATACATAAACCGATCTTGATGAAACTTCAGGAGTGTATTCGCTGTAAGAGGACGATCACATGGATGTGACTATTGTGTGTCAAAATTATAGCGCCACCAACTGGCAGCAGGAAGTGTGTCACTTTCAAAATGCTTTGAAATCACCTTTTTATTTTTACCCGATTTGCTTCAAACTTCATCTGTATAATGTAAACATACGGCAGATGTAGACCTGTGAATGGATTCTTGATATCTTTGAAACTGTTGCCGTGGCGACGCATCAAACTTTACCATTCTTTTAGGATGCTTTTGAGACCCTTAGCATGCTTCAAATTGCATGAAACTCCTCAGACACATCACATTTATTAGCCAGTAGACATGTGCAAAGTTTCAGAAACGGGCGTGGTGAGGGCTCAGTAGTGCCACCTTTTGACAAAAATGGGGTTGTTAGTTTTATCTACAGTTACAAAAATCAGTATGTATATTGTACTCCTCAATCCGGACAACTTTCTAATTCACACTTATTAGCAAGGACCAACAGAAAGTCAGATATTTTTGCTTGAATATAGTCATGCTCACTGTGAGCCTACATCTCTGTGTGTCTGCCTCTACCTGTCTGGGTGTGTGAGGGTTTGTAGGGGGAGGGGGCTTAACCATTTCACTGCTGTGTATCTGGCCTGCATAAAGAAAATAAATGCTTTAAGCCTGGTATTTTTTAAATAAGTTTTTATTTTAATTTTGTATAAGTAAAGGCATAGTTGTAACCAGTTTAATTGTACTGCATTGACAATAGTTTTATATAATTAGTTTATTAATTAAATTAACTTGGTCCATAAACTTGGTCTGAAAATTTGGTCCATAAATCAAACACACTTGCATGTAATAATATTAAACTCGGTACACATATAGATCTCATTAGCCCAAACAACTTTAAGCCAGCCCAACAGGAAGTCGGTTGTTTCGGTCTGTATGTGAATGTTTTGCAAAACCAGCCTTTACATTTTTATTTTCCCCCTCTTAAGTAATTTTTAATTATTCACACCAAACTTCTTCAAAATTATGAAAATACATTAAAGATACTAAATTGTGAACGGATATCGAATATATCAAACAGTTTTGCTATGGTGAGGGATTATGACAAAAAAAGAATCAGGAAACGTCTCATATCTTCTAAAAATTGTATTATTCACCATTTATTTTTCTATAAGACTATACCAATATTGGAACTATAGCCATTTTATTCCTTTTTTAAATCTAAGAATTATGTTTAAGTTTAAAAACAGCCAGAATGGTTTAGTCAAAAGAGAAAAAAAATCATTCATAGTGCTATACTGCCCTCTTGTGTTCAAAATTAGGTAGAACTATTGGATCAATATCCACACATTAGGTAATACAGTAGGATTGGGGCCTTAAAAATCGCTAACTTAAAAAGTGAAAGTAACGGACGTCCACACGAGACCAGGCTTGGGAGGGTTACTTTAAAAATGGTATTCCGATACAGTTACAAATTATTTCATAAAAAAAGTATTCAGTAACGCAATCCAAGTAAAAGAATATGAAAATAATTGCCTACTTTTGGATTACTTCAAGGGCAGATATTTTTTTAAAAAAACCTTTTATTTATAAAGAATTTCACAGCCCTGAAAATATTTTTATTTAAAGGGCTATAGAGACATCCAGTACCTGCAGTTTGGTTTTACAGATAATTTTGTTTTATTTTTAACTAACATGTAGGCTACAAGGAAATAATAAAAACACAACATTTAAAAATTCTACACAATCTACATATTAGTTTATTTTAAAATAGTCCTAAATGTTGACTAAAGCCGTAATCTTTCTCAATTTGCCTGACTGAACTAGGGCCGTTGGCAGTGGGAGTTCCCCTGCGTTAGCAGCGAACATCTCCTTAAGTGTAACTTCCAAGAAACGAAAGCATTTTTACCCATGGGCAGCATCGTTTCTAGCAGCAGTGATTCAATCTGTGTTTAAGGAGATTGTTCGAGATCTGTTATTTTGTGCAGTCACCAGCGGGTGGCACACGTAACTTGTGTCACAAGTCATTAATCAAGAAACGCTTGATTAAAATACAGATTACAAAATACAGATTTACTAAGTTTTAAATTAAACCTTTGTAATCCTGAAAGCTACCCCTCCTTTTTCAAAAAGCAACTATAATCTGATTACTACTTTTTTGATGTAACTCACTGTAACAAATTACAATTACTGGATTTTTGTATCCTGATTACATAATGTCGTTACATGTATTATGTTGCTCCTACAAGACATTAGTCTGAATATTTTCCTGTATGAACAAAATGGAGTTTCCACTGTTCACACACAAACACACAGAGTTCGATCACGCCTCTCTCGCGACTGAGTGTGTGTGCGTATCATGTGTTCTAAGCTGCGTGCGTACACTTCTGAAGCTGCACAGAAAATAATAAAATGCTAAGCAGAGGACTAACGTGAAATGTAAAATCCATTTTGATTGTAGTTTAAGTGAGAAATAATTTCAGTGCTCTAGTCAACAGTTGTAGATTGAAAACTGGTGAATGCAGTATACAGCTTTCACAGAAAGAGAATTATGTGAGCATGTACGATTGGCAGTGAGTCCTGTGTGTGGACAAAATAGCTCAATAAGAGTAACAAAATACATGTGAAAAAAAATCACAGCATAATGTTTTGAAGAAGAGTGGTTTGATTAAAGTGATGGAAATATACCCGATCTGGCAAAGATGTCAGAGTCAGAGCCGATACCAATCCTGAGTATCGGATCGGCGCATCCCTAAATAATGTAAACACAGTACAGATGTAGATCTGGATGTACACCTGACCTTTCAGAAGGTTGCTCACGCATACTTTGTGGTTGAAATGTGCCCTCGATGCGTACTTTTGCAGAGACTTCACTGATGCAAGCTCTTCAGCACACTTCTTTTTGACAGTCAAAGCGTGGGTTATGTTTTTGCACGTCATGTAGAATAACCCTAAAAGCACCAAGGTGGCGGTGCCACCGGCTTTATATATATATATATATATATATATATATATATATATAGCTGCGAGCAGCGATTGCGGGCCAAAGCCGGCGGTACCGCCATCAGTCCCGGCGCCATGGGGGGGCATTGGGGGGCCTGGCCCGCCCTGTGAGACACTAGTGCCCGCCCTGGACGATCCTGTCCCCCTCATCAACTCTGTCACGTCTCATCTCATTTCATCGCGATCAAACTCTGCAACATGCAGAATTCCGCACTGTACAAAAACTCCGAGTCCAACGTTTAACTCTACTCATCTCATTTCATCGTGATCAAACTCTTTTATTATGCAACAAGCAGAATTCAGCACTGTACAAAAACCCCGAGTCCAATTTGAATGGATTTTATCTGAAATGCCTCTGATTGGCCATTGCGTTTTAGAAATCAACACATATGTCTGTGATTGGCTAAATTGCACAACGCTGCAAAACACGTTATAAGGAGAACATCCACTTATGCTTCCGACTGTAAACAGTTATTTTGTTTAGATGTTCTTTTTTATTGCTGTTGTGCAATAGATGAATAACAATGTATTTGTTTTGGATGTTTTATTTAGATAGAGAGTCCCACGAATTTTATTCTCCCAAGTCTCGCCATTACCACCCGCGCCCGCACTCGACCATCAAGTCTAGTCGTAAATGTTAGGCTATAGCCCCGCGGGAGTCGACCAACCACCAGTCCTTGCTTGTTTGCACTTTTATTTATACTTTCATTTATCAATAGGCTACTGTAACTTTCGTTACAAGTTGGTAAGTTGTCGTTTATACATGATGAATAAACTCTTGAATAAAAATAAAAATGTGCTTGGTCTAATTTAAAAAATAATATTTTTAAATGGATTTGATTGGTTTGTCTATAGTGAGCGCGGAATGTTTGTGTCCAAAGCATTTTTTAAACAACTATGCTGAGCTATTCAGTTACTATAGATATAATAAAAAACGTCTAAAATGTAAATGGGGTCGCACACCGGACGCGCCGCGCCGCGTCGCGCAGCGCCACATCTTTAAAATTCGAACACATTATTCTCTATGAGTGTACACATACCGGCGGCGCCATTCGGCGTCTGTCCGCGGCGCCCAGCAACGGCTCAGGACGGTGTTCAAAACCCTGCAGCGCCACAGAGCGCCGTTTATATAAAATTTTAATTATTTTTGACTCAAATCGTTGCTGATTGATCCTGACTTCGCACTATGCTGCAATATACATTTGGCTTTGCATTCATTTACAGAAATCAGCTGCTTGAATGACAATTGCTGAATGTTATTGGATTTTTCAGGTGAGATTCTCAATTCATTCAGTTAACGGATGCTCTGAGGTAAAGTTTTCAGATTGCAGACTCAGCAGCGATTGTATTTAATTGTGCAGTACAATAATAACATAGAACAGACATTATCTTCATTTCCTGTCATTAAACATTACAATATTGCTGACCATACACTAATGAGAAAGTGCGCGTCCGGTGTGCGATACCTTGAGTTGTCCTAGACGCGACGCGGCGCGTCCGGTGTGCGACCCCCTTAAGTGACTTAATATTAATTACTTGTTTATTGAACTGTCGAAATCAGTGTTATATTTTCAATTGTGATGGTATTCAGCACTTGGTTGTATGGTTTGCCTCGTGTTATAAATATATAAACTAACTTAAACATTTTCTAAAAATTTTACTGCATGTAATATGCTAACGGAGTTTCTTTTTGTGAGCTGCAGTTAGCCCTATTTGTTTCATCGAGAGGCTGCGCGAGCCTAAACAACACAAATAATACATCAGTTGAATTTGAATAACGTTAGCTTCAGTACAATATGTAGGCGGCTACTATCGATCATTATCATTGTAACATCTATCATACACATATTCAATTCATAATCAGTCATATCATTTAATGTTATTATGCAATTAGGTTTATCTAAGTTGTGCCCCTCTAAAAAAATGTAATGCCCGTCCGTGAATTTGTGTCTGGCGCCGGGTCTGACCGCCATCCCGGTGCCTTTAGGTAACTAAGGCCGTGTGTCCACCGAAGCATTTTTCCACGCGCCTGGCGTATGTTTTCAATTGTTTCCAATGGGAGCGCCGCGTTTTTTAAACGCCATGAGCGTGACGAGGCGCTGAGCGTTTTTTTCACGCTGAAGCGCCGAGCGCCCGGCGTTTTTTACTGGTCGCCGAGAGTTGAAAAATGTTCAACTTTGGAAAAAACGCAGCGCTCATCAATGTCAGTTCTTGCCCAGCCGTCCAATCACAGTGGAGGAGGGGCGGGACTAAACCACACCGACCAACAGTCACAACGTTTAAACTGCTGCGGATATTCTGTATCATAGCAACGAAACGCCTCAACGGAAAAAACGCTGCGCTGCCAAAACGCTCTCAAGCGCCCAAAGCACGGCGTCTTCTGCAGAGCGTGTAGCGTTTTCAGCTGGCAAAAAAAATGCTTTGGTGGACACACGGCCTAAAGGCACCGGGGTTGTGGTGCCACTGGCTTGGGCCCGCAATCGCTGCTCGCAGCTATATTTACAGTTAGTTTAGTTCTTGACTTCTGTCAAGAAAGCATTTGAAATGATCCATCAGTTTTTCTTACATTCATCAGTGTTTTTTATATTTCACTAAATTAGGGACAATTTTCTGTTAAGACTCCTAGTTATATGTTATAATGTTTTTACTTTTACTTGATATTCTTTTTAGATTAGGCTGTTTTGCTCTTATTGGTCCTGCGCTGCTTATTTTCAATAAATATGCCTGTAATGGCAAAGGTTGATATTAGTGACGTTTCATGGATTACAGGATAGTCTAAGGTACAATGAATATGTATATAATGCCAAGACAGCATTTTGCTCATATAATGTTTATATAACCACCCTCTGGAAATAGAAATTTATTAGGAAAAGTAAAATTTGGCCTTAAAACCCAGTTTTACAGGAAGAGCAGAGCACTGAGAAGAGAGACCAGGGCCCATATCCCTAAAGAATTTTTGTGCAAAAAGTGGCTCCTACCGGCCAAATTCTAAGAAAGTTCTGAGAGTCATGACGTTTTCTTAGAATTTCCCCTTAAAGTGACACGAAAATCCCAGTTAATATAAAAGCTATTCCTCAAGATTCCTAGCGCTTAAAAGGGCTCCTAAGGCGAGATCTGCTAAGAGCAGGGAAGAGGATTTTTAGTGGCTTTGGAGTTCCCCTAAGCAGCTGCACAAAATGGCCAGTAGAGGATATTTGTTAACAAGCCAGCCAGCCATCACAGACATTGATAAAAGCTGAGCCGTGTTACCCTTGTTAAGACCACACTGAGTTGTAACGTTGCAATTTCTACTTCATTAAGGACAGCCCCTTGAGATAGGCCATCTTGTTTTCAATGGGGTCTGGAGTGAAAGTACAAAATATGCCAGCTAGGATATTAATATGAGCAAATAAGACACGAACCATTATTTGAACAGGTGTATTGAGTTTTCACATATTTTAGATTCTAATGTTAGGCTATAACCCCTACAGCTTACTATTCATTTTCCAGTTATTTTCTTGAATGTGAAATATTATTTACAATTACAGTCTGCATAAGATTAGAGTGTATAATTGTGTTTATTGATTTTAGGGTACATCCTTTGCTCATTATCATCAAAAGTTCATTTTCATCAAACTTGTAGGATCAGCCAATCACGGCTTTTGAAATGATGACTCATACCTAGCAACGGGGTCAACCTCACCTCCACACTAGGATAGGATTTTACATCCATTCCTTGCTCAAAGTTCACTGAAAATGTTCTGGAATCACTTCTATGCTAAAACTCCTGGCAAGGAATTTTTATGTTAAGTTAGGAGCTCTCTGAGAGGATTCTCAGAATCTTTAGGGATACGGGCCCTGGTCTTTGGTTGCAATCTTATTTTTTCCCCTTTCCTTGAAGATGTGATTAAAACCAAATCTGAGACATTTAAAGTAACACCAGGTAACTTTTCAACCTTCATAATTTATTTCTAAGTCTCTTGTGATGGTACATTGACTTACAATAGGTTGAATGACACGTCTGCCATAGCCTGACGGGGTCTGTAGCGTTTTTAATTGTACTTTTAAACTTCGGGTTTCGGGTAGTAACCCCGCGAACAAAGAGAACTACAAAATTCGACTGCTGTATGGCATATACGTCACTTCCACCATCACCCCCACTTCCTTAAAATCGGACGTGCGAGCCAAATGTTATATTCATGGCCGAAGCAGCACAGAAAGACAAGAAAACAAAGGTTTTATCGGACGAAAGCAAAAAGAGAAACGTGATCGCGCTGGCTTGTAAACGTGAGCATCGCGATCATTTGTCGTTAGAAAAAAATAAAACCCATGAAATGATATTCATATGACATGCTGAAATATATGCCACTGTACCTGGAATGAAGACATTTCACACTCGACGCAAGCAGAACACCTACATGTGACGTCCTCCTACAGTGTTCAGGGCTATCATGGTTGTTGTCAACAAATGCGCGTGCATGTGGGATAACAGAGTTTACGACAGTAGTAGAGGACAATACTGTTTCCCAACTGTAGGGGGACCCCGAGAACAAAAGTAACCTGGTGTTGCTTTAAACTGCTGTTGCTGTATTAAACGTGTTATAATTAGTAGACCCTCTTCTTTTGGAATGGAAGAGCAAATGTCTTCACAGTATTTCATTTAAACAAATGTTTATACTTTCTCTTGTGTTTTGTTACAGTTTAAAGAACTACCACAAGTCATGGATGTATAAAATTGGCTCCATAGTTGTGATAGGACATTTGATGTTAAATGGAGTATACACAAGTGTTTCTCTGTATGTTTCCCATCACAACTACCCAGGAGGGAAAGCAATGCAGGAGCTTCATAGATTAATGCCAGCAACTGCAAGTAAGTTGATTTTGATTGCTCATTTAATATTGAAGTATTATTGCAATCCAAGCAATCTCATTAAGTTGCATACTTGCCCCACAGATGTGTCATTACACATCGATGTACTTGCTGCACAAACGGGAGTATCACGGTTTCTGGAGCTTAATAGTAACTGGAGGTGTGTGACAATCAAACTATCAAAGATAATGTGATAATTATGTGCAATGAGTGATTTGTCAATGTTTT
Source organism: Cyprinella venusta (assembly GCA_038021265.1). NCBI lineage: Eukaryota > Metazoa > Chordata > Actinopteri > Cypriniformes > Leuciscidae > Cyprinella > Cyprinella venusta. The sequence continues at coordinate 12,679,581 of CM075885.1, forward strand.
TCCTTTAATTTCCTAGATATGACAAAAAGGAGGATTTGACCCTTGAAGATCCAGTTATGAAAACGTATACACACCTGTTAATGGAAGTGAATACAACCAAGATATTGCTGCTCAAAAACTCTCACAACCCTTTGGTCTTCATTCCGGGATACCAAAGCCTTGCATTTGAGATGTCCCACTTTCCACCTCTCAAAATCAAGTTAAACGACAGACTTGTGCTTCTAAAAAGACATTTAAATAACAAACCTAGATAATGAAAGCTTGGGAGTGAAATTGACAAATAAACTGAATTAAATGTTTCCAAAAGACCAATAAATGTTTACAAAAGTGGTTTTCTGAATTCTATTGCTAGTCTGTTTTATTGAGAGGGGAACATTCCCTGAGTTTATTTTAAGTGCAGTTTAACACTCTTCACTGTGGCTTAATTTCAGACATTTTAAACTGCCCCCCCAAAAAAGGTTTTTCCCATATTTATTGAAGCTGCTCAAGCAGGTTTTTGCATTTATAGGAATAGTTCCCCATTTACTAGCCCTATTGTCATTCCAAACATGCATTAATTTCTTCTGCGGAACACAAAATATATTTTGAAGAATGTTAGTAACTAAACCATTTTGGAGACCATTTATATCCATTGAATGGACACAAATTTATTATTAATGTTTATACTCCTCTGCAACAAGGCCAAAAATATACCCCTTTCCCTCCCCTTATTACATTGCCACTTTTTTCCCCAGTTATGATACGAATTAGAATAGATTTAGCAATATCATCCAGATTTGGAAAATATGCATCCAGTGACAAATACTAAAAAAAAAGACCTGAAACAATAAGTTTAAAAGCAAGATGGTTTCAAAGTGTAAAGTTTTATTTACAAATTACCACAAAAGAAAAGAAAAAAAAAAACCCTAAATTATTCCAGTTTGAATTTTTCCTCTATCAAATTATATTTTGGAAATTATTTATAAAATTTACAGTACACTTCCTTGATGTCCCATAATTTAACCCTTTAGATTTATATAAAAAAAGATTTGTGCTTGAGACACATTTTCAAATAGATTTCAACCTGAAAGTACAGCATTATGTACATTTTTTTTAACAAATACAAACAAAACGATCAGCAAAAAAATATATAATAATAATAAAAAAACTAATTCTAACAGTACCATGAGCCACAAAAATCATAATATAAGAATTAAATAAAATACATTTAAAACATCTGTCACAGCATTTATTTTGGGCCATGTATTTTTATAAAAACAGTATTCAGCATGTAGTTTCAATTTTATAAAATCATTAAAATCAGAAGACTACGACTTGCTTTTGCACATCAATTAATATTTACAGCATGTTGACCTGAAGTAGTTTGTATAAGGCACAAGGAGAGAGAAGACAAAGATAAATTTTATAAAATAAAAAGAATCAGTACAGCAACAAACAATAACTACCCCTATAACTAAATAACCCTCCCTCCCTGAAAACACTTTTCACCAGGAATAAGACTCCAGTTATCAAGTGTACTCAACAGTAGTACTCAAAGCAGTCTTTTATTCAGTTAAATATTCAGATGCTCTTGTGTATTGAAAATGAACTGCAGTAAAATGAATTGTGGATAATTAGGCCTTCTCAGAAAAGTAACTCGAGTGGTCATCAAGAGTTCATCAGAGTCTTAAGAAAAATCCTTGCGAATATAAATACATGATCATCAGTACTGAAAATATATCAAAGGAAGGTTGACCTTTAAAAATAGAAGTCCTTCAAGATTTTCTAGCAATGGTCTGGACTGATTCAGAGCACAGTTGACACTTGATGTGCTAAAAAGTGTGTCTGCTGGTACAATGCTGGGTGGACAACCCACATAGCGTACAGCTACTTTGGCAAGGTCAGGCCACAGTAACTTCTTCAGGTTCCAATAATCCAAAGGATCACAACTCTGGTCAAGAATGTCTTCCTCCAAATACTCCAGCACAGCAAGCTCCAATGATTTTGGTCTCTCCTCTTGCTTGATTTTTTGTCTAATGTCATCCATAAGAGCCCAGAGGTTCTCTTTGTTTGAGGCCAAGCTGTTCGATGAAGCTGGTATTTCACTACATCCATTTGACAATGGTGGCTTAGTCTCCAAAGAATTAGATGCAGACACCTCAAGCTCTTGTATGAGGTCATGCTTACACTGATCTGCCTCTTCCTCAGTAAAGAGGGAGGTCTTATACCTTGGGTCCAACATGGTTGCCCATATGTACCTGGGGTCATGAAGTGTAGGGGACATTCTAGTCACCATTGCCTCTTTTAAAGACTTCAACATATTATCAATACCCATTGTCTCATCAAAAAGCATATCTATCTTTCGGTTGAGAATGTGAATGAGCGGAATGACCTGACCTAGTGTTGCAGTGCGATTGCTCATCTCCATGCAGGCTACCTCAAAAGGCTTAAGAGCATTGCAGACCGATTGCATGACTTCCCACTGGTCACAGCTTATCAGTTCCCTGAAATTGCATTCTATTGACATCTCATCAATGGCTTTCTTTTGCTCTACTAATCGCTCAAGCATGAAGTATGATGTTTTCCACTTAGAGGGAACATCCTGAACCAGCTGGTTTTCAGGTAACTGATAAGCTTTTTGCAGCTCTGCCAACTTCTCCTTTGCTTTAGCAGAGCGATGCACTCTTTCACAGATTTTTCGGGCAATACTAAGCAAGTTCTGAACCATCCTCTGACTTTTTATGGCTTCGTTAACAATAAGGTCTATGTTATGACCAAAACACTGCATTGTGGTGTGGTCACTGCTCTCTAGTATGCTGCCAATTGTTTGATTATCTGTTACAGTAAATCCAATTTTAAGGCCTGAGGAACCAATCCAGGTGTCCCAAAGGTATTCAAGCTGCTTCTGTATATTCAGCATATTGTAGTCACAGTCAATTGAGGAAACACCAAGGAGGGCCGAGCAGTGGAAATCTTGACCCTGAGGCAGAACTTGAGACTCAAATGAAACCCAGTGGGCTGTAAGAATTAAGTATTCTTGAGTTTGGCTGCTCACCCAAACACTTGTGGTGAAATGGATGATTCCACCTTCGGCCTCCTTTAGGTGGGTCAGAACTACTTCTTTCACACGTTCATACATTTCTGGGATTGCAGTGCTGGTGAAGAAGGATGAGGAAGGTAAAGAATACTGTGGTTGGAGGTATTCCAGTAACCGGTTCAGGCCAAGGTTTTCCACTACAGTTGATGGCTGAAGATCCAGTGCAAGCATTTCTGCAATGAGTTTGGTAATTTTTTTGGCAGCTGGGTGGCATTCACTGAACTTTTCTGCATTATCCCCATAAGTAGAAATGTCCATGAGCTCCTGCTTAACTTGAATTTCAGCAGATGACACATCACCTGAGATATTACTATTATTTTCAAGCACATGCCCATGAAATCTCTGCATGTGCCTAAATAAGCAACTAGTGCCTAAATTGGTTGTCTTTTTGCCCCTGCTAATTGTGCGGCTACAGTGCAAACAGACCACCTTTGTTGGGTCCGCAGTGGAAATAGAAAAGTGATTCCATAGCTTTGAAGTCTTTTTGCTGAAAACAGGCAGGGTGTGGGGTTTGTTCTCAACAACAGGGCTGTCCATTGCATTCGTCGTCATGTCATCCTCTGCAGCAGGAGTTGAATGAGGTGACCGAGGTGAGGAAACCGCGTCACTTGTGCTTTTTTGGGTTTTGAGAACATCAGGATGCCGTCGCATCAAATGTCTCATTAAACAGCTTGTGCCAAAGTCCCCTCGTTTACCACGACTTATCACACAGGGACAATATCGACACAAAGCCTTGAGTTGGTCAACAGGGGAGACAATGAAATGATGCCATACTTCTGATTTCACCCGTTTCATTATTTTCTTGTTTTGTTGAAAAACTGAGCTCTGATCTTGGGATACACTGTGCCCCTCTGTGTGTTCCTCTGGAGAGGATGATAGAGATATATTTTCCCCTTTCAGTCTAAAAGATGCATCAAGTGAGGACTCTTGTCCAGATTGATATGTAGAATCATTTGCCTCGTCTTCAAGACTCATGTGCTCACTGTCATCATTGGGCACTTCATCTGATATGGTATCAGGGCGATGTGAGATACAGAGGAATTCCTTTTTGACCTCTGTGGAGTCCTGTGTGCGGGACAGCAATGTTGGTGGAGTGGTGTAAGGCGGAGGAATGCTTGAGCCTTGTCCGTTTTCTTCAATGACTATGTCTCGATGGGCCCTCCACATGTGGCGAATGAGGCAGCTCGTCCCCAAGTCTTTCCCATTTTTGCCACGACTGAACTCATTCATGCAGTGAATACACACTGCTTTTGAGCTGTCAGCAGGGGATAAATAAAAGTGTTTCCACACTGCTGAGCGCCGGCGAGAACTTGAGCTCTTAGGGGCAGATCCAGGGCATTCAGTCATCAAGTCTGTGGCATCGTCATTATGGTTGTTAAAGGAATGTGGGGAAGAAACCGCACTAGAGTCATTCTTGACACTCTTTTCTGCTTTTGGTTTGACCTTTTGTAAAGAGTCTTTGGACACTATGTCTGTGGTCTCAGCTAGACTGGAGGACAGTGGAGTATGGTTGTCTGTAGGTTGCTTGATGCTGACTGACAGGTCTCCATTGTTTGGTGATATATTGGGAGGTATTAAAGATGAGGAATTGGACAAATTATTTAATGATTCACCATCTTGCAGAAGAACAGTGGGATGAGCCCTTCGGACATGCCTCATTAAACAACTAGTACTGAGGTCTTTCTCATTTTTACCCCTGCTGAACTCTTTCATACAGTACATACAGATTGCTTTGGTACTATCACGTGGTGATATGAAAAAATGGTTCCAAGCAGGAGATTTTTTTCTAGGGTTAAGGGGACTTCTTATGGATGATAGAAGGCTTTGTGTGACAGCATCCATTGCAACGTCATAAAGGGTACTGGAGTACCCACTGAACAAGTTACCATAATCTTCGTCATAACTTCTAGTGGCAAAGGGGCCAAAGGCCCCATCAAATGATAACTTTTCATCATCCTGAGAGATTTCACCGGTTTCATTTGGTTCAGCTTTAATACATACACTTGTTTCAATTTCTGAATTATTTATTTCAATGTTCTGGCTCTCATTTGAAATAGCTGGAGATGTTTGAGAGTCATGTTTTTCACAAATTTCTGCTGCTGAATCTTCTGCTGAAAGGCCATCGACCTCAGAAGACCCATCTTCCTCTGCGGCCTCAAATGACAAAGACACCAAAGAAGAGTCTTTTGCCAGTGTCTCAGAGGGACAAGTATGGGGTTTTGCTTCCAATATCTCTTGAGGAGTAATTCTGTATGATTTGAACACATAACCATCTTTCCCTTCGATTTTTAAACAGGTTCCTTTGGCCTCTATTCTCTTGTTATCTTTGGAGCCATTATGCTCGTGGCTTGCATCCTCGGTCTTCTGTGAGAGGCTGTCCTCTCCGTCCATTATTGCAGAAAGAATTTCTGCAGTGAAAGAAAACCTCTCTCTATTCAAAGCAGCTTTTTAACTGTTCAAGTGTCATGGGTGTGGCTCTTCCTTCCATCCAGATGTTTACCTTAACATGTTATATCTGAGCCCAGATGCAACAGATATATTGATCTCCATTTAGGATAGTGTAAATCACTTGTGTTCATTTGTAGAATCTGCAAAATTAGATAAGAAATAGAAAAACATTAGGATAACTAAAAATACAATTAAGTACTACTCAGAGCTTATCGTAACTGCATGTAAAACAAGCTATAACTGCACATTAACAAAAACATAAAAATAACTCCTAAGAGAAGTTATAAATAGTTCAAAAAGAACTATTGATAGCCAGCACTACTGGTGCATAAATATTTGGGATATTTAGGATCAGTCACAATGATCATATTGCTTTGCACATCAATGGGATACGCTTGTCTCCCACTTGTGTTATGTATTAAGAAGAGACACGGCAGGCAAAAACATTGATTTTTTTCATGCAGTGATCAGTTTTGAGATTTTGGACTAGTTTACTCCTTCAATGGGTTCTTTTAAGCTGCTATAAAGAAAACGTAGAAAATATACATTAAGATGTTTTTTTTAATTACATTTCAACACGTCATCCCGCTTTCTGTCTGTTTAGTGAAGTCTGTCATGAGAGGTATCATTGTAAAGCTCTGAATCTCCTGCTCAATTAAATGTAACCCAAATATGGGCATTTCCTTTCTATCAGTAACCAATCGTGAATGTCCAAAGGGTGATTTAAAGCTAATGACGAAATCTCATTGGCTACTGCTGGTTTCTGCTAACGTGATTCGCTCAGACGATCGCACCACTAACTCCGCCTCCGTTTCCCTCCTCAGCTGATATAATATTTAAACATTCTCTATGATAAAAATTGTTTGTAAAAAAATATTTTAATAACACGGTTTTAGCGGCTGTAGAGTTATAATGATGGTGTTCAAATACATAACATTAGACTAACGTTAGCCAGCTTATAGTATCTTGATTCAGTAAGCTAGTATTTATTTGAGATACATTGTTTTTTGATTAATTGAGCAGCAGAAAAATATTCTTTATATTAGTTGTCCAATTAGTCGTTAGATTAGTCGACTAATCGATAAAATAATCGCCCAACTAATCGTTTAGTTAATAATCGTTTACCCCAGCCCTACTGCAGTTGTAGGCCTTATATGCCTGCCATGTTATTAAATAATCAGTTTTCATGAGCGTGAAATATTATACATTATTATTACTAAGGGCCTGGGGCCTCGCTTCTAAACGTTGCGTACGCACAAAAGAAGGCATACGCCTTCTTTAGTGCGTACGGAAAAATCATAAAAAATCAGTATAAAAAGCAAACTTGAAATGTGCGGTCCTTCATGCAAGCTCTGACCCAGGCGTACGCACAAAATGGGTGAAATGAGAAATGGCGACACCGTTGGCAGATGGAAAAAACACGTGAAAGTGTGTGAAACTGTAGACCGTAAAATAAATGGCAATAGCATACTGCCTCTCATAAATAACACCAAGACTTCACAAAGCAAGTATTACAGTTAACAGTCTACACAAACACCCGTTTGATCGATTTGCAACAGAAATGCAAATTAACACACATTTCCAAAAAGAAAAGTGAAATATGTTCTGCAGTAATATTGGCATGTTAGGCTATACAATTCATCATCATAAATAAGATGGTAAACAGAATGAAATAATGTACAAAACTGATATTCTTGCCAATGTGTCCGTCTGGAGGAGCAGATATAGATGCAATTAGATACTCAGATAGGCAATTAGATAGATAGATAATTAGGGAGATATATAGAATATAGATAGAAAGATGAATAGATAGATGTATTATTTGTCCACTGGGGAAAGTTGTTTTCATATTAAAAATGTCTTCATCAGCTACGGAATCATGGTATTCATGCATATGCCAACATGACATCATGACTTTTGCGTAAACATACACGCCACTTTCGAGTCAAGTGGCGTATTATTTCTACGCATTTTGAGCTATTCGCGTGTATCCGCGTGTATGCGTGTATGTCTACGCCATTAACGTCCGCGTCATCCCGCGTGTCAGAACACGCGCGTCAAATGTCCAGTCATAAATGCCATTAACCCCAGTGACGGTTAAGTTTAGGGATAGGGTTGAGGTAAGTCATATCTTTTTTTTCAATAGGATGGTAAGGGAACAGTCATAAATGCTATTAACCCCAGTGACGGTTAAGTTTAGGGACGGGGTTGAGGTAAGTCCTATATTTATATAACGTTAAGTCAACGGCGTTCATAAACACGCTGAAAAGCGATTATGCGTCTTGATAACACGCCAAAAATGCAAATACGAATTGGCGTGTCATACACACGCTACTTCATGAGATCAGCCTGCATATGCTTAGTTTGTTTTATTGTTGATAAAATAACGTATGACATATGTCTCATCCATTCAGAAAGCTGCAAGTAATTACATTTGCGCTGAACTTTTTCCCATTTACAAGTAGATTATAACCGACATCTGTAGCTTGTCAGATGCAATAAAATGGATGGAAATAAAATGCCCCATCACAATGCGTAATGACGCACAATGGCTGATCTTGCGCTCTTAGAAGATGTGGCAAATGGAAGGATTCTGAGTGACACATCTTCACAATAAAAGGTGTGGAAAAAATATATTATTTATTCAAGAATTCCCTCATTGTGCAGTTTATTATTTCAGTTAGGACAGTCTTGATTTCACCCAACTCCTTGGCCACCTCTCTGATTGAATTAATGACTAGACACTTTTTTTGCCTCGACTTTGATGTCCGACCATTTGTTTTTTATTTCGGCCACACAGTCCGAGGTTGTGAGGCTACAGCATTTACGGCGTCTGCAACCTTTTGCCACTCAAGTGCCTTTTTGGCATTAGTAGGCCTAATGCCCACACTGTGCCCTCCAAACAACATTTCCTCCTCTTTTCCACCTTCGCCAACGATAACTTCTACTTCACAATGAGTAAAGTTACGTTTTTTTTACTACTTCTCTGTATTTGCCATGATTTTGCAATCGATGAATATTAACTTGTGGGCATTTCACTGACTATTTATGGGGAACTATGGGCGTGACATGAAGCCGCAAAAGCTGCGCTACATTTAGAATTGATTGTGATTTATTAAGGGAAAACTGCGTAGGATCTGCGTGCACACGGTTTAATAAATCCGAATATTTCTGTGCGTACGCACGTCCTATGTTTCATCCATACGCCACTTCTGACGCAAATCCTACGTAAAGTTTTATAAATGAGGCCCCTGAGCATTTATTATGTTTTTGACAATTTTTTTCCAGTGGAAATGTATTAAAGGGAGACTAGGCAGGAATCACGTTTTTGTCAAACAACGACCCCTAGAGTCGCTGTGGAGTATTTGTATTTAACGTTACTCTCTTAAATACCACTCACGCAGAGCGTGACATGTTACATAGTATACAATAGTACATTGTGTTTAATTTGTCGTTTAATGAGATCTAACATATGTTGTTAGCGGTGAGAATTTTCACGTGATTAAATACATAGATACAATTATCCCCATGGCAGAACTTTTGCCATGTGTGTCAGAGGTTCTGGGTTCTAATCCATACAAGTAGTATAGTTTATTTTCCTCATCAAAACCGATTGTTTATGATTGTGTATCAAGCAGATATAGACAGTCTCTCAGTCCCCGCAACGAATTGAAGTGCGCGTCCGTGTGAAAACTGTGCGCATCCCACAACAGAACACTGTATTCGCACCACTGATCGCAGCGGCAAGCACTTTGGTCACTTGATTTCAAAAACAATACATTCCAGATCGCCTCTTATTTAACAAACGAACGAAATGAACGCTCTACTAGAGTTAACTGGAGATGTTTTATTTGTTTGTATTGGTACATCTGTGCCGCAAGATGTTTCAATGGGACATATTGAACCCACAAATGGGCTATATGCACGCATAAGTTCCGCATTTGACGTAAGGATGCTCGTCCATTTCCGGTTGTGTAGATTAAAGCGGAGGAAAACCGGAGAAAACGGGATTATGGAAGAGTCTTCAATATTTATTTCAATATTTATTTCAATAAATATTGAAACTAAATGTACATACGTTTAGATGCAATTTTATATATAGTTATGTTTATTTAATATAATTTTAAAAAGAAGCATAAACACAACGAGGGGTGTCTGTTTTATCTGTTTTTGTGACTAACGTTTCTTTAGTATAACCATGGAGTATAAAATTCAACATTAATTCTCGGTATTGCATTGGACTCTATGATCAGCGGAAGTTATCGAGCATCCTTACACCTTCACCGGAAATACCGCCGTGCATAGAGCCCATTACGCCTAAGCTAGTGTCTGACTCCTCGCTCGGTCAGTCTGCCGTTTCCTCTTTCTCTGTTCCTCCAACAATGCTTTCCTAGCTTTCTGCATCTAATATGCTAGCTAAGCCATGACGATAGTGTGACAAACTCCATCCCTCGCTACCTTTTTCCTCGAAGGGGGTGTGTATGTGTGCAGTACCGTAAAGCAATATGTTACATCACGCGATACTTCCTGACGCTGAGGTCGATGGCAATCATTTCAGTAACTCTGAAGCTGTTCAGTTAAGCTAAAAAAACTGCATAGAATCCCTTTAAATTCCCTACTTAAATCTTTAAATGCCTTTTTTTCTTTTTTTGTCATTCTCCAGTACAAATCTCAGCCTTTCATCTTGTGTGTAAACAAAATGAAAAGAATTTTGCACCTGACATCATATGTTCAGATCTATCTACTGAAAATACATGCAAAATTGTGCATATTTAATGAGATATATTTAAGACATAACCGACAGTGTTAATGAGTATACTAACCAAGACTGAAATTTACACAATTTTGCGCGTTTTCCTTGTGAAAGCGATATAATCAGTGAAAATTAACTTGTTACTCTGTGTGTAAGGTCTCTCAAGGAGCACGCGAGTACTGAATAGTTTAAAATCGTTTGAATGTTTAAACTGGCAAGACTTAAAAAGACATGCTAATGATAAACTTTAATCACATCGCAATGCTGGCCCGTTTGTGCAAGTGACAATACCGCCATGTTCCGACACCCGAAAATGTGAGCGTGTAGTATCAAGCGCGCTTGAACCCTTATTTACAGTACGGATCCAATTTTGCAACATGACTTAATCATGGTGTTGCAACACCTCCCCTCATTTGTATGTTGATGGGTGTTCCTCAAGTTTACATCTAGAACTAATGGGACCCATGAGAGGCTTCCCCTAGTCTCTATGTCTCTATTTCTATTGGATAGTTGCGTCGCGTTCAACGGATTAATTTGAATAAAGATGGCCATCGGCCACAAAGCATCCTTCCCGAGATGCTTGGCGGGCTAGTTAAATTCGATTGACATCACCCATAGGAATAAAGTTGAGTGCGGTTTAAAAAATAGGATTTTTTTAAACTATTTATTTGTATGATGCATCTAAATTAGTATTTGAACACCTGTCTATCAGCAAAACTCTGACCCTCAAAGACCTGTTAGTCTGCCTTTAAAATGTCCACCTCCACTCGATTTATTATCCTAAATTAGATGCACCTTTTTGAGGTTGTGAGGTTGTGCATAAAGACACCTGTCCACCCCATACAATCAGTAAAAATCTAACTACTAACATATCCAAGACCTGTTATGGCCATGTTAGTAGTGGCCAAAGAGCTGTCCATGGCCAAAGAGCTGTCCAAAGACACTAGAGACAAAATTGTACCCCTCCACAAGGCTGGAAAGGGTTACTAGGAAATTGCCAAGCAGCTTGGTGAAAAAAGGTCCACTGTTGGAGCAATCATTAGAAAATGGAAGAAGCTAAACATGACTGTCAATCTCCCTCGGACTGGGGCTCCATGCAAGGTCTCACCTCGTGGGGTCTCAATGATCCTAAGAAAGGTGAGAAATCAGCCCAGATGAGACCAAAATAGAACTTTTTGGTCATAATTCCACTATGTTTGGAGGAAAAAGAATGATGAGTACCATCCCAAGAACACCATGCAACACAGTGAAGCATGGGGATGGTAGCATCATGCTTTGGGGGTGATTTCTGGATTTTTTTTTCTTAAATTATGTCTCTCACAGTGGACATGCACCTACAATGACAATTTCAGACCCCTCCATGATTTCTAAGTGGGAGAACTTGTAAAATAACAGGGTGATACTTATCAAATACTTATTTTCCTCACTGTATGTGCTACCAGAGCCTGTCAGATTTAAAACGGGTAAATTTCTCCAAGAAAACGACATGAGAGTGCTGGATACTATTGGGGAATATCAGCAGTCTTAGAAAGCCTTTCGTCCAGTCAGATCCAAGGATCGGAAATAACAGTTACATATAAAATATACCCAACGAGCAGGTTGTCAGGTTTATGTTGTTATGTGGACCTCTATTTTGACATTCTATTCTGTTTCCGTTATTTCCTGTTTTCCCACTCCGTTTAGTTTCAGTGGTTACTGATTATGTCCTTGTTTATTTCTATTACATGTTACTTTTACATGCCTAGTTTACTTTCCTTTGTTTTACCCCTGTGTTTCAGTTGTTCTTGGACAGTTCACGTTTATGCATTGTGTGTTTTGTGCTATTATCCTGCGTGTTCATCCAGAGATTTTGATTTATTTATAAGCCTGTTTTGATTTTTGAATCTCCTCTGTGGTTGCGGACCACGTCATACAAATTATAAATATATATTTTAAAATGGTGATAAATAATATCTAGTTGTTGAGCTACTCAAAATGACAGCAAGGAAAATTCCTTCACAATAGCTGCCCTAAATTGACCTGCATAAGGCTGCCTAAAAAACATCAGTAATGATTTATGTACTACACAGGAGAAAGCTATGCTGTGATTTTCACACATAAGTTACCTCATTTCTTGAACTGCAACAGTGTTTTAAGAGCTTGATATTCTTGACTTTAAGAGGAACCCAATAGCTATGTTTTTTCTGAATAAACTATTACTATTCGAATTAATGTAGCTGCTAAGGATCTAATAAATAACGTTTACATTTCCTGTCAGGTGTCACGATACACTAAAGTATAAATAAACGAATAACCAAAATTGTATATTTGGGCACGTACTGTAATAATAAAGACAATTAAATTATATGTACATATAGTTTTCATTAAAATACATATAAATGTTTTATCTGTGGCGTTTCTATCGAGGAAGTTGCAGTGCAAGCTCGAGCTAGCATTACTCACACGCTCTAGCGACCTGACGAGATGTATGCGCTAGCCTTAGCAACACATGCTAGCGGCTAGTGCATTAGCTCGCAGACAAAACAACAGGAAAACACTTCTCTCCTGCCATAACGATATAACCGACACGATTTATTTCCTTGTATTTCCTTATTATTTATTTAGTAAAAATGACTGTTTGGTGATTTACAATGCTTACATTGAACCATTTAAAGACCTAGAATGAGGATATTTGACTTAGTGACAACTCAATGGTGAGGCTACGTTAGGCCACACAGGACATAACCTGATGAGGCAGAACCGGATCCTGGTCGCACAAAACAGAGAAGCTCGTCGAACTACCCGGATCACTGGATCTAAACCAGAATCATGGACGCGTCTGAGACGAAATAAAACACTCTCGATTGCGTATTGCTTACCTTTGTGTCCTGAGGTTTACTTAAGTGAGTTTCGGCTGTGAAATGGTTAAGTAAAGCGTATGGTTGATCCAGTGTTGTAATTGAGTTGGCTGCTTTGTCTCCTGTGCCGTAAACAGTGCGCAGTACTAGCGCCACACGGCGTCAGACGGAAGAAACTGTGGATCTATTGCGTCATAGTGACTTTCAATGTGGTGGGTGGGGTTTACAAAATAAATAAAACTACAGTCATTCTATTCCACAACTAATGAAAGATCATATTTTTATTACAATTACGAACCACTTTCTTCGTTTTTGCATGCTTCGTTTTAAATGAATAGACTACACACAAGCGATCAAAACACAGACAACGAAAACTACAAAATGACAAGAGTAGTAGAGCTTGTTCTCTCACGCATACGGGGTTTCTTGACCCGAGGGTCTCTCTCAGGGGCAGTCAGGCACCAGAAGGGGTGGGCAAAACACCCTTTGAAAAAAACAACGTGATATTTTTCAGTATTATGTATTATATATATATATATATATATATATATATATATATATATATATATATATATATATATATATATATATATATTATATATATTTGCTGATTAAGAAATACTCTATATTGTCCTTAACCAGCTTTCTATAGGTCCTCTGTATGATAGTGATACAAAAATGTACATGTAAATAAATCGATTAGGTTGGGATTTGGGGCATTTTGTTGTTGTTGCATAACATTACAAACAACAATCATGGCTATATTATAAATAAATAGTGCAAATAAAAAAGAGCTGTAGTATAAACTAATTGAATAAAAGTCACACATTTTATGGTCATCCTTCCTTGCGCTTTCTTTCTTTGGAAAGTAAGAACGAACTTTTTATCGAAATATTTGTCTGGAAATAGAACCAAAGAAATAAAGTACATTTCCTCAATGAAATATCATGTTCACATGAAGTAACGTTGCCCAGCCTGTACGTCATGACGTAGCGCGTTGCGGGTAGGACGTCCATTCGTAGTGAACCATCCGCATTGTTGTTGGTTGCAGGCGCAGAATCGTATCGACTCACCGCTCGTTGCAAGGAAGGAAACGACACTGCCGACACAGAATGGCACTTAAACCAAGTGTTCTACTAGTGATTATTAATCCAGTTTTATAGTCCTGGCAGCCGCTGTGGTTAAGGTTCTGCCGCATTCCAGATTTATCCATGCAGAACTAAATCAGTGGGCTTTGGATGAGAACATTGTGTACGGAATCACTGCAGGCCATCTCACCATCGCGTTAGAAAGCTGCTCCTCTTTTTATCAATCAGAGGTAATATGATCCTAAAATATTGGTCAATGATTTGCGATTTGCAGGGGTGCACCTGTTCTAATAATGCATGGGAGTATAAAGCGATAACGTTTGAATGTGCTTCGTTATGGTGTCTCAAAACATAAGGAAATGCCTGCCTAGACAACATTTAAAGGGAGAGATGATCCCTAAACACGACCATGATGTTCAAAATAGATGCTTCTAAATTGAATGTTTGCAACGCACAGTTAATGACCAGAATGTTTGGAACCGTACGTCTCTAAACTCTCACCTATGATTCTCGAAAATGCTTCGATTTGAAGCATTAGTATTCTATGTTCTCTTGTAGTACCTTAATAATACTGTGGTAAAACTGCAGTATAATTAGAAATGCATTGCACTGCCATGGTATGTATTGAACGTATTGCTAACACTGTAACATGACAACCCTGTAGGTTTGAATAACTTTCTCTTTGATGACATTAAGTTATTTAGAAGCAGTCAAGTAAATAAGTGTGGTTTGACTTATTCTGCTGCACTGTTTTGTCTTAGGAATAACAGTAGTTCTCTCTTTTCAGCTTTGTAAGGATCCCCAATGAAAAGAAAATCTCTGCCTAACAAAGTATACTACACCCCCCAGCGGCTGCCTTATCCCATCAGACATTCCCCAAACCACGAGACACTGACTCGCACCCAGGCCCAGATGATGGTGGAGCTTGAAGTCGATGGCCGGCTGCACCGGATCAGCATCTTTGACAAGCTCAACATCATAACTGATGAGGATCCCATGGCGCAGGAAATTATAGAGTGCACCAGCAATAAGGAGAATGCTGAAAAACACCAGCAGGTTTTGGTAAGTTCTGTACGCCACAGAAACAACCAGCAGAAAAAGAACACTGCTGTCACAGTGCAAAAGGCTTCGGGACAAGATTGCGCACTTCCCGAGCCCAAATTCCGCACAGTGGATTACAATCTCCCACCAATCCCATGCAGACCTTCTACATACTACAAGTATGAGGAGAAAACTTCAGAAGAGCTGAACGAGGAAGTGGAGTATGATATGGACGAAGAAGACCATGCCTGGCTCGAGTTGGTCAACAACAAAAGAAAGTGTGAAGGCCTTAACCAGGTTTCCCCCAATGCCTTCGAATTCCTTCTTGACCGATTTGAAAAAGAATCATTCTTAGAAAGTCAGGGCCAACAGAACCTCCAGTCCTTAATTGATGAAGATGCTGTTTGCTGCATATGTATGGATGGAGATTGCATGGACAGCAATGCCATCCTCTTCTGTGATATGTGCAACCTAGCCGTTCATCAGGATTGTTATGGTGTTCCTTATATTCCAGAGGGCCAGTGGCTTTGCCGACATTGTCTTCAGTCTCCTACACAACCCGCTAACTGCATCCTCTGCCCTAACAAAGGAGGAGCGGTCAAAAAGACAGAAGATGACCGATGGGGACACGTGGTTTGTGCTTTATGGGTTCCGGAGGTTGGGTTCTCCAATACGGTCTTCATTGAACCTATCGATGGTGTCTCAAACATCCCGCCTGCTCGGTGGAAGCTTACCTGCTACCTCTGTAAAGAAAAAGGAGTTGGGGCTTGTATCCAGTGCCACAAAGCCAACTGCTACACCGCTTTCCATGTAAGCTGTGCGCAGAAGGCTGGTCTCTTTATGAAGATGGAGCCCATTAAAGAGTTGACTGACTCAGGTTTACCAACTTTGTCAGTAAAAAAGACCGCTTACTGTGGGGCCCACACCCCAAACGGCTCTGTTAAAAAACCTCTTACAATATATAATGACATTAAGACAAATTACAGACTTTGTCAGTCAGTGGACAAGAAGAGCAGGACAGGATTAAAAAAGCAGACGAGACTAAAAAACAATGATGTTGTAGCCCCAGTTCCCTCTGTGTCTTTACCCAGCTTTTCATCTGAAAGGTATGTTCAAATCTGGTGATTTTTTGTAATTTTAGACCCTTTTAAGTGCTATTCTCTCTTTTTTAACATTAGCTACTAGATTGCAAGATTGTTTCAAATATTTCACTTCATTGTACACTGTCATTCTCCTACAGGTTAAACACAATCCTCAATCAAGTTTCTTTACAGAACGCGGCGGCATTTGGCGAACTTGTCTTGAAGTATTGGACCCTTAAAAGACAGTCAAGGAATGGTGTGCCGCTCAACAGACGCCTCCAAACTAGCCTACATTCCCAGAGAAATACACAGTCGGTAAATAATGCCTTAGCATATTTTTGAATATTAAAAATTATGGGTGTAACAATATATTGTGTCCCAATATATCACAAAACAAAAAAACATCAATAGTGGATATTGACAATATGTATTGTATGTGTATAGTTCACCCAAAATAAAAATTACTGTGTGAGGAAAAAGAGTTTTAGTGTGTCAGTACCACAATAAACTACTATATATAATGTTGAACATAATGTATAATAATGCAATGGGTGAATATTTGTGGGTCCTGATAATGCCAAATGACTTATGTTTTCAGTAAAATATTCTTTTTTTTCTTTTTTTTTTTTAAATATATCTAGTCAGTCAGTGACAGAGTACATGCATATTCGTCTAAAATAATTCTGTATTTTCAGCTTCAGAATCATGAACAATTTTATTTTTGTGCAACTATTCTCATGTGCATTGGGTTTCCAGCACCAAGTCCAAGCCTACTTTATTTACACCCACAATCTAATATCAAATTTTTGAATTTTGATATTAGATTGATTGACATTTGAATCAAACACATCAAACATTTGAATCAACAGAACTGTTATGTTAACCTTTTACCATATGTCTTGGAGTATCGCGATAATATTCTATTGTTCAGTATCAAATCGTGATATGATGGTATCGTTACTACCCTATTGTTAATAGTTTATTATCAAACTTTAAACCATTGTAACGACAGAAACAATCAGAGGAGGAGACTCGAGCATTGAAAGAGCAGCTGAAAGAGTGGCAACGTTTGAGACACGACCTTGAGCGAGCACGACTCCTGCTGGAACTCATCAGGAAGAGAGAGAAAGTCAAGAGAGAGGAAGTATGAGATCAAGATAAGCATTTGTATTGCTAATGTTTAATGTTTGCATGTGCGTGTTCTTGGATGATGATGACTCGCTTGATTCTGTTGCAGATTAAGCTTCAGGAGACTTTAATGGAGTTCCAACTCACTCCTTTCACAGTCCTCCTGAAGGCTGTGCTTGATCAGTTACAGGAGAAAGACCAGGCACACATTTTTGCAAAGCCTGTCAGCATTAAAGAGGTTGGTCTGCAGTTTCCTTAACTTTAAAAGAAGTTGGAAGGCATTTCACTTTGCATAGTCTACATATAAAAAGTATTTTATACATTTTATTGTAACTTAAAGGTATAGCGGAGGATTTTCTTTTTCCGGGTGGGTAGTCTATACTATTGGTCCACCTAAGTGTCAGTCATTCTGGTGATATGTTTACGTAAGGCCGTCGTACGTGCTCATCTCTATGTAGTTTTCACTTTCTGGTGTATTATGTCGGAGTTACGGTTCAGATTCCTTTGAAAATGACTGAGGGTTGAAAGAGAAAAAATGTATACGAAGTGTATGATAAGAAGAGAAAGGCCGCAGAATATAGAAACAAGACCAGAGTGATTTTGGGTGAATATCACACGCTGGCGTGCTCTAAAAGCACAGGTCGGGCTTCTCACTGATGCCGCAGTCGCGAAGATTCTATTAGACAGGTAAAGTTTGTCATGCTATTTGGAGAAATCCATTTAAAATCACTAGTAAAAGTTAATGCAAGCGACTTAGCAATGCTAGCCCTGGCACAAGTCATGCACCGCATAGACACGGTAAACATCTCAATTTGTCTAAAGTAGCCTTTTGACCAAATGGTAAATGGTATCGCGCTGAAATATTCTAAAACCATGTGTGTTCATGTGTTCATATTCTAAAACCGTGTGTGTTTATTATTACACAAACGCAACAAGCTACTTCTCCATATGCAACTATGTATAAAAATAACGTATTAATACCTACGTATTAACAATTAGACATGTTAGGATAAGGACCAACGTAATAGCACTGCTCATATGTTGCCATAGAACATAATAGCGATTTTCAAAATAGTTTCCTCAGAAAGTATTTCGTGTGATACAAGGGACATATCATGTCTTGAGCCCTCGGTCACTCAATCGATCAGTATAATAAGTAAATAAAACATGGACAGGCATTTGACATGTTGTCTTTTTTATGAATGTTTTTGAGTTCGTTTATAATTTGCAACATAATTGTGCAAGGCGTAATAGGCGTTCCCTCTCGGGAGCAAGAGTGTTGTGTTTGTGCATTTGCATTTTTTTAAAAAAACTGGAGAGGGCGGGTCTTCTCTAAATTTCAGAAAGATCCTCCGCTATACCTTTAAGTGACGAAATTTGATAGAAATGTATTTGAAGAAACAGCCCAAGCACGCTTTTCAAGCAAACCACCTGCTTGGAGAATTTTATAAGCTAAATCAGGGTGCATGATGTACGGATGAACCAAAAATTATTCAGACGCACGCACACACACACACACACACACATATATATATATATATATATATTACTCGTGCGTGCAATACACTATAGTTAATTTAATGCAAATGAGAATAGCAAAATAAACTGTGACCTGTGGGCTTTGACCTGACCATGTTTTTCTTAAGTGTTCTTTCTTCAATTGCTTAACAAAATTCAAAATTAAGCATTGCTTCATATTTGGTCGACCTATATTGGTATTATCTAATTGGGTACATAAATTCATTTGTGAGATGAATCCAGTGACCAACGAAATATCAACTGATTTGAAAACTTGAGTTCTCATATTTATATAGTTTAACTATAGTGTTTATATAGGTGATAATGTGGGAAATGTTGAAGGTGTCTGAATAAATTTTGGGTTGACAGTATATCAGATAAAAGTGGACAAATATGAAGTTAAAATAACAGCCCTCATCAATAGCTCAATGAATAAATAAGCCTTGAATAATGAATAGTTGCCTAATAAAGAGTCTACAACCCATGATAAATTCAGCTAAATTAGTCCATTGAAAGTCATATTTTCTTTACCAACGCATCAAAATGATACAATTATGAAATATATCAAAATTACAAATATTTTTGTTTGACTTTAACAATTGTGCGAGGTCAGAGACACATTCAAGAAAAGTCAGTGGGTCATTCCAGGTAACCGGATCTGTAACAATTAATAATACAGTGAATGAACCTATACACTGTCAAGGTATCAGTCCAGCTGCATTGAAGACCATTCAAGGGATGACCAAACTTAATCTTGCTGCACTTATTTTTTTTAGAATAAATTAATTTTAAGTTTATTTAATGTATTTAAAATGAAAAAAGAAAAAGAAAAAAAAGTCAGTTTGAACTTGAGTTTTCTTGGATCATTGCAGCCATTGAACAACAAAAATGACCCCTTAGCACCCCATAGCGTCCAACCAGCTGTATTACCTGCAAATTCAGTTTGAATGATGCACATTTATGTACAATCAAAGATGAAAATAAGTGATGTGAATCGAAAAGTAATCAATCGCACGGTTTTCTGTAATTAATCACACAACATTAAAATTTGTATTCATGAATATATTTTCTCATAAATACTTGTAAATAGAAAAGAATATTGTGAATGAAGGACATTATCACTGAAACAGATGCTGTTAAACATTTAAATTTTATGAATGCTAACATTGTATTCTATGATATGCAGCACAAACATCTGGTTGAAATCTAGAAAATATAGTTTAGTGTTTTGTGACCCTTTAGGTGAAGTAAGTAACATCTTACATGTTTTATCTTGGATTAATTTTTTACCTGCTATTTTATCAGTGTTGTGTAGTCTTTTTATAGCCATTGTGTGTCCTTGTTTAAAAAAATTAAGTCGCAAAGATAAGTTCTAGCTCTTGCAAAACCTTAATTCTGTTTCTGACGTACTTTAAGCACTTGCACTACTTCTAACACGAAGGACAAATTGTTTAACAACATTCACTTTGTTGCATCAAGTACAGTGCCTCAAGGCCTCATCCTGATAAAATAAATATTTTTATATTTGTATATTTATTAGGGATGGGCAACGATTAATCGCATCCAAAATAAAAGTTTGTGTTTACATAATATATTTGTGTGTAGTGTGTATAATTAATTTGTATATATAAATACACACACATATGCATGTATATATTTAAGAAAAATGTGTTATTAATATATCAAAAATTTATATTTATATATAATAATAATTATGTATAAATATATATAAAGTATATACATGCATATATTTCTTAAATGTATACATGCATGTGTGTGTATTTATATATACAAATGAATTATACACACTACACATATTATATAAACACAACCTTTTATTTTGGATGCGATTAATCGCGATTAATCGTTTCCCATCCCAAATATACATAATTAATTATGTTTAGTTTAATTATTTTAGCAAACCAGGAGTTTTTCATGATCAGGTTAGTGTACTTTCTTAATTAAACAAACCATTTAACCATTGTGGATTAAAGCTGAATGAGCAGACAAATATTTTGTTGTTTGACAAATATTAATCTAGCCAATATTAACAAAAAATATATATTTTGCCATACAGTCTGACACCGTTCATATCCTTTTCTCCCTCCTAATCTCACTTTGCCACCATTCTCCATTTCTTTCCTCTTTCGTCACTTTCTTTCATTTGCTTTTTTTTTGGCGCTTTTATCAATATGAAACACACACACTGACAACACTGTGTGATGAATTAGATTATTAGTAGTGGTGCAGCTATACCGCTTTTTCCTTTACTGATCTGATTCCGATAAATTTAATTCTGAATTTCAGCCCATACCTGATTTTTGAGCACTTGCAAAATTTTATGAAGTTTCTTCTATTGCTCAATGGCTTGAAAATACAGGTAAATAGAAGAGGCTTTATTGTCTTTATCACTGATCTCAATTTCACCCTTGTTTTGTGTGTTGCTCACAGGTGCCTGACTATATGGACCACATCATACACCCAATGGATTTTTCCACCATGAGCAAACGCATTGATGCACAAGGCTACAAATATCTGGATGAATTTGAAGCAGACTTCAATCTCATTGTTGAAAACTGCATGAAGTACAATGGCAAGGATTCATACTTCTACAGGGCTGCTGTTAGATTGAGAGACCAGGGTGGAGCTGTGCTCAGAAAAACTCGTCGAGATGTTCAGACAATTGGCTTCGATTTTGAAACTGGCATGCACCTGCTTGAACAACCCAAGATTGAGCCACCCGCACCTTTCTCCTGGGAAGATGGTAAATGCACAAACTTACTAGTATTCTGATTAGACTACAAATGTCTTTTTTTGGCCACCAGCCACAGTGACAATTTGTGCAAAAAGGATTTTTTCAATATCAAAATGACGTGGAACTGCATGTAAAATGGAATTACTCATGGACATAAAGCAAACTCACTGCACCTTGGTGGTGTAAAATAATTTTCTGTATTAATATGTAAAACAAATTGTGAATCAAACACGCATCCACTGTTTTTCTTTTGTCGGTGCTCCCGGTGGATTGTCCCTATTCTCTTAATGAGTAATGGGTGTGTTTGGGAGTAACGTGCAATAAACCAATTAGAGTCTCATCTCCCATATCCTTTAAAAGACAGTTGTGCTTGGCGCTATTTACCTGGCGGAATTTGCAAGCAGAAAAAAACTAACACTTCTCTAGCAAGGAAAAGGATCTGCTTGTGCACAAGGTTGAAGCACACAAGCAGACCATCTATGGGATGAAGTGTACTCGCGTGGTGGGTTTGCCTATAACCACATATTACTAACATGCTATTTAAATAACAAAAAAAAACAAAAACAAAAAAAACCCCAGCAAAAAACACTTATGCCGTTCCTGGCTCTTTGTGTCTAAGCAATGGCATTTCTTTATAAATATCACTCCTAAATGTACTGACTGGTCTGGTCAATTTACTGTTTCCTTAAAACCTATTCCGATTTAAAAATTCCATTAGTGATTCTTGAAGTGGAATCAGAACCATTAAATTCCTGTTCCCTAGATTTTATCAAATCAATCAATAAACAATTCTTCTTCTTTCAGTGGACCGGTTATTGGTTCCAGCCAATCGGGAGCAGATGTCATTTGAAGAGCAGCTGAGGGAGCTACTAGAAAAGTTGGATCTAACTACAGCTATGAAATGTAGCCCGTCACGGAGCAGACGACTGAAGCTGCTCAAGAAAATCATTGGTGATGTGAGGATGGAGCGGAGTTTGAGGAAAGCTCTTCCTGCTGCTGAACTTGCTGAGGAACAAGCTGGCCATATCCTTCAAAAAGGTTTGTTTGAAAAATCTTAGTTTGATGTTTTCTTGCTATTAACCAGTTAAACATTAAACAAAAGCCTTGTGGGCAACACTTTCAGATATCACCATTGTCCCAAGTTAGAGTCCCAGCTTTTCTGATCCCTACCCCCTCTCTTCTGTCAAATTGGATAGCAAATTGGACAGGACAATAAAAGCTAAACATGCCCCAAAATATACTTAATATAAACAAACAAACAACTACTTGTCTGTCTCCAGATGTGATAATGCTTTTCTAATCAATTAGACTTTTCAAGACCCTGGTCTTGAAGTTCACACTAGAGAACACTGCATGTTTTGTATGAATGCTACACAAACATAACCTGGCCCTAGCCAGATGAATTTCGCTCCGCCTAGCTCCACTCATCCATCTGGAACCGATCCATTGAAATGGTGTTTCAGAAGGCTGGGCCTTATCAAAAATCCTTGCATATGATTGGATAAGCCACTTGTCTGTCATCTTTATCGACGTGCTAATTCAACCACTCACACCGAAGCCAACCCGTGACGCTAATGAGAGCGACGCAGGAAAAAACAAAACAGAACAGCCGACATTCTCTGATGTTCCGTTCTCTGATGTTCTTTTAATGAAACAATATTAGGTAGATTGGACAACACGGATGAAATAGCAGCATCAATGTTAACGCTTGCTTCCTCGATGCGAGCCGCCATTGTTGTCTGAATCAAAACAGTCTCACGGTCGCTTCTCCACTACGTCACATCTATGAAACTCCCGCCCTGCGTCCTGATTGGCTAAGCCATAAAGTTGGTTGGAGAAATCACTCTCAATGGAAGAGGTTCCAAATGGATGTGAGTGAAGCTAGGTGGAGCTAAGCGGAACGACATTCATCTGGCTAGGGGCAGGTTAACACAAACACCCCTTATTAAACTTACACAGTCTCATCCCAAGACGTCATCTAACTGATGCTTTTGACCATATTTAACATCCGACGTTTTAGGGTACCCTTTAAAGGAGCATTTCACCCATTGCAACATTAATCTTTATTGAAAGTGGATCATATATGTAGTCGAAATGTAAAAGAATTTTTTAATTTGGTGCTCTCTTGACTGAGAAAAGATAGAAAATAACCAAGGGGCGCCTATATATGAAAAGACTACATGTCCCACAATGCACAGCTCCAGGAGAAATTGCCATCGTTGAAATTCTCTGTAGCAGACGGGCTGTGTCCGTAGGCCGTCTCGGCATCTCCTGCTCCTCCATCAGCCTCAGATGCTCTAAACTATACTGCGACTCGTAAAGATAGCCACGAACATCGGATTCAAGCAGCAGAATTTCGAAATCCTCTTCTTCCATATCATGTATAGTTTCTTCTGTCATTGTCATAATTTACTATCACCACAGCGCTTGTTAGCTTAGCTTCCAAACAAGATGGCGGATATTGATTTCAGTTTCTGCAAGTGAAGTCCCACCCACTGATCTGTAATAGGCTTGTAGGATGAGGAATAATAATGAGCTAATGTTTGTAGTTCTAAAGATTTTAATGAAATATGACTTCCTTATCGTGACGCAAAATGACGATTTTTACGTCACGATAAGCAGGAAGTAAAACACTTAAATCCTTATTTCTCCCATCTCAGGGGAAAATAAGGGAATAAACCATGACCATTCAAAAATATGACTGGGTTTCTAAAGATACAAAGCTTAATGCAAATGGGTGAAGTGACCTTTTAACGTCAGTTAGATGACGATCCTGGGGCGTCATCCAACTGACGCTTTACCTTTAACGTCAGTGAGATGACGCGGGTAGGTTTAGGTCTGGGGTAGGGTTAGGATTAGAAAGCGTCATCTAACTGACGTTTAAGGCACCCTAAAACGTCGGATGTTGACGTATGGTCAAAAGCGTCAGTTGTATGACATCTTGGGATGAGACTGCGCTGATTAAACTCCTTAATAGAGACTCCCAAAACCTTATATGAACCAACTGTTGGCCCGACAATGGAGTCCATCAGCATGGTTGAACATATTCTGCTTGTAAGTCTCTTTCTTGCGTTTCTGTTAAGTGCACTTAACGTTTGAAATTGAGACAATTTTACCAATCGCACTTGGAAATATTTTTATATTAAATGTGGTATATTAGCATTCTAATTGAACTTTTGCCACTGTGAGTAAACTTTAAATGAGCTGAGCATATTGGACTTGAGGGAAAGAAAAGCTCAGGATAGATGAGGTTTGAAAAGAGATAATTCTGACCCCTTTGTTTCTTTGTCTCTAGTTCAGGTTTGTTGATTTCTTTTTTTGAATCTACTTGTTTTTTATTTTTTTTTTAATTCACATTGCTGTGAATTCTATTCTTGTGTCCAGTCTTAACAGGAAATAAAGTTGAAGTGTGTGCATTAGTTAAGGAATAGTTCAACTAAAAAATAAAATTTCCTGATAATTTACTCACCTCAAGGCGAGAGGGTTGAGTTCAGAGCCTCGCATGTGATATGAGCACATGGGAATGGTTACTTGTGACGTAGAATGCGTTTTGGACCATTCGCTTGCATTACATGCAGAAAAAACCTGAAATGTTTTCCTTAAAAACCTTATAGGAATAGTTCACTTCTAAATGAAAGTTCTGTCATCATTTACTCAGCCTCAAGTTGCTTCAAACCTGTATGAATTTCTATCTCCTGTTGAACACAAAAGTAAATATTTTGAAGAATATTGGTAACCAGACAGTTGATGGACCTCATTGATTCCCATTGTAGGAAAAAAAAATACAATGGAAGTCAATGGTGTTCATCAACTGTGGTTTGAAACAACTTGAGGGTGATTAAATAATGACAGAATTTTCATTTTTAAAGGGGTCATGACATGAGAAACCAAATTTGCCTTGATCTTTTAGTATATAAGAGATCAATGTACTATTAAAACTTCCTGCAAGTTTCATAGCTTAAGATGTCCTCCCCATTATAAACGAACCATTTATTTAATCAAGCTCTTAATACAGCTCTTTCTGGATCCATGGTATGAAGTGACGTTACGGTACGAAGTGACGTACCAGTCGTTTGCATATGACTGCCTCCAGCGCAAGACAACTACGCCTCATTTTGCATCATCGCATGCGCTGTCGTGCAGCGAGTGGGTCTGTTTACAAGATGACTGTGATGCCATGCAGATGTGCTGTTGCTGCTGTGGACAAACAACATGTTTGAATATGCTGCCGAATGATCCAGATGTCAGGGAAAGCAGTCAGATGCAGTTTATAAGCTTTATTTAAACGGTGAGAGAGATGAGTGTGACAGGGCATGTTACTGAAAGAACGAGCTGAGAGCGAGCGAGCCCCGTGCGCGCGCCTTCAAACTGTCTTGCTCTCTCTCTCTCTCTCTCTCTCTCTCTCTCTCTCTCTCTCTCTCTCCCTCCCTCGTGCATATGAATCAAAATCAATTGAGAATTGACACAATGGTAAAAGATTGGAAGACCGAAGTTTAACGTGGTGGAGCATTGTTTAGTCTGCATGTGATACATAATGATTAACTTAATAATTTATGCATAAGCAGCACTGACGTTAGCCAATCATAACAGTATAGGCGTTAACACTGAAGTCTTAAGCCCGTAACACACCAAGCCGACGGTCGGCCGTCTGGCAGATTTTTTTGCATCGGCCAACCAAGTTGGCTCGGTGTGATACGCACGGTTCCGTGCCGTTGGCTAAAAATAGTCCTCGTCGGCTTTATTTCGCCCGATTCAACATGTTGAATCGGCGTCCGGCCGTTGGGGAAAGAGAGGACTCTGATTGGCTGTTCAGCTTAGTGAAAGAGTCAGTGCACGAGAATAAAAGCAAAACAGCAAGCAAAGAAGTCAAAACGGTAAAGATAGAAGGCTGTTCTTATGTTACGTCTTCTTACCTGAGTGTTCCTTGGCGAATATTTCAATATTAACATGAGTGGAGTGGAATAAAGAAAGTGTTCAGCAGGATTGATATTCAAAAAGGTAAGCACGCGCTGCTTTGTTTACATTATGTGTATCTGCAGCCGCAGCGTAGGTTTTCCTTTTTGAATGACGATTATAGACTAATATATCTGCAGAAATAGACAGTTGTCTCATTAAATGCAGGCGCAGAAAGCACATTCTAGCTGACGGTCGCCTGTAGTTCTCTCGGTGTGTTCAAGTGCAGGTTTTTACCTCGACGAGAGAGGACGAGAGGCGACAACACAGTTGGCTTTCATCA
Source organism: Cyprinella venusta (assembly GCA_038021265.1). Classification (NCBI taxonomy): domain Eukaryota; kingdom Metazoa; phylum Chordata; class Actinopteri; order Cypriniformes; family Leuciscidae; genus Cyprinella; species Cyprinella venusta. The sequence goes on from CM075885.1 coordinate 12,706,543, forward strand.
GCGCTAGTTCGTTGGTGTCTTCTTGGTGTGTTCCGGGCTTTAAAGGGGAAACACCCCAAAACAGACTGTTTGAATCAGAGGTGAGAAACAGGGTGGGAAAATGTCATAAATCACTACATTTAAAAAAAAATTGTACAAAAAACTATAGTAATAGTATAATTGCATCCAAGGGAACATAATAAAACAAAACAAAAAAACATGTCATGACCCCTTTAAGGTAATTATTCCTTTAATTTCTCTTCGGGTGTGGAAGGAAAGTCATTGATATCTTGGATGGTTTAGGGGTGAGTAAATAATTAGGAAATTTTCATTTTTAGCTGAACCGAAGATTGTGGTCGATGAGGTGAACAATTCTCCTAACAATTCTCAAAAAACACTCTTTAGAAAAGGGCTGCATGCATGATTTATTGAAATAAAATCATTATTGGGATATGGCTTTGTATGTGTTCTTATCAGATTTTAATAATTCATAAATTTATTTTTTTTAAAGCTGTTTTATAATATTTAATTATATATATATATATATATATATATATATATATATATATATATATATATATTTAATGCAGATGCAATCACCTACAAAATCAGAATGATTATTTCCAAATATAGCTATTCAAGTCACCTGTTTCATATTGCAATATGTACATCACAGAAAAAGTTTTTGCCGGTTTTGTGCAGCCCTACTATGGAGCACTCTTTGGAACACCTTTGGAACATCATGTTTCTGGTGTGCCATTGTCCTTTCAACCCTAATCAAACATACCTAGAAAATCACAAGCAGATGAATTTGATTAGGGTTGAAGCTTGCATGCCTGGCCCTTCTAAGAGCAAGATGGTTGAGAAACTCTGCTCTAGCTACTGCATGTGCCGAAAACACACATAAGCTACTGGATAGCATCGTCCTGTCAACAACCACCTACAATACAGCTCGCATTTTTCGGAGAAAATGTAAAAATGCCATGCATTGGCAGTTAATACAATGTGTGACAGTATCTCCTTGTTTCATGGCAGGTGATAAATCTGTCCCACCTAAGCTTGAGCCATCTGTTTCACTGTTGCCCCTCATGAACGTGGGAAGTCACTCTGAGCCACCCACCCTAAAACCTATAGAACCATGCCCCGACAAACACGGACGCCGCAAGGATAGCGTTTCCCAATCACTCAATGGACACTCCCATCTGCAGATAGAGGACAGCGATGTTAGTGTGGTAGCTACTTCAACTCTGGCCGAGCTATCAAGCCCAGTTAACCGACGGACTTCTGTGCTTTTCCGCAAAACAAAAAGCACAAGCCCTCATGAGTCCGTAGATGATTGTGAAACTCCCAAGGGCAGTTCTCGGTTAGGTACAAAAACATTCCTTTCAGTCGTCATACCACGCCTGGAGACGCTGCTCCACAGCAGGAAGAGGCCACGGAGTGCCAGTGGAGACAGTTGCAAGGACCAATCGCCCATCAAACGGCTGGACACAGGTAGAATCTGCAGGAAAAGATTAAAAAAGGGCAAGACCATTGTGATTGATATAAATGCGAAGTAAAGGGATAGTTCATCCAAAAATGAAAAGTAGCCCATGATTTACTCACCCTTAAATTATCCTAGTTGTATATGACATTTTTCATTCAGACTAATAAAATCAGAGTTATATTAAAAATATCCTGCCTCTTCCAAGGTTTATAATGACAATGAATGGCCGTTTCTGTTTTGAAGTCAATAAAAGTGCATCTATCTGTCATAAAAGTGCATCTGTCCATCATAAAAGTGCATCTATCCACCATAAAAGTGCATCTATCCATTATAAAAGTGCATCTATTTATCATTAAAGTGCTCCACACGGCTCCGGGGGGTTAAAAGGCCTTCTGAAGCAAAGCGATGCATTTGTTTAACAAAAATAACCATATTTAAAACTTTACAAACTGGAATCTCTAACTTCCGCTAACTGTTGTACGTACGTTTGCGAGAGACTGGCGTTCCATCGTATAGTGTAGGACGCTCCAGAGAGAATATGCTAGTTCTTTTGAGAATCAAGTTGGTTGATGTTGAAGGACATCCATTTTTTTTAAAAATTTAATTGTTTGAGCAAAAGTTTTTCTTTAAACATCCTCGTTTTAGACTTCTAATTTGCGACTGGTGTTCATCACCTGAACTTGCGCTACGCCCTGCGTCCTACGTCATACGCTGGAACGCCAGTCTGTTGTGAACGTGCGTAAGACAGTTAGTGGAAGTTAATGATTACAGTATGTAAAGTTTTAAATGTGGATATTTTTCTTAAACGCATTGCATGGATTCAGAAGGCCTTTATTAACCCCCCGTAGCCGTGTGGACCACTTTTATGGACTTCAAAACAGAAACAGCCTTTCACTGCCATTATAAAGCTTGGAAGAGTCTGGATTTTTTTTTCATTTAACTCCGTTTGTATTCGACTGAAAGAAGAATGGCATATACACCTAAAATTACTTGAGGGTAATCATGGGCTAATGAATTTTTGGGTGAACTATCCCTTTAATAGCGTAAGCACTTTTGTAAAAGTGCTCCCTCTCACTCTTCCTTATGTCTTTTAGGGCTGTCAAACGGGTTTGGCCTGAATCAGGAGGAGGAGTTGTCTTCTAGCAGGCAGTTGGAGCCTCGTCGCAGGTGCGCTTCTGAATCAAGCATGTCTTCCAGCAACAGGTGGGTAGTTGAAAGAGAGGAAAGACTTTTGAGAGGATGACATTTACTGTTGTGACAGTGACATATTCCATTTCCTTTCAATAGCATTGTGCTTATGTAATGTAGTCTATATTTTTTTTTTTTACATGAACTAGTGTAGACAGAAATTGGTATTATCTCATACTTTTCAAGGGATTAAACTCAACGGCAGTTGTTTAACTGGTTCATGAATACCTGGTTCATGAATACCTATACAACCTGCAGACTGCCATCTTGGCTCATGGGTGCTCTGTTCTGGGAATGTTTGTCATGTGACAGCCACATTCTGTCCATGTTTTTGAGATCCCTTTTTAAGAAAAATAATCTGTCATTTACAATACACAACAATAATATAAAGATCGTCTACTAATAGTAATAGTACTTGAGATTTTTTTAAAAAGTTTCTCAAAATGTTCACAAAAATTACACCTTTCATTGAAGTAAGATTAGACAAAAAATAAATATGGACTACATGAAATGTAGTTTTTTTTTTCTTCCAAATATTTGTGCCTTTCATGTTTGATTATTGGTTTGGTGGCCATAATGGGATGGACATGGTCAGAAACAACGCTCAGCTTGGCCGTGGCATTTAAACGATACCCAATTGGCACTAAGGGGCCTAGTGTGCAAAGAAAAACATCCCCCACACCATTACACCACCACCACAAGCCTGCACATTGGTAACAAGGCATGATGGATCCATGTTCTCATTCTGTTTACGCCAAATTCTGACTCTACCATCTGAATGTCACAACAATTTTTCCAGTCTTCAACTGTCCAATTTTGGTGAGCTCTTGCAAATTGTAGCCTCTTTTTTCTATTTGTAGTGGAGATGAGTGGTACCCGGTGGGGTCTTCTGCTGTTGTAGCCCATCCGCCTCAAGGTTGTGCGTGTTGTGGCTTCACAAATGATTTGCTGCATGTCTCGGTTGTAACAATTGGTTATTTCAGTCAAAGTTGCTCTTCTATCAGTTTGAATCAGTCGGCCCATTCTCCTCTGACCTCAACGAGGCATTTTCACCCACAGGACTGCCGCATACTGGATGTTTTTCCCTTTTCACACCATTCTTTGTAAACCCTAGAAATGGTTGTATGTGAAAATCCCAGTAACTGAGCAGATTGCTAAATACTCAGATCGGCCCGTCTGGCACCAACAACCATTCCACGCTCAAAATTGCTTAAATCACTTTTCTTTCCCATTCTGACATTCAGTTTGGAGTTCAGGAGATTGGCCGTTTGTCAATATGCCTTCTTGTCTGTACTTGTGGACTTGTGAAAAGTCATCAGTCGCGGCCCAAGTACTGTCCCAATACACAAGTTTGCATTTTGGCAAGAATGGTTAAAAATCCCGGATGTGTTCTTGACACGCCCATTTACCGAGGATGCATCGGTTGGTAACTTGTGTAAACTTGACTGCAGAAATATCCCATCGTTCATTTCGGCATTCGAGGAAGACGGGAAGCAGTGAGAGGCAGGTCAATTTTAAGTTACCTGAATATTACCGGCATTTTTTCCCCCGTTGGCTAGTGATGTACACAAACAAACAACAGAAGCAGAATTAAAATGAGACAGGTGTTGCTTTATTGTTATGAATATACATTACATTGTAGTGTATGTAGAGTAATCCCTTAAGCTGAGGGTAGGCTGGGGCGATAAAGCCTGGCTGTTATCGTCAATAATTCTCGTTATGTTTGGGCACTGCAAACGGCGTCTGTGCGGGGGTACTATTGCGCAATACCAGCAAGAACACATTGTCTCAAACTGTCAGCACCGTTCTGTGTGCTCGTCACCTCAAGTTCATTCTTCCAAGAACAACTAGCGAGAGCTTTCTTCCCAAGAACACAAGTCCGTTCTTTACATTCTTGGTTTTGAGAAACACCTATTGTCTTGACCAGGACCACACCCCTCAATTCATTGAAGCAACTGCAATGTGATTGGTTGGTTAGATAATTGCATTAATGAGAAATTGAACAGGTGTATAATCCTTTAGGTGTGTGTGTGTGTGTGTGTGTGCGTGTGCGTCTACGTCTATCAAGTGCTTAAATAGCCCCTGTATCCCCTGCACTATTCTTATTTTCATGTGTGTTTTTTTTGTTGTCATTTTGTTGAGCTCATCTCCCACATCACTCCATCATGTTTTCTCATCTGTCTTTAGCAGTATTGGACTTAATCTTCCGAAGTGTGGGAAAGGAAAGCCGGCTCTCATCCGGAGGAACACAGTGGAGGACAAAAGTGAGATTATTGCTTGCATCGAGAGTAGAAATTTCGCCAAAGCTGCTAGAATAGCTGCTGGTAAGATATTCTCATTTCTATCCACAAGTTTCCGAGGGGCGCTCCTGTAAAAAATAAAGTGGGTGAAACTTCCGGTGAGGCGGCGGAAGTAGCATTCCAATGGTATTTTGTGTGTTAGTTAGCGAAGAGGCTAGCTGTTTTTCGGAGAATTATTTTACTATTTAAAGACGCAAATCTTTATGAGAGATGTCGTTACAGAGCTCAGGGACAACATGTGCTGTTCGCGGTTGTATGTATAACCGGACTAAACTAATTCAGTGGCTTAAACGTGTTTGTTTTGAACATAAGCTGAAAACGAAATCAGAGTGATCCTGCCAACGACTGTATCTTCCTGTGTACATTTGTTTAAATTCTTAATATTTTATAAACTCTATCAGCATGTGATTGGCTGTTCGCTACTGATTTTACACCTAAACTCAGGATCAAAGCCTGTGTTGACAGAATACCAAATGTGCAGTTAATGTAGTAGCACATTCATTAATAATTTTGAATAAACTCCAAAGCACAATGACTAAGTGTGTGTTTTTTATTTTAATTGTTTGTCAGCTCACACAACTGTCTGTCACCATGCCTTTATGAGTATTGATTATTAATAATGTTATTATAATACTCCCAATCAACTACTGCGGAGGGTAAAGGTATTGTTATTTCACCCTTTTTAATTTCGTTGAGGTTGTGTTCCCACATCGTTAGCTAGTTTGGATCGCTATAACTTGAATGTTTTTTCCTTTTCTTTTTTTTCTGAGTAAAGTAAAGCCTGTGGTAAACATAATTTGTTCTACAAACATAAACTACACACACTCACACTAGTTCCTTGTCTAGTTATAATTAGAAATGTCTGAATGCATGAACTTTATGTAACATTATGAATGTTATTTTCTATCGTTGTAGTTTGATAGTGTTTAAAAAAAGTCTTGATATTTCAGTGTAAATACTATGTGATATTATCTAAAATATTGAGATTTTTTTTCTTCTGGCAATCACTAAGACCACATGGATATTTAATAGTCTTGACCCTGTGTAGTAATTATCAGTATCATGGTTGAATGTTTGCGCCGTCATAACATGTTTTGTTGATATTCCTGCTTTCATAGAAGTTGGCAACAGCAGTATTTGGATGCCCGCTAGTGCTGCCACAGTTATGCTGGAACCTCTCAAACTAGTTTGGGCTAAATGTAGTGGATACCCCTCCTACCCTGCCCTGGTGAGTTTGAGTGTGCATGTGTAGAAACTAGCTATTTCTCTCTATCTTCATTTCTTCCTCCCTTATTCACATCCTGTAAGCTTTCTATCTTTCTATCTACAGATACTCGTGAAACCCATTTAAAGAAATTTGCCTTTAAAAACGTTTCATGTTATGTTTTATTTATTCTTTATAATACTGAAAATTGTCAAAGTTTTGACATTACAGACACAAGTAAAAGGTGACATTGTTTCTGTTCTATCACGTATACCGTTAATTCAGTGTTAATACAGTCTTTGCACAAGAGAGAGTGTAAACACTTAGGCCGTGTGTCCACCAAAGCATTTTTCCACGCGCCTGGCGTATGTTTTCAATTGTTTCCAATGGGAACGCCGCGTTTTTTAAACGCCATGAGCGTGACGAGGCGCTGAGCGTTTTTTTCACGCTGAAGCGCCGAGCGCCCAGCGTTTTTTACTGGTCGCCGAGAGTTGAAAAATGTTCAACTTTGGAAAAAACGCAGCGCTCATCACTGTCAGTTCTTGCCCAGCCGTCCAATCACAGTGAAGGAGGGGCGGGACTAAACCACACCGACCAACAGTCACGACGTTTAAACTGCTGCGGATATTCTGTATCATAGCAACGAAACGCCTCAACGGAAAAAACGCTGCGCTGCCAAAACGCTCTCAAGCGCCCAAAGCACGGCGTCTTCTGCAGAGCGTGTAGCGTTTTCAGATGGCAAAAAACGCTTTGGTGGACACACGGCCTTAGCCCGTGTGTCCACCAAAGCGTTTTTCCACGCGCCTGGCGTATGTTTTCAATTGTTTCCAATGGCAGCGCTGCGTTTTTTAAACGCTATGAGCGTGACGAGGCGCTGAGCGTTTTTTTCACGCTGAAGCGCCGAGCGCCCGGCGTTTTTTACTGGTCGCCGAGAGTTGAAAAATGTTCAACTTTGGAAAAAACGCAGCGCTCATCACTGTCAGTTCTTGCCCAGCCGTCCAATCACAGTGGAGGAGGGGCGGGCCTAAATCACACCGACCAACAGTCACAACGTTTAAACTGCTGCGGATATTCTGTATCATAGCAACGAAACGCCCCAACGGAAAAAAACGCTGCGCTGCCAAAACGCTCTCAAGCGCCCAAAGCACGGCGTCTTCTGCAGAGCGTGTAGCGTTTTCAGCTGGCAAAAAACGCTTTGGTGGACACACGGCCTTAGTTTTGATTGAAGCACTAATAACTTAGGAATAACGATTGGGAATGGAGACTAAAATACATTTTTTACTACAGTTATGCTTCCATAAGCTTTAGTGAAATTTTGTCCTGATGAACTTGTTTGTTTGGATTTCTCCATGAGTCGCTCTCCACACAAATAGAGAGAGGGTGTCTCAACTGTAAGCTCAACTTTATTGCTATCAATATAACATCTATCATTGGTCACTGTTTACATTCAAAATATCATTTCACACTTTTTATCTATTATTATACTTTATTTGTTTTTGTTATTGGATTTTTTTAAAGAAATATTTCTGTTAAAAATTTCACCCAAGAATTTTTTTTCTTTCCCAATTTTGGATGACCTTTTTTTGTGGGATGAAATTTCTGGTCATTCCTAATGCATCTCCCATGCTTTCTATAATATATTTAAAAATATAACAATTGTTCTTTGAACATTGATTGAACTTGTTAGGCAGCTGTCATGTAATCAATAGTTCCAGACTGCGACCACCAAATTGGTCGCATATGCGATCATTTTTTGAGAATGTGCGAGTTAAAATTTTATGTGGTTGTATATGTGCGAGTGTACGCTCGTGCAACAGAACGCCGTTAAATCAGCTGCTGTAACTTGCGTTCAAAATGAATGAGTAAGCTTCTAGGCTACATCATGAATCCGTTTTCCAAACCGTGTTTTTGACTTATCCTGAATCACTACGGTACGCCTATAATAAGTGTTTATATTCGGACTATTTTATCCTGGGTCGACTCAGATGCGGAGTTGCCCAGTACCTGCGTGACTTGCTATAGACATTATGAAGAGAAGTAGCTCCGGCTACAGTGTTCTTCCGCAAGAACACTGTAGCCGAAGTGTTCTTTTTTATTATGCAGAAATAACAAATACAATCAAGACATTAATACATAATAAAACAATAATAGAGGGTTACATTCCATAAACTTAAATAACATTTAAACAAGCTTAAATGATCGACAGTATTGCAGAGTCTTACATGCAGTAAGTTTTTAGAGTTCTTCAATGAATTTAAATACATATCAATATCTTTCTTAAAAATTTGAAAAAGAGTTTTCTTTGAAAATTTACACTTGTGAATATAAAATTTGGCAAGAAAAAAAAGCAAATTAAGGACAAATTTAGCATGAAAGGGGTCTAATTTCATAGTGTCTCCAAAAAACATAATTTTTGGGTTTACACAGAAGTCAAAAGAAAGATACCTCTTAATAAATTTGAAAAATCAATCCAAAAATTTTTGCAATACATACATTCCCAAACCAAATGAATAATCGTTTCATCAAACTAATGACAAAAGGAGCACAAGGGGGAAATACTATTATTGAATTTAGCAAATTTATAATTAACTAGGTAGCAATTGTGAATAATTTTGATTGAGATTTCAAACACTTTATTAGATAAGAAAATTTTTTGCCGAAGGAGCCAGAAAGCCTCCCACCCTATATCATCAAATTTATTATTCCAAAAACTTACACAGGCAGGTAAAGAAATCTGATTTCTGTTAAGAATTAAGTGAATTTTCTTATTTGACACTCTACTGAACAGACATTGGTCAACAAAAAGATGAGCGTTGTCAAAAATAGGTGGAGAAGTTAAAGGTCTCTTAAGGCCAGAATTGACCAAAGGTTTCACACCATCAGGAATTGCACCAAAAACAATGGCATATTCTCTTGGGGGGACTGGAAAAGAGAATTTTTGCATAAAATGTTCATAAGAGAGCAAAACACCCCTTTCATCCAAAAGTTGACTCACTAAAAGTATGTTTTTATCGAACCAATTATTAAAGAAAAGAGATTTATTTTTATATTTGATATTTTGGTATTTTGATATTTCTATTCCAAATAAAATAGCTATGTGGAGAAAAACTATAATTATATATTAGGGACCAGCATATTAAAGCCTGTTTATGAAAACTAGAAAGAGTTAAAGGTATTTTAGAGATGTCATAGTTGCAGCGCAACAGAAAATGCAAACCCCCAACTGAGCTGAAGATATAATTAGGGATAATATTCCAAAAAGATGTAGGGTTGTTCAAAAAAGATTTTATCCACTTGAAAGAATTATTAAGAGTGGAAAAGTCCAATAAGTCAAACCCACCCACTCTCCGATCAGCCATCATAACCCTCTTTTAGCTTTAGATTTCCAAACAAAGTTTACTATCATTTTGTCCAGCACTCTACAAATCTCCACAGAAACATCCAGAGCCATTGCAGGATAGATGACCCGAGATAACCCATCTGCTATGGAAAGCAGGACTCTACCTGTTATAGACAGATCATGCTGTAACCAAGAATTTAATTTGCGTTGAATAGACTGAATAAGAGGTTCAAAGTTTAGTTTTGATCTTTTTATCTGATCTTTACGTATAATTATTCCCAAGTATTTAACTTCCGATTTGACTGGAATATCACAAACTTTATTATCATTGGAATGTTTAATAGATAAAAGTTCACATTTGTGAATATTAAGAACTAAACCAGAAGCAGATGAAAAGAGATCAATTATATTTAAAACTACAGAAACTTGATCTTTATTTTTCAAAAACAAAGTTGTGTCATCAGCCAACTGACTTATTAATATTGACTGGTTTGCAACAGAGATACCTTTCAAATTACTATTTTGTATGTGAATGGCTATAACTGCATAGAAAGCAGAAAAAGATAAGGTGATATTGGGCAGCCTTGACGGATGCCTCTTTCTATATCAAATCTATGGGTAGTACCATGCTGTAATTTAATTGAAGCATTGGCGTTATTGTATAAAGTTTTAATTGCATTGATAAAGTTGGAGCCAAAACCAAAAATATTGAAAGATTTAAGAATAAAAGGAAACTCAACGGAATCAAAAGCTTTATAGAAATCAAGAAAAAACAGAAAAACCGTCATCGGGGTCATATCTGAGTAATCTAAAATATCAAGAACAAGTCTAATATTATTTGAAATAAGTCTGTCTTTCATGAAACGTGACTGAAAATCATCAATTATATTATCTAAAACACATTTAATTCATTTCGCAAAAATCATGGCTAAAATTTTGTAATCATTATTTAGTGAGCTTATAGGACGGCAATTTTCAAGTTGAGTGGGGTCCTTTTGAGGCTTAGGGATCAAATTTATAACACCCTGAGTCATAGAGCTTGGGAGAGCACCCTTATGTAGGCTTTCTAAATACACTTGGAGAAGAAATGGAGAAAGATTATTTGAGAATTTCTTATAGAACTCTGAGGTCAGACCGTCATTACCAGGAGATTTATTAAGTCTCAGCTTACCAATTGCCTCAGAAACGTTCTTAACTTGAATAGGAGACTCACACAAACTTTGCCAATCAATTTTGGAAATACGGTCTGGGTCAAGAGATTTAAAAAATAAATCTAAATTTTGTTGAGAGTGTCTAGAACGATAAAGATTTTTATAAAATTCCTCACAATAGTTAGAAATTTCTTTATGATCTTTTGAAACCACTCCATTTATGTTAAGACTATTTATAGAATTGAGATGATTACGCTGTTTCTCTAACCTAAAAAAATAATTGGAATTCCGTTCCCCCTCTTCCATCCATCTCCTTGAACAAACAAAAGCACCCCTTGATATATACAAGTTATCTAATGAGTTCTGAAGTTCAGCCAATTCTAATTTTTGGACAACTGATAAATTTTCATAGGGGATGCAGGAGAGACAGACAATTCTTTTAACAATGTTAAGTTCCTCTAATTTGCATGCATTGCTTGGCTTTTTGAGATCCAACTTTGAATAACATTAACCTAATATTATATTTTAATAGCTCCCAATTAAAACCAAAATTGTTTTCAGCATGAGCTTTATTAAGAAAGAAGTGAATTTTAGAAATTACAGAGTGACAAGTTTCCTCATCCTCTAATAAAGCAGAGTTTAGTTTCCAATATGAGCTTTAAGTTCTTGAGTAAGATGGGTTATCTTAAGAGAGAATAATAGACTTATGATCAGACAGTGGAGAAGGCAAAATTTCAACCTTATTGACGTAATCAGATAGAGAGTCAGATATCAACCAGAAGTCAATCCTAGACCTTAAAGGACAAGTTCAGTATTTTACAATTAAAGCCCTGTTTTAAGATCGTCCCTGATGAAATAGAATAGTTAAGATTGTTTTTGAGACAAATGCTCCTGTCACGAGAATTTTTGGATTGTGTGTTAGTACCCCCCCACCTTTATAATGAAAGCATAGGTGCACTCGAACAATCATTCATCAAAACGCATAAAACTTTAGTTTACAAAGACGTGAAACTCACCGAGTGGTCTAGGGTGTTCACTGATATGCTCACACAAAAATCGCTGCAAAAGATGCTTTTCAACAGGTTTTATCATAGTTTTTGTCCAAGTCCATGTTTCTTCCTGTTTTCGTTTGAAGTCCACAGTAGTCAATTGTCGAGTTCACTTGCGCGATCATTGGTAACTAGATAACTAAGGATCGCGCACGCAAACTCGATAATTGACTACTGTGGACTTCAAACGAAAACAGGAAGAAACATGGACTTGGACAAAAACTATGATAAAACCTGTTGGAAAGCATCTTTTGCAGCGATTTTTGTGTGATCATATCAGTGAACACCCTAGACCACTCGGTGAGTTTCACGTCTTTGTAAACTAAAGTTTTATGCGTTTTGATGAATGATTGTTCGAGTGCACCTATGCTTTCATTATAAAGGTGGGGGGGTACTAACACACAATCCAAAAATTCTCGTGACAGGAGCATTTGTCTCAAAAACAATCTTAACTATTCTATTTCATCAGGGACGATCTTAAAACAGGGCTTTAATTGTAAAATACCGAACTTGTCCTTTAAAGAACCAGAACTGTTAGTCCAGGTAAATTGTGAAGCATGAGGATGTTTTTCCCTCCAAATGTCAATCAAACCAAAACGTGAAATTAGTTCACAGAGGCCTGGTGATCCATTAGATGGTGATGGTCCACTAGGTGGTGATCTATCCAATGAGCTGTTTATAGTTTGGTTAAAGTCTCCACCCAAAACAATAAGCAAATTAGAATATTTAGATTTAAAATAGTCTAAATGTGTTTCTATTGTATTAAACAATTTTCAGTTATTTTTTGCAGTGTTAAATTTTAAGTTATTTTTTGCACTCATAAATGTTACCCAGGACAAAGATACAATCATTTAAAGTAACTAATAAAAAAAATGACCTTCAGGATCTGAGATTGTCTCTATTATTTTACCCTTAAACTTATGGTTTAAAGTTAAGACTCCTGCTGAAAGATTAGAACCATATGAAGAAAACAACTCATCACCCCATTGTGATTTCCAAACTTAAAATCGCTAGAGTTTGCATGAGACTCTTGTATAAAACAAAAATCAGAGCTAAGAGATTTAGCATAAAGAAAAATAGCTTTCCGTTTAATGTCATTATGTAATCCTCGTGCGTTAATTGAGCAAACAGAAAGTTTAGGAAACATTAGAACGATAACAATATGACACCAGAACTGTAACAAGTGTATCAGTCCACGACATCCTATAAATGAAAAAGTTACTCGTAAATAATCAAGAATGGGGTTATTCGAAAAAAAAAAAATAGTGACTTTGCATAATCTGTTATTTTGTTAGACTGTTAATCCTTCAGCAAGCACTTTGAAGGTTGAGTCCTGTTACTTACGTCAAAAAATGACAGTAAAGGCAGAACAGTAGGCTGCCACTATATCAACCTCATCAAATTCAAATCATTCAGTGACCTCCATGTCTTGCAAAAGAAGTTCTTTGCCATCAACGTACGCCTTTGGACCAACGAAGTAAGTGCGGCGCCCTTGCTGACGGGCTCTTTCAACAAGAGGCCAAAGTTTGTTACCCTGCATATGATCCTCGGGGGACGTGTCTTCTGCAAAACGCAAGTGGTGTGTTGCAAGATACGGAGAGTTCTTTGCGGCTTTCCAGAGAGCATCTCGAAAATGACGCGTTGTGAACTGAAAAATGATTACACTAGGATTTTTTTTCTTTTGTCTAGAGGGCAGAGTGTCGTCGCTCCTCACCCTTCCCAAACGGTGCACCACATCAATTAAGTCGTGAGATTTACCAGTAAAAGCTGTGACAACAGCCTTGCATACATCCAGAACTTTCTGCCTTATGTTTTCTCCTGGTTGTTCAGGTAGACCGTGAAGCCGCAGATTCCATCTCCTTTTATATCTGGAGAGATCCTGAACTTTATTCTCCAATTCACAAATTCGTCTTTCGGCATTTGTCACCCGCTTATCAACTCGCTCCACATTCCCCTTTACATCTTGAATTTTTTCTGCCAGAAATTCGACTGATACCTTCACTTTTTCGATGCCTTTATCAAGGATGTCGGCTCTTTCATTAATGACGGATTTGAGTGACGTTATTTATCATCATGGCTAAAGGGGATTGCAGATCTTCATCATCATCATTCCTGCCTTTTTTGTGCGATGGTTCCTTCATCGGAGTTTCAGGTAAAGGGACGACTGAACCAGAGTACGACTCGAAGTCCACAGTAACACTTGCACCGAGATCTAAAGATGAATCCATTTGCTTAGATTTGCGTTTTTTGTCTTTTGTCATTGTTCAAAAATTCCTCCAACGGATCGAGCACTCGGCCTAACGTAACAAAAATCTAAAGGAAAGGGCAGGCTTCAGTCACGACAACTAATATCCCAAAAGCAAAATAGGAATTTTAAAAAGTAACAACAAAACAAACCACTAAATGATCAAAAAGTGCTTTCGATTATAAATTACATAGTATTAAACGAGATGCACTTTAAATTACAAGTTTAAAGGCAATTGTTCACGGAGTGATTCACTTACACTGTTAACTTCACGCCGCCATTTTCCTTCCGCAAGACACGTGCAGTTTATTTTGAGACGAGCGTAGACGTCACGCGCATTGTACACTGATGGTGGAACGCGCCAATCACGAATTCACAAATGAAGGCATATAAAAATGAAAATGTCTCACGAAACAGCGTGCCCCTTCCTACGTCTTTTCTCAGCGGTTAGATGAGAGTAATCGGTTGACTGAGGAAAAGGAAATTATTATAAAATGAAGAAGGTAAGGAGTGTGAGATTTCTGATTTTTTGTTACAACTATAAACTTTCATAACGAAAAATCTGTATTAGCTTATTATAATACTATAATCTTTTAAAATGTAATGCATACATTTGAATGTTTAATGATTTTTAAAAGATAGAAAGATGATGCTGATAGAAAGATGATGATAGATAGATAGATAGATAGATAGATAGATAGATAGATAGATAGATAGATAGATAGATAGATAGATAGATAGATAGATAGATAGATAGATAGATAGATAGATAGATAGATAGAATATGATTTAAATGTAAATAGATTGTATATAATTAAAATGTAAAATGCTTAAAATTACAGATTAAAATTACTGTCCAAAATCCATGAAAATCCTGAAATTTGGCAATGATAATTAATATATTACAGGTATTTATGCTGCAACCCAGAAAGCTTTTGCTAGCTTTGGTCCATTAAAACCACTATTCATCAGCATGCATTGATTAATCCCATGGCATGTAGCGAAAAAAAAAAGAAGGTGCGACCAAATCATATACTGGTGTGACCAATTGAGAAAGTTGGTAGCACCAGTGCAACCAGTGGAAAAGTTAGTCTGGAGCCCTGCAGTTCTTATTAGTTCTGGATTACATGCTGATTTCGCTGGACTCTTTGGTAACACTTTATTTCGATAGTCCACTTTAGACATTCAACTAACTATAGACCATTTCAAAAGATGTAAACAACACTGGTCCAGAAGCACTTCCTGTTTCATTTTGTAACTGTTTTCTTTATTTATATGTAAAGAAAACTTCTTAAAGATGTTTGTTTAAGTTTTTGATTACGTTTTAAATGTTCTGTTGGTTGTATTTTATCCCAGCTTTTATGTAGTGTTAAGAAACTGAAACAGGAAGTGCTTCTGGGCCAGTGTTGTTTACATCTTTTGAAATGGTCTATAAGTAACTTTGCGGCTACATGTCAACGAACTATCATTAGAGTATCAGTAGACTGTCTGCTTAATATCTGCTAACACTTTATTTTGTTGGTCCCCCAACAGACATTCAACTGACTGTAAGTAACTTAGCAACTACAAGTCAACTTGTTCTACTAACCCGAACCCTAACACCTAACCCTAACCTAACAGTCTACTGACAGTCTACTACAGTCTACTAATACTCTAATGACACTTAGTTGACATGTAGTTGAAAAGTTACTTATAGTTAGTAGAATGTCTAAAGTGACTATCGAAATAAAGTGTAACCGACTCTTTAGCTAAAAATACCCAATAGGTCTTTTTTTACAGCATGTTAAAATTGTCACTTTTTGGGGGTGAGCAAAAAACACCATTCTTTTGTCTTGTATTTGTTTTAAATGCAAATGAGCTGGTGCTCCCGGCCCCCTTTCAAGAAGTGGGTGGAGCTTCGAGAGCTCATTAAAACAGGACAATATCGTGCACTGAAAATGTCAGAAACTGTCAATAGCGGTGTTCAGTTCAAATCGGATTTAGACAAAGATGTCTACAGAACCAGAGAATATATGGAGATAGAACCGGTATAGTTTAGTTTAATTAGTTATTGACTGTGGTCATCTTGCTTTAATCCACTATTAGTACAAGCCTGTTTTAGTGGACACTGTCCGAATGATATGCAAAACTTAAACTGATGAGTTTTATGAAGTTTATTGTGCATAAAAAATGAAGTGTCCATTTTCATTCAAGCAAATCACCATAGAGCTGAATACACCATACAAGAAGTGCACAGTAAAGTCTTATCCATATTCTCTACCTCTATTTCTCTCTTGCATTATCGTCAACATACACAGCGAATTACACATAAGCACTTGTTACAACTAACAGTAGACAAATATATACAGACCTTATGCGTTTTGATGCTTAATAAACTGGTAAACTTTATATCCAACACCTCCTATGAACTGTAATAAAGACCTTGCTCTCCCTTTTTTACTGCCGTGACCAGTATCTATCCAGAGACTATAAGCTGTAACACCACCAGTTGGTACTGATCCATCCTCGAGTAACAACTTCCAACTAAGCAAAACCTGTTTTGTATTGTCCCATTGTATTGACCCTCGTTCACAAAGCAGTCTGGTGTAAAATGATTTGCGCAGACAGAAACAAATTTAGGTATATGGGGGTGCATTCCCTTAAAAACTAAAACGAATCCACTCTGTCTTCAGTGGCTCTGATGTTGGGATTAAATTAAGACTTGTTTTGTTCACTCTTACATCCAACAACAAAACACCTACGTTTAGGTTTAGGTGTAACGATTTTCGAACCGAAACGAAAAACCGCGATACTGAACTCACGAATCTCGATACTGTCATTGCGTACCGAGCCCAGCCCGGCTCAATGGACCTCATGTCTTATGTATAGAGAATGGGAATCTACGTCATGGCGCAGTGCACTCTGGGTAGCGGCGGCCATATTTTAGGACACGGTTGTCGTAACTGAGGTAAACAAACACACATGGACCTTGCGTAGATCAAGCACAAAGTTCTCTACCGAGATAAGCTGAACGAGGAAGCAAAGGAGCGCTACTTAGAGAAAATAAAGGCAATTAACAGGCTCGATCTGTACAAACACAAAGAGTGGTCGACTGATCTGAACAAGCTACTGCAAACAACATTTCCTGACGTGTTTTCTTACCTTGTTTGTGGTGTGAGGGCACACACATTTGAACCAGACACACCTCTCTGTCACCAACAACAACACTGCAAGTTAAACTCTGTGTCGATTGTATTTTCTTTTTTACTTAGGAAACATTTTAGATAAGTTGTTTACTTTTATTAAATGTAATTTCCAGGCGAAACGCTGTTGTTTTTATTGTTTCTGCAATGTTCTAGATTAGTTTCTGTAATAAATCAGAATGCGGTTTGTTTCCTGGTTTTCACATATGAGGAGTTTACCTTGGTATATGCTTAACCGTACACAGGTGGTAGCACAGGCAGATGACTGCCTGCTGAGCATTTCTGCTTGCCGCACCTCCGACGGTGCCATTTCGGGTAGCTGCAGGGTCATCAGCCGGGAGCCACCCTTCATTGATGTTTCGCTCCATTAATCCCGGAACATCTCACGGTGGTGGAGCGGCAGCAGGGACGTCTCCCTGCTGCCCCCTGCAGCTAACCCTAGGACCCTTGTTTTCCCCACGCCTGATCCTTCCTTCTTAACCAAAGCCAAAAGCTTCCCTGCTCGGCCTCCTCGGCAAGGACTTTTGTAGCATTTCTGAGTTTGGGGCCGGTGACTCCCATGCTCTTCAGGAAACGCTGGGTGGATGTTCCCACGAACCCCCTACAGCCGACTTCCACCGGGTAGCTGACAGCTGACCACCCAGCCTCTCTGCATTTGGCTGTAAGGTCGAGGTAGCGATCTTTCTTCCTCTCATGGGCTGCCTCCATTCCTCCCTCCCACGGGATAGTAAGCTCTGCCAAAATTACTGCCCGGGTTGTGGCGGACCAGAGAATGATGTCTGGTCGGAGGTTGGTTGTGGTGATCTCTGTTGGGAACCTGAGCTGCCGATCGAGGTCCGCTCTCAGGTTCCAATCGCAACTGCCTGCCAGGGCTGATCTCTGTGGCTGCGTGATTTTGGTGGCCCCTCCTCCCTCTCTGACAAAGTGGATCGGCCGTCTTAATTTTAGTGGTCGGCGTTCCCTGGCTGATTCCGCCCTGCGCACCTCCAGGATCTCTGCCAGCTTCCGCAGGACACGGTCGTGGCGCCACCTATACCGACCCTGGGTTAGTGCTGTTTTGCAGCTTGATAGAATGTGCTGCAGATTAGGATTTGGGGCGTTACAAAGCTGGCAGCACTCCTCTGAGCCATACCACAGACAGAGGTTGCTGGGGCTTGGGAGGGTGTCATATGTGGACCTTATGAGGAAGCTCAGCCTGGCTTGGGGGATTCTCCACATGTCAGCCCACCCTACGGTCCTGCTTATCACTCCCTCCCAGGTCGTCCAGCGTCCTTGCTGACTTTGGCTAAGGGCTTTGATCTGGTAGTTCTCCTCCTCTGTCCTGACCACCTCAGAAATCACTAGCTCTTTCCTCTCCTTCTTTGTGGCTTTGGACCACCTCTTCGGAGCAGTCCCCCACCCCAGGCCGGTTCTTCCTGACTGTGTTCTGCCAACAATCTCTTGGTGTTTTAGCCTGCTGATAGCCTGATCGACTGCCAGTTCTGCCCTCCACTTGCGACCTGTTCGTACTGGGGCTTTGGTGTTCCGCACAGATGGGTCCGGCGAGTCCCTCAGCTCTAGAACAAGCCTCGCCTTCTCCTGTCTGTAGCCCAACAGGATTGACCTCAGTGGCAGTTGGAGTGCGTTCCTTCCGAACAGACCAACACTGGAGAGGCCCCGGGGTAAGCCCAGCCACTTCCTGATGTAGTTGTTGGCTTTTGAGTCCATCTTCTGCACATTGGAGGTAGTTATCTCGCACATCTTGAGAGGCCACATTAGCCGCCTATATAAGATGAACTGGTAGCACCAGATCTTGAATTTACCCGGAAGATGACTCTTGTCGATCCGCATCAGACCTTCGGTGAGTTGTAGCATTATAGTATTCGTCATGTGCTTATCTGACAAATCTGCTGTATACAGTTTCCCAAGGCTCCGGATAGGTTGATCTGCTAGTATTGGGATCTTTTTACTGTTCACTGTGAAGAAGATGTGATCGATTCTTGCTCCTTTGCGTATAGAGAGACTCCGGGACTTAGCAGGCTTTATTCTCATCCTGGCCCAACTCAGAAGTTCTTCGAACCTCTTCATCAGCCGGTTGGTGCAGGCTGCTGTTTGCAGGAGGATGGTTACGTCATCCATGTAACTCCGCAGGGCTGGCAGTCGTTGGCCTGACTGTCCTCTCACCCCTCGCACCATCTGTCTCCCGCCGATGAGAATAATTTCAAAGGCTGCTGTGAAAAGGATGGGAGAGACTGAGCAACCCATTGCGATGCCTTTCTCTAGGTAGTGCCATCCTGACGTTGCCATCTGTGTTGTGTAACAAACAGTGAAGCTGCGGAAATAATTAGAGATGAGGTTCCGAATGCTGGGTGGAATGTGGAAGAATTCTAGGGCAAAGGTGATTAACTGGTGGGGAATGGAACCGTAGGCATTCTCCAGATCCAACCAAACTACATGGAGATCTTGTTTTTCTCGCTTGGCTGTCTGAATCTGCTCCCAGATCATGGTTGAGTGTTCCACGCACCCGGGAACCCTGGGACACCTGCCTTCTGGCAACTGGTATCGATGTAGCAGTTGTTCAGGAGGTAGTTGGTTAACCGCTTTGCCATCACAGAAAAGAATATCTTCCCTTCCACGTTTAGAAGTGCAATGCCTCTAAACTGGTTGATGTTACAGGAATTTTGTTCTTTTGGGATGAAGGTTGTCACTGCACAGCTCCATTCTGAGGGGATGTCCTGGGCCTTCCACACTACTCTCATCAGCCTCCAGAGTAGCTTCAGCACCATGGGGCAGTTCTTATAAACCTTGTAGGGCACACCATTGGGCCCTGGTGCCGAGGCAGACCTTGCCCTATCTACCACAAACTTGACTTCAGCCCATTTGGGTGGTGTCGTGTCAAATTCGGTGGCTGGCTCAGCCGGACGAGGCACATGCCCTGGTGACCCAAGCGGGATGTTCTTCTCTTGATCAGTTAGCTGTTTCTTGATGTGTTCCTCAAGCTCCTGCTTAGTGGCTTCCAGCTTCCCACTCTTCTTATCTTCCAACAGGCTTCGGGCATATCTGAAGGGGTCTCGAAAGAAACTTGCTCGCTCCTTCTCTTTCTTGCTTCTTCGCCTCCGAATCCGCTCTGCCCTTCTCAGGGTTGCAAGCCTGCTTCTAATTTGGGCCCAGAGTGCTTTCAGACCCTCCTTTTCAGTCTCATCTGCTTTTTTCCAGGACTTCCTAAGCAGCCTCCTCTCCTTCACAAGCTTGCGAATCTCTTGCTCGCGCCTTCCCACCTCTCTAGGGATGTTCTTTCTCTGGATTACCTCCCCAAACCTCTCTTTGCCCTCCCCATACACAATGCTGCCAAAGAGGTTTAGCTTGGTAATTGAACTGCCTCGTTGCAAATTCTTGAGGATGGTGTACAGGTCATGGTCGAAGCTTTCCCAGGCAGCTTTTTCGATGGATTTTGGCCAATTGACTTTGCTTTGTCTGGCTGGTCTCTCCATTGCTTGTCTTACTGGGCTGCCGTTGGGTGTCTCTATGTGACTCTCACGCTCTAGGCTTTGCGCCTGTTGTTGACTTTGGGCCTGCTGCTGTTGCGGCTGCTCTGCCTCCCTGTGACCATCCGCAATGGTGAAATCAGTAACGCTGTGGTGCTCAACCCGGCTCTGACTTCTCCTTGTCTGACCTGCTTGCGCAGTGCAAGTTTGCCTTTGGTCCTTCCCTCCGCATTTAGCCTTCCCTTGGTGTATCCGCAGGCCCCTGTAAGTTGTCACCTTCGACCACCCGCAGCTGCAGCTCCTCAGGATCCTTTGCTCGTTAGTCGTTTCCATATCGGTCAATACCATGTTATCCGTCCTATTTGGTACACATAAACATAAATAAACTAGTAAATAGATCAAAAGTACATGCCTACAAAAAATATACTGCAGATTTGACTATGATTTGACGTTTCTCACGCAACCTCCGTGTCCTAAAATCCCACAATGCCTTGCGTTACAGGGATCTGCTGATGTCACATTCCCATTCTCTATACAGTACACAACGAATTCAGTTTTGTAGCCTAACCACATCAGGAATTCTCTTCTTCTGAATGAGTGACACTTTTCTGCTCAGTTACCTGGCCTCCATCTGCGATTTCTGTTTTTTTGTTGTTTTTTTGTTTTGGGGTAGTACTTATCCAACGTATTGGGGCGCTAATCCATTTTGTCCAATCATTTAGTTTTCCCTGTAATTATATTAACGCAAGTAACCTATTGCTCTTATTTTGTTTTGCTGCCCCCTACGTACATATAAATACATATTAAACAAATTTTAAATCTGAAACTCCATGACTACAATAGATGTTGCAATTGGTTTATCTAGATTAATTTTAAAGTGAGCGGCCATGTAAAGTGGTTAAAATTGTTAAACTACTACAATTTAGATTTCTTACCCGATATAATTACTACATGGACAACCGTGTGAACGATTTATCCGTGCATGACCTTGCCTTCCTGTGGTGCTTTTTCGTTCTATGATCAATGGACTTATGGAAATTTTGCCGACCAAGCCTTTTCCTATCGAGTAACGCTTGGTCAACCATTAAGAGGACAGTCCTAGTCATTTTACTGTTTCATGTTCTTTAACGTTACGGTTTCATTACAGATCATAGACCCTCATATGCCACGTGTGGGGTGCCAGCACAATGGAGTCTCTATCCCAATGCCCCCGCTGAACGTGCTACGGATCGGAGAACAGTTGCAGTACAAGTCCGAAGAGAAACTTTACCTTGTTCTCTTCTTTGACAACAAACGTAGCTGGTAAGATTTTTAGAGGTTATTTATTAGTGTTTACGAAGTCAAGCGTCACTATTACTAATGCCTGTATTTAGGGGTTTTAGCAAACTTCTAACATGGAGTATTGCATATCTGTGATTACCTTGTCCTTGTTCTACAGACAACAGTGTCAAATTTTGCAGTTGTTCTCAGTAATTGGAAAAGTTTTACTCAAAGAAATGAACAGCACTTAGGATAAATACTACTCAATTAAATTCCAGAATTCACAATTCCAATTTTGGTAGCACAGCAAGAACTACTAGCCTAATTAATTTAAAGTTCAAACATTATTAAAGGCAATTAAACAAAGAAACAATTAAATGAGGACAAATAACATATAACATATTACATTTAACCAGGGCTGTATTAAGAGCTCACTGGGCCCCGGGGCTATGAGTTACTGCAGGGCCCCCCACCACTTTAGGTCACCAACTACATGAGCTAAATGTTATATTATTATACCAGACTGATCTCATGAAGTAGCGTGTGTATGACACGCCAATTCGTATTTGCATTTTTGGCGTGCTATCAAGACGCATAATCGCTTTTCAGCGTGTTTATGAACACCGTTGACTTAACGTTATATAAATATATGACTTACCTCAACCCTGTCCCAAAACTTAACCATCACTGGGGTTAATGGCATTTATGACTGTTCCCTTACCATCCTAGTGAAAAAAAAGATATGACTTACCTCAGCCCTATCCCTAAACTTAACCGTCACTGGGGTTAATGGCATTTATGACTGGACATTATACGAGTCATTTTATCCATCTATGATATACTTCACAGTTAAGCTTGTGTCTGGGGAAGTTTTATAAAATAGGATGGTGTGTGCTGTTTCCCTTTTCCAGGCAGTGGCTTTCTAAATCCAAGATGTTTCCTCTCGGTATTGACAAAACCATCGACAAGATTAAGATGATGGAGGGACGCACCTCAGCCATCCGCAAAGCTGTTCAGACCGCATTCAACCGTGCCATGAACCATCTGACCCATGTCCAAGATGAACCTGTTAGTGATCTCAGTGACATTGATTAAGACTGGCAAATGCATGCACATTTCAAAGCCTTAGTAACTGTTATTCCTGACTGGCACCTGCTGTGTGACTTCTGTGGTTTCTGCTACTCTATATCTTCCACTCCAGTCTCATTTCCTCAGAAGTCAATTCTGTAAATAATGTAAATTACTTAACACTAACTTAAAGCTGAAGATTTACAATAATGGGTACTGTACATACATTTTTATAGTATTTATACTTTTTAGTGAATTATACCGTGTAATTACATAATTACTCATCGATGCTGGAACAAATGAACAAAATGAATCAATTGTATGAAAAATAGAGAAAAATTGTGTGATCAGGGCTGAAACATAATGTGAGTATGCTTGCTTTTTTATGTTTAAATTATTGAAGTTTTTACACAGGCATTTGGCATTAATTTTTTTTGTAATCTAGGAATGTTTTTACAACAGTTTTAACATATTTTGATGTATTTATATAACTGTATTTGTCTGTTTTTCACATTAGAGGGTCTTGTTTTGAAGCCACAAGTGCGTTATTCTAAAATTCTTATGAAACCAAAAGAAATGCTGCCCCGACTTTGTTTCAACTGTATGTTTTTATTTTTTTAAGTTTTGTATTTTTTTTTTGGGAACTCTATAATTTCTGTAGGATGCTGTACTTGTAGGATGTGTTAATTTATTGGGGGTGGGGGGAATAGAAATCTGTGAATTCTATTCGCTAGTGATTTTTTTTTTTTTACTGAACTTTAGGAATTATTATTGTTTTTTTACGATTCTTTTTTTTTTTTTTAAGGGAGTCCTAGTAGATATGACTGTTTACAGTGACTTCATTTATTTGTTTAATCTGGGTTGTAGTGGTTAGATTTTTAAATATTTTTTTTTCTATACCACATCATTTATTTGGTAATAGAACTGTTAATGATATTGTCCTTTTTTATTTTTTGTTAATAAATTCATAAATAAGCCATTTTTTTGTGTTATCTTCATTTATAAAGCACTTTTAACAATGTAGATTATTCCAAAGTGGCTTTACAGTGATAATTGGAAATAAAATTAACAGATTGTTTTGGCTTTATGGCAGATCTTTGCAACGATCATAAGCACCCTTTTAACACAAAACTCTTAAATTCTCTTACACAAACTTTAAAAACACAAACCTGTGAGAACGCTGGTGGTGTGCACATTCGCATTAAGAGTACATTCGGCGTAGCCTCGTGTATCTGAATTATCCCAACACTTTGTCATTGTCGTCGTGTCCAGGCGCTGGTCCTTCATCAGATCAGGATATGGCCTGGATCCAACGGACTGCAGTAAACCTTGGGATAAACAAATAGACTAATATTAGCGTATTCCATTCTTCTTATGATGTAACGAGTACATCAGGATTTATGTGAAGTGTTCCTGGTTCTGGCTGACCTAATCTATGCAGCCTAACATTGAATTATAGAAATCTATGTGTTATGTCTATGCTAGGTCAAAGAGATGTGTTTTTAGTCTTGCTTTGAACTGACAGAATGTTCCCGGACAATGTTTGGAAGACTGTTCTAAAGTTTTGGTGCTAAATAGGAAAAGGATATACCACCAGCAGTCAATTTTAATATTCTAGGTATTATCAACGGGCCGGAGGACTTTGACATCGCAATAGACGTTACGGACTATAATGTGCACTTTAATGAGCTAAAAACCATTTAGTGCTTTGTAAGTAATCAGCAATATTTAAAAATTTATACGATGTTTAATAGGGAGCCAAAGCATTATTGACAGAACTGGGCTAATTTTAAGGAAGAACATTTATTTATTTATGCAGCTCCTCTTCTCGCCCACTCAGGATTTGGCATTCTGATTCCCCTTAATCAGAATAAATTCTCAAATTATGTTTTACTTTAAATTCTTGAATTAATATGGGTTCTTCTGTTTACCCTAAGAGTGGTTATTAATAATAATAAAACTAATATATTTTAATTGTAAAGCACTTTTCATAGTTAAAAACAATCCTACAGAGTACAGAGTACTACAGCAAGTGCTACAGAGTATAAAAAAGTTAAAAACCGGGAAGATAAAATAAAATAAAAACTTAGCAAAAAGTAGAAAATGCTTGCTTAAAAAAGTAAGGTTTTTAGTGCTTTCTTAAAAGAGCCTATGGCTTGAAGAGCTCTTCAATTTTCTGGAAGGGAATTCCAACGCATTGTGACTGAGCAGAAGGCTCGATCCCCCATAGTGCCAAGCTTAGCTCTGGGTGCATGTTGAAGAAGGGCTTTGTTTCCAGAGCGGAGATTGCGTGAAGAGTTTTGTTCTGTGATAGTTCCTTTAAGTAGGGTGATGCGTTGCTGTGGATGCATTGGTGGGTAAGTAGCATGATTTTATAGTCAACCCTATATGAGACGGGAATCCAGTGGAGAGAGTGGAGGATGGATCCTTATTAGGATCCTTTAAGCACTCACTAGGTTATTGCTGCTTTTATCAATGCTAGGCTGCATGGATGCGCAGGGAGTTCTCGCCCAGAACAGAACCATAACACCAATCCAAACTGTATGCTAATTGTCAATCATATTTGACAATAGTGGTTTTGACAAAACAAAGGTTTTTTTTTTTTTTTTTTTACATTTTGTGGAAGGACAGCACTATTGCATACAGAAAGGCCTTAAAGATGAGTAGATCTTCTTATTTTTGACCCTCTTGGAAGGTAATAAGCATTAGAATCAATAGATAAAGCTAGGAAAATGACTGTGAGCTTAAAGGTGCTCTAAGCGATGTGACATGTTTTTCAGGCCCAAACATTTTTTGTCACATACAAAAAATGTTTGGGGGGTCAGTGCAGACGATGAGGAGGGAAGGTCTATCTAGCCTCTGTTTTGTTTGAAAATACTTTAAACGTCAACAAGAAGTCACGTCACCCGACATTGCTTAGAGCACCTTTAAATGTTCGATACGCTCCATATAAACTATATAAACTAACTTCACAAATTTTACTTGATTTACTTGACTAAAATTTTTACAAATTTTACTGATTTCCCCCCCCCCCATATTTTAGTTGTCATATATATATATATATATATATATATATATATATATATTTATATATTTATATATATATATATATATGTATATATATATTTGCTGTGTAAATTTGTTTAAATTCTTATTTATTTTTTTCAATCTCATAATATTCTGCAGAGGAGAGAAGTGCTGCTTCTCTCAGAAGTGAATGGCAGTTTCACTGTTCCACAACATGTGATTGGCTGTTCGCTACTGATGTTATTTCTAAACTCAGGATCAAAGCCTGAGTTGACAGAGTAAATTGATGATCAGCATCATAGTTCCAACAAAGCCTGATTGGATTAATTTGGTTTTATCAACTGACTACCGTCATGGTCTCTGGTAGTGTTTTTTATATATATATATAAATGCATTTTCAGATCTTGCTTCATTAAACAAATTTAAAAAGTGAGTTGGTCAGCATTTTTTACCCTAAAAAAAAGATTGTTGGTTTGATGGTACTATGATAGTAATCTTATGGCGCTTATATCACATTTCTATTATGCTCTATCACATTTCATTGCTTCGCAAAAATACTAAAATGTTCTGTGGTAGGTATATCATGATTTGACATGTTTTGTATTCGTGTATGTATCTTCTAAAAACCATGGAACATGAATTTCAATACTATAAGCTTATATTTCATTTTTGTAATGTATTTTAAGTGTAAATATGCACTGGTATTTGCAAAGTATGTTACTGTCTGGTACCAATGGCACTTCTACTTTGTTTGAAGTACTTATAACCTAACAGATTATTTGATGTCTATTATTTGATATTGGTATCAACACATTGTCATGTCTTTCCAATGTTCCAAAGCCTATTCTGTCACTAGAGGACACTGTAACTCTATGAAAGAAAAATAGAAAAAGAAAGCAAGTCTACATTTTCACTGATACAATGTCAACATGACACTTCCATTTTCTGATTTTTAAAACTTACAGAGCTTTTGTATATGGAGTTTTCCCTAAAACACCAGATAAACACTGCTCAGAGGAAACTATGGTGAATTCAAACTCCTTTATTGATGTGTTGAAAGTGTTTAGAAAGCTGTTGATTGTGCTGATAGACTGACGGTGGTGCATTTTATCTTCAATGCAAATAAGTTGCTGTCTTTGTTTGGTGTTTAATTGCTTCGGGAGGTAAACAACACGCTCGAGTGGATGGAGAGAGAGGTGAAGCGTGAATATCAATCTCTCACATCAGTGTCATCAAATTACTTTTACAGAGTTGAAGTGCCCTAATTAGCTACTGGCCCCCAGTGGCCGTCCTCTGATGGCACAGGTCTCTGAGATGTACTAATGGATATCAACATGTGCACTTGGGTCTGAATAATGCATTATTCTGCATATACAGGGTTGTCGCTTACTTCAGCATGGAGATTATGTTTTATGTAGATATTATGTGTCAAAAGCATAACTGGGGCGAGTTGCATAAACCGCTAAGACTAGTCTTACAAATTAGTCATCCCATTTTTTTCTTCAAGACTGTTCATAACTGGTCTAATTTGATACCGAACAGCAAGACTGATTACCCCTAACTAACTGCTAATAGGTCAAACTAGTTCTTACGACACTGTCTTAACATAATAGCTATTATGCAACTGGCCCCTGGTTTCACTGACCATCAGGAATGTATGACCTTATAAAATGTACACTGTGATCTGGCAAATGCGTGAAAGTTAAGTTGGCTTAGTATTTTTATTATTATTTCTTGAAAAAAGACAAAAAAAAAGACTTGGAAAAAAAACTCTTAAAAAGAGTTTTGTTAAAATATTTGACAAATCAAAGTCATTATTTTGCAACCAACATGCAAAAACATGCATAAAAACCCACCCACAAATGGACCACAGTCAAGTCACCATTATTTTTTATTATGCTTTATACAATACAGATCAGCTTTAAATCAGCTTTACAGTGATGAACAGGAGGATAATCATTCAATGATGCAGTTCAATTATGGTGTAAAGCAGCTCTAAAGTAGAAAATAATGTCACTCTTCAGCTGAAGTCAGTTCAGTGTTGATTCAGTCCCATTGTAAAGTTCGTCAATTCAGTTCCCTTTCTTATAGTGTTAATGCAGTCAGTTCAATAATATTGTTGAATATTAAATGTTTCCAACTAAGAAACCAATCAAACTATTTAATCCAATAAATCAAGATAAGGATGAGACAAACAACTTAATTTTCATCTTGAATGAATGAATGAGTGAAGGACATTGTCGACCCACAGCTCCGAGATTAACAAGCACATTTCCAGCAGAATAGAACAGCAGTGGAGCAGATCACAATGCTCCACATAAATAGTAGAAGTCGCTGGAGTGGAATTCCTTCTTGTATATCAACTTTGTCGACCATGAGAAGACGCTTGACATCTTGAATCTAGAGACCCTTTGGAAGCTCCTTCAGCACTTGATGTTGGTTAACCTGATTAGAAAATTTTATGATGTAGAGTATTGTAGTCATCCATGGAGGGTAGCTTACCAACAGCTTCCAGGGTGAAAACAAGAGTTAGACAAGGATGCCTGTTTTCATCCTTGCTGATTCTTTTAGTTATTGACTGGATTATGAAGGAATCCATTAGAGGAGTTAGATTAAAGAGTAGTTAGAGAGTGTTGGACTTGAGTTGGACTGGTAACCCACGGACACCGGTTCAATTCTCAGTACCGACAGGTAATGACCAATTGCTCCCCGGGCAGCGTAGTGGATGTCTGCCCACTGCTCCAGATGTGTGTGTGTGTGCAAGTAGGATAAATTTATATTGATAGCCATTATATATAATATATAAATTTAGATGCAGAGGACAAATTTAGAGTTGGGGTACGGGTTACCATAATTGGCCTTCACGTCACTTCAATACTTTATAAACCTTTTTTTCACATTTTGTAATAACTGTTTTGCAGTGTTAATAAATTTGTCTGTCAATACCCTACAAACCAGAAGGTTGCTGGTTCAATTCCTTGTTCCACCTGACCAAGTGTCGAGATATCCATGAGCAAGACACCTAACCCCAGCTGCTCCCGACGAGCTGGACGGTGCCTTGTATGTGTCACAGTTCGGGGTGGGTCATGGCCTGACTGCACCCTTCCCTAACACCCAGGACCACCCCGAGGAGCGTGCCAGAGACCAGACAGACAGGATTAAAAGGTTAACAGACTTTATTAATAAAAAATCACTTAAAAGTTCTGGGCCCATATTCATAAAGAATCATAATGCAAAAAGTAGCTCCTAGTGAGAAAATTCTTAGAAATGTGGGATTAGAATTACTCTCAAAATTAAAGAAAAAATCCCAGTAAAGAAAAAAGTAATTCAGAAAGAATCTTAATCCTTAAAAGAGGTCTTAAGGTCAAAATTGTTAGGAATACGGATGAGGACTTTTAAAGGGGACATATCATGCAAAATTCACTTTTTTTAGCCCTTAAATGCATTTTGTTGTATATTTGGAGTGTTTATAAGTACAGAAAAGATGAAATTATTCTCTTCAGGTGCTTCGTTTATATTCGCTTTGGTCATATTTTTCAACCTGTTCAGATTTTTCTGTTTTCTATGACGTTTTTTGAACAATAACGTCACAGGATTTGCAGCGGAACTGCCAAATAAGGACATCGACTACCGGTCCAACACTTTGAGCAATCCGCCCTTATTATTTCTCGCTCCGATTTTGTAGTCCAAGCTCAATGATGCAGAAGTTACGAGAGGGCAAGTCAAAATGTTCGGTTGTTGGATGTAGTGACCTGAAGCACTTCAAGGATTCCCACTTCAACAACCTCTGCCAGTATGAAGAATGGTTTGCCGATCGACTTCGTCTGAATGAGGGGTAAATTCCTTCTCTCATTTAGCTGCTGTGTTTGCTGATGCTTTTCTAAACGTAAGTTATCATATTTATTATCAATACAGATTTTTAGTGGTAAGATTAGACTGTAGTCATTTATCTTGTCAGTGTGCTTGTTTTAACAAGAGAAATAGTCGACTTTCACTAATAACACAACATAGTTAACTTAACGTTACATACCACTGCATCCATATGAAGACGTTGTTCTGCAGGTTCGTCGTCGTCTTTTTCAAATCGCTCGCTCTGGCTCGAATATGTAACGCTTGATGGACAAGTCTTCCGTTGTTGACATTTTGTTGACGTGTGAATAAAAATGTTCTTTGAAACTATAGTAGAGATAACTATAACTATAGTATAGGAGAGCGGGCGGGGAAAGACGCAACTCCTTTTTATTTAAAGGGGACGCTTCGAAACGGGTTGCTCACAAAAGCACATCAGAAAAGAGGTAGAAAAGGGGCCTGTTGAGCTATAATAATGTGGAATTCAGACCCAAGCATTGCAGTTATGCTTTATATAGACCACAAATGTATGATTTATAAGTAAAATTTAATGATTTAAAAGCATGATATGTACCCTTTAAGAGGCTTAAGAGTTTCTTTAGTAGAGGAGAAAATGGCAGAGAGACGGAGAGGGAGAAGAAATATATGTTGCAATGGATGACAGAGTGAGTTAATAAGACGCTATAGACGAGATCGTGCAGGGATCATGTTTGTGTCTGATCTTATTAAAGACACGCTAATATCTCAGACACAGCGCAATGACATAACTCCAGAAATTAAAGTAATCACTACATTAAGATATTTGGCAAATGGGAAAATGCAATAAAGCAGCAGTGATTTGGGTCTGTCACAACCTTCTGTGATCACACAAACAATTGATCACACAAACAATTACAGCACTTTCAGAACCTCTTATTGTGTCACAGTTCATTTACTTTTCACTGGACATTCCCACCTTGCAGGCTCAAAAAAATGCATTTATGAATATAGCAGGCTTCCCTGGTGCGCACAAGCAAGGAAATGAACCGTTAATAATTTGCGCTATAAGCTCCCACGTCTGCTTCTTGCTCTGTGCTGTGACACCCGGCCCAAATTTTTTCTTTAAAGGACAAATCCGGCGCAAATTGAAACTTTGGTCTAATTATACATTGTTACCTAGTCAACCGTTACCTGAGATTTGTTTTCATGATTGCCGAATGTAAATAGTTTTATCTCTAAAAACAGTTTAGCCTATAACGCTAGTATAATGCTAGTATATAGGCCATAGAGTAATGACAAATAAAAATCGCTTGTTATTACCACTAACAAGGCTCAAAATAGCCCCACACACGACAGCATAATAAGGGTCCCTACATTCAAACCGACGCATTGAGAACTTTGTCAGTGTCCATAGAGCTTAATAAGAAGATATCTTATACATACAGTCAACTTCGCGAAAACAGGAAGAAGCCATCTTTGAAAAATAGTCTCTACTAGTCGATCTAGGAACGCCGATCCATGTGCACCGGTGAGATGTGAATAAGGTGATAAGGTGAGTTTGAACATAGGCTACGTGTACATATTGAAGAGAAGAAAACGGTTCGTGTTTGTGTTTCTTCCGAAAACAATGGACCATATGATATTCTGCACAGTTCAGTGCACTTGGATCGGCGTTCGTTTATCGACTGGTAGAGACTATTTTCAAAGATGGCTTCTTCCTGTATTCGCGAAGTTGACTGTGTTTATAAAATATCTTCTTATTAAACTGTATGGACACTGACAAAGTTCTCAATGCTTCGGTTTGAATGTAGGGACTCTTATTATGCTGTCGTGTTAGTATGGGGCTATTTTGAGCCTTGTTAGTGGTAATAACAAGCGATTTTTATTTGTCATTACTCTATGCCCTATATACTAGCATTACACTAGCATTATAGGCTTAACTGTTTTTAGAGATAACACTATTTACATTCGGCAATCATGAAAACAAATCTCAGGTAACGGTTGACTAGGTAGCAATGTGTAATTAGACCAAAGGTTCATTTTGCACCAGAGTTGTCCTTTAATGATGGTCTAGTGTTCATCCACTAACTGGACTAACAGTAAACACTGTTCTTCTGTCCAGTTGGGCTGGACATCTTTCTCATTTTTTATTCCATGTTTGCTATATTCAAATCAACATTCAAACCACCACTTAAATAGACAGCAATCATTTATCATTCTAAGCTAATCAAATACCTTAGGAAAATAAGATGGTTAAAAAAAGGATTTATATATACATAATGTATATAATGTGTGTGTGTGTGTGTCTGTGTGAGAAACTCAATACTTAAAATTGCTCTTTTTTCCTTCTTGGACAACCAATCAAAGTATTCAAAAGCGTGTCTCATACCTAGCAACGGGGTCAGCCCCGCCTACTCACTAAGATGAAAGTTTTTATCTTTTCCTTACTCAGAGTTGCTCTCAGATCAGTCCCGAATCACTCTTAAGCTAAGACTCCTACGTAAAAGTTTTTAAGCTTAAGAGTTTTCTGAGAGGATTCTTAGAATCTTTATGAATACGGGCCCAGGACATCACGGGACAAGCAACGCTCCCAGCTCCTCACTTGCCGGCTCAGCGGCTTCTCCAGCTCTGAACATCAGTTCCTCCATGCTCTGCATAACAGAGGGACATAAGCCGTTTCTCAATATGCATACTTGTCTGTACTTGTGTTCTTGTGGACTTGTGAAACGTCATCAGTCGCTGCCCAAGTACTGTTCCAATTCAAAGTTCACATCTAGCCAAGTCCACTTCAAATCCCCGGATGTGTTCTTGATCCTCCCCGTTTACCGAGGATGCATCGAGAGGTGACTTGTGTGGACTTGAGATATCCAGGTAACCCAGAATGCACCTCGCACCAACCAGCAAGCGTCAATAGAGAAAATCCGCGAAATATCAAAATACTACTGTTATTGAGTCATGAAATGTAATTTTAAGAGTGTTTCAGGCGAGAATGTGGTTGTTTAAATCTCAAATCTGTAGTTTATTTATAAAGATAGCGCCTATATCTGAAAAATGCATCTGACGTTTTCGGAGTTCTGACATCCAAGCCTTCAGCGGACGGACACTCAGCGAGATCAACCCTGACTGGAACAGTTTATCAATTTTGCCTCAATTTGTTACCTGGTGACATATGGCAGACACTGCCATTGGTATATGAATGGGTGAATGTGAGGCAAAATGAGGCAAAAGCACTCTGTTGGCCATCCTGTGAAAGCGTTACATAAATGCAGTCCATTTACCATTCTTTTTAAGGGGGCACAAGTTGGCCTGCAGCTTGCACTGCACTCTCATAAACTGGATTACTACTGCACTAGTTATTTAAAAAAAAAAAAAAAATCTGCAACACATCTGAGCATAGAACAGACCCACTGACATGAGAACAACACACGTCTCATTCCCATTATTTGAAATTTCTCCAGTAGAAAGTTAATTTAATGAGAATTATCACCGGCTAATGGGAATTAGAATTAGTCAGATGAAGAAGATTATCTTGGCATTATTAGCACTATCTGTCAACCTCAATTAAAATAATGGTAATTAGGAGAAGGCTCAGTATTGCTACTTGCAGGCAATTATTTGCTGGACAGAGGACAGCCAAGTTGCACTTTTCTTCTAGTAAAGATTCTTCTATAGGCACACTTCCTCTTCAATGTGATTGCTGACATTTCACTAGATTATTGGTCCAGATGGCCATGTTCTTCTGGTAAGGTAGTATCAAATATTTTGCGTGACATTATAAATCCCTCCCGCCCCCCTCCTGAAAATGTGCTGGTGTCTTTTATAGATTAGGGTTATCACACTTTTGTTTTGTGTGAAACATAATAGGGAATTAGGGATGAAGACAGTGCGTCGATGCGTCAATGCCCTAAAGTTGATTGTGTGAATTTAGGATTGGGATTTGGATTAGGAAGGAAACTGTTTTTGTACAAAATACCTGATTGAAAAGAAGTGAAGGTGGCTGCTGGGTAGTAAAGACCCTATTGTTGTTTAAAATTATGAACTGAAAACGAGGCCCTTTGTCAAGCAAATGTTGGATCAGCGGAAAAGGAAAAAAGGAGTAAAAAAAAGTTTTATATTTGAATGACTTCTAGGGAATAAGCAACTCTGTTGCCTGGCGAGGAAAGCTGAAAGCAAAGGGTTAACTGCAACTATTCCAGTAAAGGATTTTTGTTTAAATTTATTATCCCAATACTATTGTGCCAGGCAACCATCAGAAACTGATCGCTTGATGTGCAGATTGATAAAATTATATAAACGCTGCCAGATCGCTGCCAGCTGCCCTCGACCGGAGGAGCCATCTCTGTCCACCAGGAGGAGGAGGAGCGTCAAGCCGTACCCCAACAGATGTCCATAACCATCACATTGCACCGTAAGTGAGTCTCTCAGCTGGTTGAGGACTGAGTGGCAGGGGCAATGGGAGTATGTGGCGAGCAGGACTAGGCAGAGGGCTGTGAGAGCCCTCTGCCTAGTCTCTTATCTTTCACGGAGGAGTGGAGGCATAAAAGGAGTAGTGATGGCAGTGAAGGACGAGAGAGGCCAGGCCTGGACTATTTTATTTAATGTTTTGTTTTATTGTGTGTGTAATGTTTTGTTTTATTTATTATTAAAGTTGATGACTGTTCGCCGGTTCCCGCCTCCTTCCTAAAACATCATTACAGCTACCCACTGAGCCACCCTAACTTATTTTTTTAACATATTCATTGGTGAAGTGTTAAAGAATAGCAAGCCTTTTTTGCACTGTTCTTATTCCAAATTGATTTTGTCTGCATGGTTGGCTCAAAGCAGAGTTTTACTTTGGGAAATGTGGATTAACTAAGACCTGAACTTGAAATGTGAAAGGACAAACCAGTCAATATGCACTGATTACTGATAATGGCATGCAAGCCACAGGATAATCTTTATAAGCTTGTTTTTATCTGAAGAGGGAAGACTGCAAGCAACTCACAGCAAATGAAATCCTGCTGGATAAATTTTTACTGAATGGATGCCAAATGCTGGGCAGCAGAAGACAGTTGCAAAGTAGATTTTAAGCTTATCTAATGTGATAGATAGACTTTTGTGAGCAAAGGTTGCTGCTACAATGCCAGGGTGAGTGGTTGCTTATTGATCCGAGTCAAAAGAACCCACACCCAAATCTCTATAAAGTTTTGATTCTTGGATATGGCTTGGGTTTATTGTCTATTAAGTGAAATCTAGTTTCTTAATGGCAATTACAGTGGTAGCACACCTAAAAAAAACCCTAAAAAAACCCCACTAAACTAAACAAAAAATTCCTTTTGGCCTATCATTTATATCTGTAACAACGTGTTGAATAATGCACCACAATTTACTACTGAGAGGTGCCTAACTCCAAGGATATGCAATTATCTCAGATAATACAATTTCTTATTTTGAGATTTTATTCCAAATGCCAGTGTAATGAAGGTAAAAAATAAAATAAAATAATTATATATAAAGTGAGGAAAATAAGTATTTGAACACCCTGCTATTTTGCAAGTTCTCCCACTTAGAAATCATGGAGGGGGTCTGAAATTGTCATCATAGGTGCATGTCCACCGTGAGAGAAAATCCAGAAATCTATGTTTTTTAAACTATTTATTTATATGATACAGCTGCAAATAAGTATGTGAACACCTGAGAAAAACAATGTTTGTTACAGTAGCATTTGTTTGCAATTACAGAGGTCAAACGTTTCCTGTACTTTTTCACCAGGTTTGCACACACTGCAGGAGGGATTTTGGCCCTCTCCTCCACACAGATCTTCTCTAGATCAGTCAGGTTTCTGGGCTGTTGCTGAGAAACACAGAGTTTGAGCTCCCTCCAAAGATTCTCTATTGGGTTTAGGTCTGGAGACTGGCTAGGCCACGCCAGAACCTTGATATGCTTCTTGCTGAGCCACTCTTTGACCCATCTTCAATGCTCTAACTGCAGGAAGGATTTTCCCCAAAATCTCGCAATACAGTACATGGCCTGGTCATCCTCTCCTTAATACAGTGCAGTTGCCCTGTACTATGTGCAGAAAAACAACCCCAAAGCATGATACTACCACCCACATGCTTCACAGTAGGGATGGTGTTCTTGGGATGGTACTCATCATTCTCCTTCCTCCAAACACAGTTAGTGGAATTATGACCAAAAAGTTACATCTTGCTCTCATTTTCTAATTTCTAATGATTACTCCAACAGTGGACCTTTTTTCACCAAGCTGCTTGGCAATTTCCCCGTAACCCTTTCCAGCCTTGTGGAGGTGTACAATTTTGTCTGTAGTGTCTTTGGACAGCTCTTTGGTCTTGGCCATGTTAGTAGTTCAACTCTTACTGATTGTATGGGGTGGACAGGTGTCTTTATGCAGCTAACAAACTCAAACAGGTGCATCTAATTTAGGATAATAAATGGAGTGGAGGTGGACATTTTAAAGGTAGACAGATTTAATGACATTTTAAAGGCAGAATTCTAGCGGATAGACAGGTGTTCAAATACTTATTTGCAGCTGTATCCTAAATAGTAAAAAAAAATCATATATTGTGATTTCTGGATTTTTTTATTAGATTATGTTTTCAAATTCTTATTTTCATATATATATATATATATATATATATATATATATATATATATATAACTTAAAAAATACTAATTTAATGCCAAAGACAAAATTTTCACACTCAATAAAACAATCATGAACATGTAAGATCCAGAAATTTTATCGATTATAATCATATGGTCAATCATTGACAGGAATAAAAAGGAAAGGATAGTTTATCCCTGGATTGATCATCAGTGTTACAATGGAGGCTCCCGCTCTGTCTCCTCTCCGCCACCAGAGGGAGCCTTCACCAGAGTACTGATCATTGGCTACAAACTCAAATTCCCATCATGCCGTTTACCTGGGACTGATTGCGTCACACACCTGCACGCCATTAACACACACACATAAAAGCCACGTCCACACACCACATCAGTGCGAAGTCTTGATTTGCCCCGGTGATCATTTCTGAGCGTTTGTATCCTGATTCTGGTTTTCTGGTTTTGGACTTTGGACTGTTTGATTCTTCTACGACTGATATCTGCCTGGCCTGAACTTGGACTGTTTACTGACCACGATTATTGCTGCCTGCCCTGATCTTTGCCTGTCTACTGTTTATCCTGTTGTTTGATCTGCATTGCCCTGTCTGCCTCGTCTTGACCCTGCCTGTACGACTTTGTTTAATAAAAGCTGCAAATGGATTCCTCTGTGCATCGTGAATCATTACAGAAGACTTCGCCACTAAACAATCCAGCAGCCGTCATGGAACTCACGTCTGAACTCACCTCCCAAGCTTCTCGTTTGGATTTACATCACCATCAGCTCAGTCACCTGACCACGCTCACGGAACAGCTCGTACAGGGTATGCAGGAGCTTCGCACTGCTGTGGGTATTGTGCCTAGCGCACCTGCTACACCAACACCACCACCGAGTGTTCCCACCGAAACCGTGAGTACAGCAGTAAATCCCCGACTTGCATTTCCGGACAAATTCGACGGTAATCCGACTAAGTGCAAGGGATTTCTTTTGCAATGCACACTCTTCGTCGACCAGCAACCGACATTGTACTCCACTCAAGCCAGTCGCATTGCATTTGTTTGTTCCCTGCTCACGGGCAAAGCATTGGAGTGGGCTACGGCAGTCTGGAAACCAGAGGGGTCTTCATTCACCACATTTCAAGAATTCCTTCAACAGTTTCGTCAAGTCTTCGAACACTCTTCTGAGAAAGGGAGCGCTGGAGAGCAGCTTCTAAATCTCACCCAGGGAAAGAGTACCGCCGCCGAGTATGCACTCACGTTTCGCACCCTCGCTGCACAGACGAACTGGGTCGAAGACACATTAAAGACGCTGTTCAGGAAGGGACTCTCTATTGAACTTCAATCTGAATTAGCCTGTCGAGATGAAGGAAAGAGCTTGAACGAGTATGTAAGTCTGGCCATTCAAGTCGATAATCTCGTGCGTTCCAGACGCATCACCAGGGCACCTATCCGTCAATCACTCGAGGCAGCTCCCGCTCACGAACCTATGCAGATCGGGTTCACGCACATCACTCCAGAAGAACGGGAACGCAGACTGCAACACCGTCTCTGTATGTACTGTGGTCAATCCGGCCATATGAAGCTCTCCTGTCCAGTCCGACCTCCAACTCGCACTCTTGCGGTGAGTTCTGTAAATCAATATCAAAGATCTCCATCCAGTTTCACTCTCCCCATTCGTCTCACTATACAAAACCAATGTATTGAAGCCACAGCCCTCATAGACTCTGGAGCCGCTGGAAATTTCATTTCTCAAACATTCGCCAATCAGATCAAACTCAAACTTAATCCTTGTCACTCTTTCTTGTCAGTGGAGGCGCTAGATGGTCATCCCATTGGAGACGGCAAAATCCAGTTCGAAACGGAGAAGGTTCAAATGCAGATC
Source organism: Cyprinella venusta (assembly GCA_038021265.1). NCBI lineage: Eukaryota > Metazoa > Chordata > Actinopteri > Cypriniformes > Leuciscidae > Cyprinella > Cyprinella venusta. The sequence goes on from CM075885.1 coordinate 12,744,796, forward strand.
GGTTCTCTTCATTCTGAGCAAATCAAATTTTATGTCATTCACGCTCCACATCACTCCATCATCCTCGGCCACCCTTGGTTGCACACTCATAATCCACACATTTCCTGGAAGGAGGGACAAATCATTCGTTGGAGTGAAGCCTGTAACAACCATTGTTTGTCTAAAGTCAAAAGAGTAACCTGTTCCAAACCAGAACCAGACACCCAAAACCATGAGCTAGGAGAGCTACCGGCAGTTTATTCCGACCTCACAGAAGCCTTCAGTAAAGAAAAAGCTTCTCAACTTCCCGAACATCGTCCAACGGACTGTGCCATTGAGTTAATGCCCGGCGCCACACCCCCTAAAGGCAGAATCTTTCCCCTATCAAAGCCTGAGTCTGAAGCCATGAAAAAATACATTGAAGAAGAGACAGCCAAAGGGTTCATTCGACCTTCCACCTCACCTGCCGCTGCGGGGTTTTTCTTCGTCAAGAAAAAGGATGGGGGACTCAGGCCTTGCATTGACTATCGCGGGTTAAACGATATCACCATCAAGTATCGTTATCCCTTACCTCTGGTGCCAGCCGCACTGGAACAGCTGAGACAGGCGCAATATTACACCAAGCTCGATCTACGCAATGCATATAACCTGATCCGCATTCGAGAGGGGGATGAATGGAAAACAGCCTTCTCCACCACTAGTGGGCACTATGAATATCTGGTCATGCCTTTCGGCTTATCTAACAGTCCTTCCGTCTTTCAGGCCTTTATGAACGATGTGTTTCGTGACATGCTGGACAAATGGGTAATCGTGTACATCGATGACATCCTGATTTACTCAAACTCACTGGAGGAACACATCCAACACGTCAGATCAGTACTTCAACGCTTAATTCAGTTCCAGTTGTATGCCAAGATCGAGAAGTGTGAGTTTCATCAAACTAGCGTTTCATTTCTGGGTTACATCATCAGTCAGGAAGGAGTGGCAATGGACGACAAGAAGGTGAAAGGAGTGCTGGATTGGCCATTACCTCAGACAGTCAAAGAATTACAGAGATTCCTGGGATTTGCTAACTTTTATCGAAGATTTATTAGAAACTTCAGTCTCATTGCCGCTCCATTAACAGCTTTAACCAAACGTCATGGCTCTCGAATTGCCTGGAACCCCGAAGCACAGCAGGCTTTTCAGGAGTTGAAAACCCGATTCACTACTGCACCCATCCTACGTCATCCCGATCCAGAGCGTCAGTTCATTGTGGAGGTAGATGCTTCGAACACAGGAGTGGGGGCCATATTATCTCAACGACAGGGAAACCCAGCCAAAATGTACCCGTGTGCTTTCTTCTCCCGCAAGCTTTCTCCAGCCGAGCGGAATTATGATGTGGGGAATCGCGAACTGCTAGCTATGAAACTGGCTCTAGAGGAATGGCGACACTGGCTGGAGGGAGCTTCAGAACCATTCATCATTCTCACTGACCATAAAAACCTTGAGTATCTCCGATCCGCCAAACGCCTCAATCCTCGTCAAGCAAGATGGGCACTGTTTTTTACACGTTTCAACTTCACTGTCACTTACCGTCCAGGCACCAAGAACGTCAAAGCCGATGCCCTTTCTCGTCAAACAGAAGAAACAGTCCACAAAGATAATCCCGAGAATAGTAGTAGTAGCTCCAGTCCAGTGGGACATCATAACCGAAATCCAACAGGCCAACCTTCAGACTCCAACCCCCAGCAACTGTCCAGCCAATCTCCTCTTTGTCCCTGAAGCACTACGCTCTCGCATCATCGATCAGGTCCACTCCTAGCTCCGGTCATCCTGGTATCTCTGCCACAATTCAATTACTACAGAATCGATTTTGGTGGCCCACTCTCTCATCCGACACCATCAAACATGTCCAGAACTGTATCAATTGTCAAACTTCCAAATCCACCCGTAAACTACCAGCAGGCCTTCTATGTCCCCTTCCAACACCTCAACGACCCTGGTCACACATTGCCGTAGACTTCATCACAGATCTCCCCAATTCTCAAGGACACACGACAATTCTCACAATAGTGGATAGATTCTCCAAAGCCTGCCGTCTCATTCCCCTCACTAAACTTCCCACTGCCTTCGAAACAGCTGAACTCCTCTGCAATCAAGTTTTCAGATTTTACGGACTACCTGAAGATATAGTATCTGACAGAGGACCTCAGTTTACTTCCAGAGTCTGGTCCGCATTCTTCAAACATTTAAACGTAAACATCAGCCTCACTTCCGGTTATCACCCTCAGTCCAATGGTCAGACCGAACGTTTAAATCAAGACATCATCCGCTTTCTAAGAACATACTGCCAGCAACACCAACAGGATTGGAGCAGATATTTATTCTGGGCTGAGTATGCTCAGAATTCGTTGGTCAAACCTGCTACTGGTATCACTCCCTTCAAATGTATACTGGGTTTTCAGCCTCCTCTCTTCCCATGGTCCGGTGAACCCACTGAACTCCCATCAGTCACAGAATGGCTACACAAAAGTGAAGAGGTTTGGGACCAAGCACACACTCATCTGAGGCATGCTGTCAGGCGTCAGGAACACCAGGCCAACCGTCGTCGTCGCCCAGCTCCAGAATACCAGAGTGGTCAATGGGTATGGCTATCAACCAGAGACTTACGCCTCAAACTTCCATGTCGCAAACTCAGTCCCAGGTATGTTGGTCCGTTCCAAATTATAAGACAAATATCACCTGTTTCATTCCGTTTAGACCTGCCCGCTAACTATCGTATCTCTCCCACTTTTCATGTTTCTCTGTTAAAACCCGCTGGTGGTCCGAGGGGAGAGACGGAGGAGGGGGCCGCCTCTCAGGGCCCTCCTGCCTTTCTGGTTGACGGCGAGGAGGCCTACAGAGTGCACAAGTTGCTGGATTCCAGACGTCGGGGTAACATGCTCCAATATCTGGTCGATTGGGAGGGGTACGGTCCGGAGGAACAGTCCTGGGTCAATTCAAGGGATATCCTGGACCCCACTCTCACTGAAGAGTTCCATAGGACATACCCGGAGAAACCGGCCCCTCGACCCCGTGGGAGACCCCGACGACAACCGCCTCCTCGCGTCAGGAGCCGCTCGCAGGGGGGGGGCTCTGTTACAATGGAGGCTCCCGCTCTGTCTCCTCTCCGCCACCAGAGGGAGCCTTCACCAGAGTACTGATCATTGGCTACAAACTCAAATTCCCATCATGCCGTTTACCTGGGACTGATTGCGTCACACACCTGCACGCCATTAACACACACACATAAAAGCCACGTCCACACACCACATCAGTGCGAAGTCTTGATTTGCCCCGGTGATCATTTCTGAGCGTTTGTATCCTGATTCTGGTTTTCTGGTTTTGGACTTTGGACTGTTTGATTCTTCTACGACTGATATCTGCCTGGCCTGAACTTGGACTGTTTACTGACCACGATTATTGCTGCCTGCCCTGATCTTTGCCTGTCTACTGTTTATCCTGTTGTTTGATCTGCATTGCCCTGTCTGCCTCGTCTTGACCCTGCCTGTACGACTTTGTTTAATAAAAGCTGCAAATGGATTCCTCTGTGCATCGTGAATCATTACAATCAGTCTTGCACATCTGAGACTTCTACTCAAATTTAGGACCAAAGAAAATTATTCAAAACCAAAGCCTGAGTGATTCTCCTTGGGATATGCAGTAATAATAGCTAATTTATGCACCCTCATGGATGCAATTATTTCTTTCTGCTGAATTTGTGACTGTGGCACAAAACCAGTCACAAGCTGAAACATGACACACAAATATCCTGTTTATCAGCAGATGAATTATCACCATTTTATTGAGATTAGTGATCCTGCCTGACACCTCTATGGATCCTGGTTTCTTTCTCCTTTCATAATCCCCTTGCCTGAGGATTGTTGAAGATTTTGGTCTTTGCGGATTTTATCGTCTTTTAGATCCCCTAGTAACGCTTAAGGCACCATCTTACCTGTCATTTCTGGCTTATATTGTTCAATGAATATAGAAAGTCTTGATTTAGAGGATTGAGGCATGACTGATCAATACAGTGCCAGTAAAGGATTGGAATTGGGAAAGCTATAGAAGAGAGTGCTAAGATTATCAAAATTTTTTAGGTTTGTAGATAGCCTTAGTGGGGTCAATGACTGAAAATACGCTAGGCTTAAAGTCAACATGAAATGAAAGCAATCCTTTTTTTCATGTAAACTAGGGGCAATTGGTCAGCTGAATTATCAGAAGGATTTGAAAGAATTTGGACAACTAGTAGTGATCATCAACACTATGAAATTGATTAACAGATATGCAAGCGCAGATACCATAATGATTAAAAATGCTAATAATGAATCCACAAGGGTGTGTCTACCTGTGGGACATATGTAAGTGTTTTCAAGCCCACAAAATGCTGTTGTCGTGTAAATGAATGGCCAAAACGCATAAAAAGTTTTACATTTTGGTTGAAAATGGTGTCATGTAAACAGGTCCATACCAAGATGCTGGATCAAGTCTCTTTACCAGATCCCATTAATTTACAAGCATGGTTTTGAGGCCTATCCACAATTCACTTACCTCCATACTGTCCTTTCCTTATTCTTTTTCTCCACATGGAAGGTATGATTGTCCTTGTCATCTTCATTCTTGTCCTCTGAATAAGTCACCCTTCCCATCCTCTTAAAACATCCTAAAATAGCCTGTTACTTGGACCTTATGATGTGTTTAACAAAATATGTTTAACACAAGGTCTGGTGGTGTGAAGCTTTGGTCTTAACTTGAGCTGTATTTTTTTTACTCCTTCATTTTCATTCCCGATGTGATATCTTTCTACCACACAACAAATGTGTTAAGAGAGTTGTAGGGTCATTTGACACCTTTAGCCATTGCTCCCAAGAAAGCTGTAATGTGAGGGTGTGAGATAGGAAATTGAGAAGCATAAGTCTCCTGATCATGCTTTGGGAGCTTGGCTTGTCACCTGCATTCCACTATGTCATACTGTATTTGTGACAGTTGATGGATTGTGGGAGATATAGGAACAGGTAATCTTAAACCCATAGCCCCTTTACCCCAATCTCCCAAAGCTTGTGTCAGCAAATGTAACAAGGTGCTGTCGGCATGTAAGGTATAGTATGAGATGATACACTTTTTTCAGAGCTGATGTACTAAAATTAAAACTAAAATTCATAAGAGATTGTACGACAGTGGTCTCAAACTCCTGGAGGGCCATTGTCCTGCAGAGTTTAGCTACAACCAGCTTCAACTCACCTGCCTGGAAGTTTCTAGAGGCGTTTCTCAATATCACGCATGCAAATTTTGGACTTGTGTAACCCCTCACACCCGGGTCCTACTCGCCCCGCTCCGAGCGGGCCTCGAACCCCAGTCTCCGGCATGAGAGTCTGGCGAGCTAACAAGGAGGCTAAAGACTGCAGCCTCTAGCGTCTGTCGCTAGAGCGCCCATTGAGATCGGGGAGTGAGGTTTACTCGCACAGCAACTACTAGCTGGCCTCCGTTACACTCACCCCCCTAAACCTCACTTTCATCCGGGTCACGGCACCAATGTAACCCCTCACACCCGGGTCCTATTCGCCCCGCTCCGAGCGGGCCTCGAACCCAGGTCTCCGGCATGAGAGTCAGGCGCGCTAACAAGGAGGCTAAAGACTACAGCCTCTAGCGTCTGTCGCTAGAGTGCCCATTGAGATCGGGGAGTGAGGTTTACTCGCACAGCAACTACTAGCTGGCCTCTGTTACACTTGCATCCTTGGTAGTTCGGGTTTTAAAGAATATTAAAACATATTAATGTTCAGACAATATGTGCATATGTAGTCTGATTATCTTCACTGTAATCAAATGAAATATGACATAAAACACAAACATTTATCTTCTTGTTAAATGTCAGTTTTAATGATCAATATTAATAGCCATTATAAAAGTATAAGTAAAAGGTATAAGAAGCTATACAATAAGAAATAAAGAAAACAATTCAGTCAAACTTACAAAGTCAGCGTAGTTGACAAAGTTTACCTACAACAGTAAAGATAAATATCCTATATATACAAAGTTATGAAACTTCACTTTGTCCTCAGTCAAAACTATTTGCCAGGGAACAAATGATAGATTCATGAGGCCAAAGATTGCTAGTTAGATAACACAAGGTGAATTATATATTATGTTTAACCACTAAAGAGAGCCAAATGTCAGAAGGACTAGCCAAGGTGAGGCTGTTGTCCTTGGTAAGGCTGGGTTAATGAGCGCTGAGGGCCCGGTGATCGCCTGGATCTCACAACTCTAAAAACGTCAGATCAAAACTTCAAATAGAAACTATCTTTATGAATAAACCACAAATATGAGCTTAAAACAGCTACTCTCTTACCTGAAAAATTCTTAAAACTACATTTCATGACACAATGCGTGAGTTTTCGCCTCAGTTTTTGCTATTGACGCTTGCTGGTTAGTGAAAGATGCATTCTGGGATACCTGGCTGTCTCAAGTCCGCACAAGTTACCTCTCGATGCATCATTGATAAAAGGGCCGGATCAAGAATACATCCGGGGATTTTAACTGTACTTGTCTAGATGTGAACTTTAAATTGGAACAGTATTTGGGTAGCGACTGATGACCACCAGGGGCCTGATGTATAAACATTGCGTGCACACAAAATGTGCATAGAATTTGGGCAAAATGGGCATAGCATTTTTCCACGCACATATCGGGATTTATAAAAAATAAACTTGGCGTAAATAAGTGCGCACCGTAAGGATGCTCTTGACCGTGCTCTTTTAGAAGAGTGTGTGTTTTGGTGACACCGATGTTGAGCTGGAGTTAAGTGTCTTTTTGGTCACTATTAGACAGAGAATCTAAAGAAAATTATACATTTACAGAAATATAATTCAAATATAATTTCACAAACCTATCATCACTTGAAGCAAACATCCATCCCTTCTTAAATGACCGCGCCACCACGCACGTTGGGCCGTTTGGTGAAACTGACGCACATATAGCCTATAATCTAACGGCAGATGGAGTAAAACCGTAAATATTCATTATGAGTCCAAATCATAAATACAGTGCATGTTCAAAATAACAGTTTAAATAAATAAAATAATGATTTAAACTATGTTTTACTTCTGATATTTAGCCTAATTTAAAAATGCCATTCTCATTAATGGAGTTAAACACTTAAACTACATGAAATCATTACTGAGAACTTACAATATATATATATATATATATATATATATATATATATATATATATATATATTCAATAAATAGAAATAGACCTATTTGTTATGGATGCAATGCTTTTGAACACTTTTCTTCTGGCATGCTGTGTTTTAATGTTTTAACTAGAGATAATTGCTAATCATGATAATAGCAAATTGTCTGAGAAAATTGTTTCGTGCAAATAATGCACAACCATGTCTATCTGTTTCCATTAAAATATAAATCAATTGAAAATACTATTTGGCCAGTGGAAAAGACTGAGAAAAACTTTCTCTGAAATATATTTAACACTATTTGATTTATTTATTCAAAAACAAGGCAAGGATATGCTACTAAAAAAAAAATTATGTTTGTAATAATGTGACAGTACATCCGCATTTCATATTTTATTTATGTCTTGTACCATTAAACTTGGTATCACGTGGATATATAATCATATGCAAATGATATGCAGATGAGCATTTGCATAGTAAAACTAGGCGTTGTAATCTCCATATATGGATTTATAAAGTGAATTTTGCAAGCCGGTGCATTTTGATGATATGGGAAATGAAAAAATAAAAGCCCAGGCTATTCGTTTTGTTCATATTACATTTTTATTGTTAGTTTGAATTAATTTGACAGAGAGCATTCGATGATGTTGACCAAGCTAGCGCCATTCAGAGCTGCCATAGGCTCTATGCACAACTGCACTACTTCCTGAATTTCAGCCAGCTCCTTGTTTCCTGTATACCATTATTGGACAATTTGATTAATTCAGGTGTGCTTGACCTTAGTAGTCACGGCAACAATAATCAAACACACCTGAATTAATCAATGTGTCCAATAATGCCAGACAGGAAACAAGGAGCTGGCTGAAGTTCAGGAAGTAGTGCAGTTGTGCATAGAGCCTATTGCATTCGCAGCCCGACTCATATGAGTATTCACTGTGCGGCGGCTCGCTGACAGCAACGGCTGGGTGTATTGAATGAGACGATCCGGTTACTGTGAACGGGGAGCGCTTTATGAACATTCTGTGACGATCGAGCAACGCCGAGGACAGTGTGTTTATTCGTGTATCTGTTAAGAGTGAGCGCTCGTGAGCGGAAGACACACATAACCTGATTTATACGAGGTTGAACTGGCCATGTGACAAAGCGGGCATAAGATGGACACGAGCGCAAGTTCGCGGTCGAATTTAATAACGCGGAGCATTGTTGTTGCGGAGAAGTTGTGGTGGTGATGATGATGGGGCAGAGGGCAAGACACATGCCTTTGGTGTGAGAGACCCGGGTTCGAATCCACTGTGAGACACCACCAATGTGTCCCTGAGCAAGACACTTAACCACTAGTTGCTCCAGATTCGTGTGACCTCTGACATAAGCTGCTTTGGATTAAAGAGTCAGCAAAATGAATAAATCTAAAGGGACACTTCACCCATTTGCATTAAGCTTTGTATCTTTAGAAACCCATCATATATTTGAATGGTCATGATTTATTCCACTTTTTCCCCCTGAGATAGGAGAAATAAGGATTTAAAGGACAAGTTCGGTATTTTACAATTAAAGCCCTGTTTTAAGATCGTCCCTGATGAAATAGAATAGTTAAGATTGTTTTTGAGACAAATGCTCCTGTCACGAGAATTTTTGGATTGTGTGTTAGTACCCCCCCACCTTTATAATGAAAGCATAGGTGCACTCGAACAATCATTCATCAAAACGCATAAAACTTTAGTTTACAAAGACGTGAAACTCACAGAGTGGTCTAGGGTGTTCACTGATATGCTCACACAAAAATCGCTGCAAAAGATGCTTTTCAACAGGTTTTATCATAGTTTTTGTCCAAGTCCATGTTTCTTCCTGTTTTCGTTTGAAGTCCACAGTAGTAAATTGTCGAGTTCACTTGCGCGATCATTGGTAACTAGATAACTAAGGATCGCGCACGCAAACTCGATAATTGACTACTGTGGACTCCTGGTAAGTCTTAGGTCACTATCTTTTAGAATATCTGATACGTCCCCACAATCCACGATCCTTCATTCGTTAGTTTCTGGACATAACACAATTTTCACTAGGTCACCTGACAGAATTTGAGCATGCAGGTAAGGAGAAATACAGTAGCAGCTGCTGGGGGAAAGAAATGTGCACCTGTGGAAGCTGCTGGTAACGCTGATTCGAGAGTTCTGAAGATTAGCAGCCGGATCGGATTTGAAGGTGCAATCTGGAGTCGAGCTGGAAGTCTGCCCGTCGAAAATCGGCCGATGTGCGGATGCTGAGCGTTGTCCTTGTTGGAGAGGGATCCTTGGATTGCAAGCAGTGCTGAGAAGATCCTGTCATCTCCTTGCTCTACTGACACCAAGGAGGGGTGAGATGATTTGGCCTTTTTTGTAGTTAGATTCTCTGTGGCTTTACGGAAAGTATTCCTTCTTTTCTCTGTGGCTTTAAGGCCGGTGGCTCGGGGGAGAGACAGCGCTTTGTTGGTAGAAAAGGGCTGGAGGTCTTGGACTTCTTGTAGTTTCAGAGCTGATCATGACTCCGATTCGGAGGAGCTTGTATGTTGAGGGCAGAGCCGCAGAGGTGTAGTGGTAGGTGGGTAAACTATAAATTCTAGTGGACCACGACGTGGTCACCAGGCAAGGTGGGCCACCAATGTATGTGTATATCCTAATGACATTGCTATATAGGGAGGGCTCGACATTAAGCCTTTTCATTCGTAAATTCACTTGTCCTAGTAAAAAGTTGCTCGTCCAGATTTTTTATTTTTATTTTTTGTGTGTTTAATTTATTCTGAAACAATATTCTCATCAGTGTTCAATCATTTTTGATATTTAAATCACCATATTGTAATATCTGCACTTTTAGAGGGCATCCCCTCCCCCAATATTATTAAATGTATGCTTCATCTTTCATTTTAAATTCCTAAATTTGATCAATAAATTCAATTATTACACTAGGGGCTGATCAAATTACATCATTTACACTGAAAAACTACAATTGCATAAAATAATGTTGTGAAATTGATTTAAATTTACATATATATCAGGCCAAGCTAGCTCATAATCTGTGCACCACAGAGACAACATATTGTGTATGTACTCAAAAAAGATATAAGTTTCTGTATTAAAAAAAAGAAAAAAAGAAATAATAATAAATATATAGATAAAGTTGTCCTCCGAAGAGGGGGGGTTGAAGTGGGTGGAAAAAAATTTAAAAAAATAAATAATAATTTACATATAAGATACGTTGGAAAGAATGATACTACTTTTAAACATTTAACACTAAACCGCCAGTAGGTGGTGGCAGGCGACCGTCTTAATGAGTGAGTCATTAATTAATTAATTCAAACGATTCATTCAAATGGCTGATTCATTCAAGAATGAGACAGAAGCCGTTTCTCAATACCAAGTACGCAGACTTCGGGCTTGCGTCCTTGGTAGTTCAGACTTGCCAAGTTCGACTCCGGAGAACGAACTCCCGAGGACGAGAGGACGCAAGTCCGGTTCTTCTGCCAATGGAACAGAGCGTACTTGATCGCGTCACTCAGCAGCACGCTCTATTCCGGTTATCTCTTTATATAGCCTATATTTTAGGCAACAATAAAACGAAATGTGCTACAACTCTGCATCTTTTCGTAAACAATAAAACGAAATATGTTATAAAACACCACTCTGGCTCTTTTCATTAACAAAAAATCAACATATTAGCCTAATGGCCATGTGGTTCAGGCAACGCGATTCTCTTCACTGCATATATTTATAACAAAATGAACATGATCTTTTTGTTTTCATTTTAAAAATATGAAACATTGATTTTTATTGACATTTATCAAACAGAGACAGGGTTATGTCATTTTATTTTATTGCTCATATAGTGAAGATAATATAAAAAATGTTGTTAAAGTTAAATAGCCATAAAGTTATGAAACCTCAAAAACTATTTTTATTTATTTATTTTATTATTTTATTTATTTATTTATTTTGCCATGGAACAAACTATAGTTCAATGAGACCAAAGATAGACTTATACACAAGACGAATTATTATACGTCAAGGTTTATCCACTAGACTGCCGGCGGCAAACGTCAGAAGCACTAGCCGAGGATAAGCTGTTTCAGTCGGGGTTGATTTCGCTGAGTGTCCGCTGAAGGCTTGGATGTCAGAACTCCGAAAACGTCAGATGCATTTTTCAAATAGGTGCTATCTTTATAAATAAACTACAGATTTGAGATTTAAACAACCACATTCTCGCCTGAAAATTAAAAATTACCGCCTCTTAAAATTACATTTCATGACTCAATAACAGTAGTATTTTGATATTTCGCAGATTTTCTCCTCTCCCATTGACGCTTGCTGGTTGGTGCGAGGTGCATTCTGGGTTACCTGGCTATCTCAAGTCCACACAAGTCACCTCTCGATGCATCCTCGGTAAACGGGGCGGATCAAGAACACATCCGGGAATTTGAAGTGGACTTGGCTAGATGCGAACTTTGAATTGGAACAGTACTTGGGCAGCGACTGATGACGTTTCACAAGTCCACAAGAACACAAGTACAGACAAGTATGCATATTGAGAAACGGCTAGATGTTTACGAATGGGTCATTGAATCTTTGACTCAATCGATTAGTTCAAAATGCTGAATCAGTAATGAAAATAGGTTGAGTGTTCCTGTTGAGTGAACCATGCACCGTGGTTCTGCTGTGATTTTTGTTTGGAACTATTTTCGCTGCTGAACAAAAACAGAACAAAAACAGCCAATATTGCATCTAAAATGTAAGTGATTTAATTTTAACTGTTTATTGAACTGTTGTAGGAAATCAATGTCACATTATGGTGTTCAGGAAAAATAAATGAGGTTGCTTAACATATGTTAAAAATATAAAAACTCCACATATAGATTTTCATAGGCAGTAACATTATGTTGTTAACTGAGTGTATGTGTGCAGCGCTCATTGTGTAGCTAGATTTCTGCTTGAGAGGTTGTGCGAGCGTCAACAGTGCAACCTTACCGTCAGTAATACCGGTAGTCAGCAACACTGACAGTAATAATGCAGCGCAATATGAAAGAGTTCGTCTTAGGTTTATGAAATTAATAATGACTAATATGAAACTTAAATGACATAAGCATAATTTAAAATGTTTTAGTAACTACATCTACTATGGTGGATAAACGAAATTGAGAGGAGGATAAACGCACTTTGGAGGTGGGTAACGCTATTTCCGAATATTGGGAGGTGCGTAAACGGCATTTACGTGCGTTTAGTCTCCACTACATTCCTGGTTGAGGGAGTACAGGATCCTATCTTTGGGCCTATCGTTAAAAGAGGAAGGATTCCTCGCCGCTATCCTAGAACTGCACCTCACTAACTGAGATTGATAAAGGCGCTCAGTGTGACGATCCTGACTCTCGTCCAGAGAATCGTCAGATATTTGTCCTAGGATCTCGGAAGTGTCCATCGCCAGAAAACAGCAGGTAAGAAGTGATAGAAAAATGTTGAGTTAAATTTCATGCTGAGCTTAGCTGTATCGTCGGTGTTGCAAGCAGTTTAAGCATATTTCCCAGATGGAAGTTCTGCTTATAAATATCCTTCTAGTCTAATAGGAGAACAGTAGTGGTTAGAGCAATTTGACAGATCGCAGCCTATGCCTACGTGGCCTGTCTGAACTGACACTGTGCTCGATTAAAAAATCCTACATTTATACCACAAAAATCAGATAAATTGATACATCAAATTAGATAAATTTCACATCATAGATCAATTTAAAATGTTCAAAAAGTTATCATTTAGCTCAAAATTTTCAGAATTTGCATCTTAGGGTCCTTTTTAATATTTTTTGTTTGTTTATTTCTTTAAATGTTTGGACTTTTAACCATTAAAGGTAGGCAATTTTGGAGAGGCTAGAAATGTCTTGGTTACATATGGTAACTCTTGTTTCCTGAAGGAGGGAACCGAGATGCCCTTTTGGGAATGGCGAATAGGAATCTTACTAGAGAGGCCAATCTACTTTGAGTGAAACTAAACATGCAATCATTTGCAACAGCTGCACTGCCACACAGCGCGGCAGGAGCAGCAGGTGATGGTGATGTTGTCTCCGTTCTCCTGTCAGGGAAAGAGGGTTATCATACGTTACCGAGACGTTCCTCTTCAGTCGACTTCACGTCGGGACTGACAAATAGGAATCTCTACCAAAGGGCCACAGCTGCTGAACCCACATTCTTCCCCGGATGAGTTATGTGGAGATATACATATGGACTAACAAGAAGGTTATACTCCGTATGAAAAACTTTTAGGAGCAGCCGTGTAAAAATCCACATATGGAGCCCAGCCAGGAACGGGTGGGACGGCCTGCTTGCAACTGGCTTACCGCCGTCGCTTAGATGGGGGCTACGGCTGGGGAGCGGGATGACTCCTGATGATTTCAGGTAATGACCGCATCCAGAAACACATATCTTTAAAAAGACGCCTATCTCGCTCTACTCGTGTAAACACTTTCAGGGGACAGGGGCTGAAGCACGTAGACAGGAAATGTGCAGCCTATCGTGCGCTGTCTATCTCACGACGGTCTCACCAGCTGTAAGAACGGCTTTTCAGCATTCTTGGCGCATCGTTACAAGCTGTGACGAGTCGACCCTCCTGTCACGCTTTATCGCCTGCACCAGGCACGAGAGATCCTCCTGAAGAGCTTGCATTCGAATCACTCTTGTAGACTTAAACAGCATTGAAACGCTCGGCTCCGAAGCAATAAGCTGATTTGCAATCGCACCAGCTGCTCATTAGCAATATACCTGCACTGCGTGGCAAAGCAGATGTTGCACCCCCATGTGCATTGGCTCGTTTAGTTTCACTTGAAGTAGATTGGCGACTCTAGCGAAATTCCTTAGAAATGCTCCATAAAGTCTGAGGATGTAAACAGCTCAGAGTAGAATGTCAAGGGTTGCCATCTCTTAAATTATGAAAGAGTGTGAACAGCATAATCTTGTTGTTTTGGTTCATGAGAAACCGTAAAAGGGGGCTGCTATTTGTGGCACTCGATGACTAGACAGTCATCGAGTGCCACAAATAGCAGCCCCCTTTTACAAGTCTGCAGTCTCATGGAACACTAGATATTTACAAGAGCTGGGTGTGCAGAGGTATGCAAATACATGGGTGATTCTTTAACTATGGTACTTTTCTTGTCCCTGGATGAAATAATAAAATCTAAAAAACTTTTCTTCTTTTTTGTTTTTGCCAGACTTACTTCACCCTAAGGGGAACTTATAAAAAATTATCATGGCTCAATCATTCTTTTTATTATATAATATGAAGCCTATATGCATGATTTTTACTGTTTCCCCCTGTCCCTAAACCAGACTTTGTACCTTCAACCTCGCTTAATTCTAAATTAAATATTTAAATAGTGTAGATTTTAAGTACAAATTATAAAATAATGTATATTTCAATTATACATATTATATATTGCAATTTATATTCACATTTTCTTATATTTTTCATAAGCAGAACCCTTGTCCCTTGGGTTCACTGTCATTTCCACCACACTGTACAAAATAGAATCCTGGGATCATTGTTTTAGGAATGAAAAGAAGAAAAATCAAGGTAAACATGACTAAAACTGAGAATATGTTTATTGTCCAGTGCTAGGCGTCGGAATAAGACGAGAGTCAACATCGGGAAAGCTTTCAACAAACGGAGAGATCTCCGGTCTGCTCTAGGGCTCAAACGGGTCCTATACAAAGTAATAACTGAACGTGTTTCCATAATAATTCAATCATAAATGGCTTACTGTAGTAAGCACATGGAGATAGATGAAAACAAAAACCGAAGTTTTCTACTACCCCCGTTTCCCCCTCTCACACACATAAGTGTGTAATTTAGTCGAATGCCTTTCCTTTCATATATTTTAAATGACTTGCAGATTTATAACTGTATTACCTCATTATGATTGTAACAAAAGATGTGTGCCGCACATAGTGCGGCTGATGCTCCTTTGGTTATGAACAGCTCATGCAAACGTGTGTGAGTGTGTGTGTGTGTGTTCCTCCATGAACGCGCACAGCTCTGGTTGCAGTTTCGCTTGTCACCAGAGGGGGCGTAGTTCAGCAAAAACTCAGATACTTGCGTTTTGCTCCTTTAAAAACATTAGAAACTGCTTTCTGGTGTACACATACAAGCAGATGCTAATTGGTGCTGATTTTAGGTGCAATTTTTCTATATCATATATATTTGTACAAACTACAATGTAGTAATACTCCATGGAAAAAATTTTACACAAAATAAATTATCACACAACTTGTTTAACTATATTTTTATAATTGTTGCAAAATTTGGGCTGCAGGTGCTTCCGAGCTGGTGTCTGTTTACATGAGAATGTGCAGTCTGTATGATTACCTAAATGCTTTATTGTTCGTTTTATACCACAACACTAAATGAAGGTGTCTTTATCGAAATTTGTCTCTTCATTTTAAATGGACAGCAATTTAATTAACCATGTCTGCCAGCATGTGCAAGGCCCTAATGGCCAATGATTCCAACATATGTGCAAAGTTTGAAGAGTTTTTGAGCAAGTTAAGATCCCCAGAAGCCCACGAAAATTTTAAAAAGAAAAATGTATTTGGAGAACAATAGGGGACAAGCACTGAAAGTGCTTTGGACATCAACAAATATAAAAACATTGTTTATTTGTCTTTTTTTAAGTCAATGTGAAACCCACCAACCCCCATTCTCTCTCCCTTTCAAATCTTCTTCTATCATTTTTTAAAAAAACTTCTTTAATCTTTGGGTTTTTCTGCACCGCCATCTGTCGATTTATCTTAACTGTGTGGATGGCAGTGTGCTGACACTCTGGAGAGATGGGAAATGCTCAACTGAACATGTGCCAGCTATCAATTCCCCTTACTACTGCTGGCCTTAAGCATAACTACCTTCATCCAACCTTTCCTCTCCTCTCTTATCCCCTCTCAGATGTGCCGCTATATACAAGCATCTATTATTTTATATCTCATAATAACCACCGTCATATTGGTTCTCATTAACACTTAGCATACATACTGTAGTTCTTTACTAAGTGTAGCCTACACAGCTAAAAACAAAATTTTGAATTAAACATTGCCTTTGTAATTTAATCATACTAGTTACTAGTTTTTGTATTGGAAACAAAATGAAATCATCTCTCATCTTTGCTCAGAACAAGTGAAATATTGACGTCAATTCAAGTTAACACAGTCCATACGGAAATGTAATATATGACATATATGTCCCTATATCGCAAGTGACGCTGTCATATATGCTAAATATATGACAATATATTGCTATGACATATATACCTATCTCTAGATATATGTTGATATAGGTTTATAACATATAAAAATTGTCCATATTAAATGAGTATATTGACATATATTAATACAACATATATGATTATTCTTTATATAATTTTGTATGTTATAACCATATATTTCACTGATATGTTAAATTTATATATGCCACTATATATTTAAAAAACATACATATAATTCACGTGCTTATGGTTTCCTTTTTATTTTATTCCTTTTCCTTATTTGAACATCTTGAACTTTTAAACAAGTCTACACAATCTACATTTATTTTCAATTTCTATCCCATTTTAGAATTAGCAATTTTTAATTTTATTTTAATATTACTATCTTAACTTGCTCATAAAAATAAAACAAATACTAAACAAATTATATTTGCAAACTTTACTTTTTTTCATACAATCAACCATATATCAATAAAGTCAATTTCTATATGTAAGAAAATATATACTTTAAAGGTATAGC
Source organism: Cyprinella venusta (assembly GCA_038021265.1). Taxonomy (NCBI): domain Eukaryota; kingdom Metazoa; phylum Chordata; class Actinopteri; order Cypriniformes; family Leuciscidae; genus Cyprinella; species Cyprinella venusta. The sequence continues at coordinate 12,761,766 of CM075885.1, forward strand.
GGAGGATCTTTCCGAAATTTAGAGAAGACCCGCCCTCTCCAATTTTTTTTTAAAAAATGCAAATGCACCAACACAACACTCTTGCTCCCGAGACGCCTTGCACAGTTATGTTGCAAATTATAAACTAACTCAAAAACATTCATAAAAAAGACAACATGTCAAATGCCCTTCCGTGTTTTATTTACTTATTATACTGATCGATTGAGTGACCGAGGACTCAAGACATGATATGTGCAACCCTGTATCACACGAAATACTTTCTGAGGAAACTTATTTTGCAAATCGCAATTATGTTACATGGCAACATATGAGCAGGGCTATTACGTCCTTGACATAATATGTCTCATTGTTAATGCGTAGGTATTAATACGTTATTTTTATACATAGTTGCATATAGAGAAGTAGCTTGTTGCGTTTGTGTAATAATAAACACACACGGTTTTAGAATATGAACACATGAACACACACGGTTTTAGAATATTTTAGCGCGATACCATTTACCATTTGGTCAAAAGGCTACTTTAGACAAATTGAGATGTTTACCGTGTCTATGCGGTGCATGACTTGTGCCAGGGCTAGCATTGCTAAGTCGCTTGCATTAACTTTTACTAGTGATTTTAAATGGATTTCTCCAAACAGCATGACAAACTTTACCTGTCTAGTAGAATCTTCGCGACTGCGGCATCAGTGAGAACCCCGACCTGTGCTTTTAGTGCACGCCAGCGTGTGATATTCACCCAAAATCACTCTGGTCTTGTTTCTATATTCTGCGGCCTTTCTCTTCTTATCATACACTTCGTTTACATTTTTTCTCTTTCGACCCTCAGTCATTTTCAAAGGAATGGCTGAAACCGTAACTCCGACATAAAACACCAGAAATTGAAAACTACATAGAGATGAGCACGTACGACGGCCTTACGTAAACATATCACCAGAATGATTGACACTTAGGTGGATCAATAGTATAGACTACCCACCCGGAAAAAGAAAATCCTCCGCTATACCTTTAATACATGCACTACATGATACAGAATAATACACAGTTAATATGTCTCCAACAAAGCATGATCGAGCTGCAAAAACTGATGTCACTGATGAAAAAAATTAAAATTTTCCTTCATATTTATTTAGAAAAGTCACCAGCATATACATTGAAGCAATTCATTGAAGAAACATTTTATACTGACAGCATTTTTTATAACCTTTTATGTCATTTAGTCTGGAAAAAAAATAATAGTTAGTTCTTATTATTATTCTTTGCTGTCAAATCGGTGTCACTGTGAGCAAATGACTTGCATTCCCGCTTTAAAACGAGTATACTTTTCAAATAAAAGTTGCATTCATGCGGTCCCTATAAGCAAATAACAAAGTCATGTCATAAATTATAGGAAACCTGTAGGAAACCCAGCAACGGCGATTATTAGCTTCTCTTTCATTTTCTACTAATGTTTTGGTAGGAACAAAAATTTACTTTGTATGTTTCTCCGGAACAGCCAGCGCGAAGGATAGACCATTTCAAAAGATGTAAACAACACTGGCCCAGAAGCACTTCCTGTTTCAGTTTTTTAACACTACATAAAAGCTGGGATAAAATACAACCAACAGAACATATATAACTGAATGAAAAGTTAAACAAACATCTTTAAAAAGTTTTCTTTACATGTGAAATAAAGAAAACAGTTACAAACTGAAACAGGAAGTGCTTCTGGACCAGTGTTGTTTACATCTTTTGAAATGGTCTCGCGTTACGTCATTACCTAGGCGCGCCAAAATTCAAACGTAATTAAAAAGACTTACGCGAATTCCAGAGACAATACAAAGACCAACGGATGAAGAATGTTCGCTTGTCGAGTGGAAAGAAGAAGCAGCACTGTTCCAACATCACACATAAAAAACTTCAATATGAATGATTTCTTAGACGGACTTGATGAGATCTCTAGGCTTTTAATTGAGTGGAGAGGTGGACTGAAGAAAAACTAAAGGCGGATGGCCGTACGAATCAACTGTGTTGCAGCCTTGTTGCAGGTAAGTTAATTTCTGAACTTTTATTATAATTCAAACATTGATATTGCACATTAATTAAAATAATCGCTGAATTGCATGAGCTATTTAAAATCTACTGATGATATCGAAACTAGTACAGATCGGATAATTGAGCAGATATTAAGTGTTTAACTGTTAAGGTTTTTATTTTTTTATTTTATGTATTTTTTTTACGCTAATATTATCGTTAACTGCTTTATTGTGTGCGTTGCATTTTCATGTTCTCATTTTCGTGGTCATGTTTACAAGCTGTAGGCCCAGATTAACGTTCAATTTACACTGGCTGCAGTGCATCATTCTAAGATATTTAAATGTTTTTAATGTGAGAATAATATCTTTTAAAAAGTAACGTTAAGTTTTAGCTGTCAAACACATCATGTAAGTTAGTGGAGGAAAAAAAATAGAATATATGCCTTTAGAGTCTAGAACTACTAATACAATTATACTAAAGTAAAAATATCTCAAATGTTTGCCAATGTAAACTTGCATGATATTAAATTCCTGTCGGTATGTGTGCTATTTGAACACTGTCCCCCATTATGACATCAATAATTTTGTGGGTGCATAAGCGTTTACATTTGGTCAGCCTATGTTGTTGTCATTATCATAGCCCTATTTGTATCTTTTGTATTCTACATTTTCTATTCCCCCTTTTTCCCCACAGAGAGACAGTCCACCCTAGGAAAATGAATGAGGACACAACATCAGTCCAGTCCAAAACTTCTGAGCAAAAGAAAATGCAGGCTAAACCCTAGGCTTGTTGAAGAGGAGACCAGTAATGACGGATCATCTAGCCACAAAAGGTCACAAGATTATTTTTTTTTTACTGGAACCTAAAACTAGCATCTGCATTTCAAATGTAAAAAATAACTGGCTGCGCACTATAAAATTGTTGCTTCAGGATAAAATAAAACAAAATGATTATTACATATTACTTAAAAAAATCTTAACTACGTTTAGAAGTTAAATACTTTAAAAACTTTCCATAGATCTCGACAGTCATTTTTCACAGCCAAGTCCAGTACATGCAGTCTGTCAGGTGTTTATGTTGCTTTGCCTGTTTCTCCTTATGTACAAGTCTATATCTGTTTATCTGTTTTAATGCCATCAACTAATCCACTCTGCTATTATTTCCGAGTTTTAGGCCAGCTGATCTTCATTTTCTGCTAAAGAAATTGAAAATACTGATTATCAAATTTTGTTTGTGTGTTTTGCTTCCTAGAAATGCCAAAACTCCTTAGTACAATGGGCAAGCTGGGAAAATGTCGTGAAGCGAAGGAACAGAGCTCACAGGAACAAATGGAATCACCTTCCAGCCTACACGAAACTGAGTATGCTGTTTTTCCAAACTACCGTAGTACAGCAAGTTACAACAGTAAAGACTTATTAAAAACAAATTCAATTTCCAATAAAACAATTTGTCTTTTTTTACAGATGCAGTAATCCAGAAATTTCCTGGAACCACGAGGGGCCAACTATTATTCAAAGTCACTGAGCTGTGGACATCCAAAAATCTCAACAAACTTAAAAAATGAACTGGTGGTATCATATACCTGTTGGTGGATTTTGCTTTTCTGGGTTTGTTTTATGTTTTGTTGTAATATTGTATTTGTATATAATAGTGATGGGAAATCTGGTTATTTTCCGCAAATCTGTTCTTTCAGACAGTTAGTTTCAATGAACCGGTTAAAAAAAAAAAAACCGGTTCACCAGTTCTTTTACGTCCTCAAGTAATGATGTCAATTCTATCATCCTGGCCGATAAAAATACTTTCAGACAAAGGCATTAATTAGCCTAGAAATCAAAATCTAGTCAGGCCAATCACATAGTGTATAGAGTCGGTGGGCGGGCTTAATGATGGCAGAGTTACAATGGTTCTGCCTCCGTGTTCGGTTCAGAGATGGGGCTATCACGCATGCTCAGTATCTCCAGCTCATCAGTTCTCTGTATCCAACGTGTCCAAAACTAAAAGTTCTTGGTTCCGTCCTGGTGATCTCAGAACTGTTGTAGTAGTACGTGTGGCGTGCTCTGATCTGTGAACTGCTGAAACCTGAATATAGCCTATAGACCATTTCACAAGATGTAAACAACACTGGTCCAGAAACACTTCCTGTTTCATTTTGTAACCGTTTTCTTTATTTCACATGTAAAGAAAACATCTTAAAGATGTTGTTTAACTTTTTGATTCGGTTTTAAATGTTCTGTTGGTTGTATTTTATCCCAGCTTTTATGTAGTGTTAAAAAACTGAAACAGGAAGTGCTTTTGGACCAGTGTTGTTTACATCTTTTGAAATGGTCTATAGTCGACAAAACTAAAAAGTCGATGCATGTCTCCAGTATGTTTAATACCTTATGTTTTGATTAGCACATTATAAATATTTACTTTGCACTTTTAAAATCTTGGCTAGAGTTTACGTCAAATATCAACTGAGAAATTAAATGAGCTGTTCCTGAAAATAATATTTTAGTATAATAACAGTTTAGTTTTAAAATCCATTCGTTTCCAATCTTTAAAATAATACAGTGAAAAGGCAGTAATTAAGTGATAAAGATGTTTACAATGTTTTATTTTGTTACACTTATTGGTGTTCAAATAAATACTTAAGAAACATGCATTTCCTCCCTCTGAAAAAAATTGTACGCATGCTCAGCTCATCAGTTCGCAGTATGTCGAAACGTGTCCGAAAGTAACAGTTCTCGGTTCTGTACTGTTGATTGAGAACGGCTGTACCTGTGCGTTCGGTAGTATGTGTATGCTCAGTATCAGCTGCTCGTGCTCAGCACATGTCTCAGTTCAGTAAACTGTTGCTGGAGTAACATATACTCCAGGA